>JAMFLO010000019.1:0-197675 GCA_027475765.1 Paralagenidium karlingii
GCCACCACGTTCATCATCCCGGCCGAGATCTTCCCGACCGCGGTGCGGTCCACGGGCCATGGCATCTCGGCCGCATGTGGTAAAGTGGGTGCCATCATTGCAGCGCAGGGTTTTTCCGTGGTGGCCAAGTCGTCGTTTGGGTTCCGTGGCGTGCTGTTCATCTTCTCGGCGTGTTGTTTCATGGGCTTTTTGTTCAGTTTCTGGGTGCCGGAGACCAAGGGACTGACACTCGAAGAATTGTCGGACCGCATGCAGCCTATTCACAAGGAAGACGTCAAGCGAGGTGGTGAGGAAGGTCATTACATCGCTGCCAAATCGCCGGTGGCCATGGCGTAAACGGTTCTGTGAGGGGGAGAGGCCGTTTTGATTAGATCTTGTTAGTGTTGTTTGTCGGGATTTCGTGTCTTCTGCCATAATGGGCCTCAAGACATTATGACAGAGTTGATAAAGCCCCTTTGGCTCCATATGCATGCTTGCTTTCTCTTCGGAATCCGTTTGGATGTCGATTTGACTTACTTGGGTTTCCATGGGGGGGAGGGGGGGGCGTTGATTCAACAACCTCCAAAGGGTGATGAAGAGCTCAAGAGATCGGATGGAATCGGCTGCCACATGGCGAATGCGACCCGCTGCTGGGATTCGACGGCGCCGGAACAAAACGCAACTGTTTTGGTGCTTTGTTAGTTGGCCCATTGCTGGCGATGGGCATCGATCACTGCCAATCCAGTCCATTCCCGTGACCCAAAATCTCTAAAGCATCGATCCGTCAACCAGCGTACACTGGTGAAGTTGTCCGATCCATGCTGCGCCACCAGGAGTCGACTGCCTCGAACCGAACAAACGGGGCTGCCATACAAATGAAGCCTACAAGCCTTCCTTGCAGGGCCCACTGGTCTTTTGCATGAAACGAGTGTACAACAACTCCAACCATTGCGGAATCCTTGCCAGTTGGGTCATTTCCATGGGCAGCATGCCTGCTTGCATCAACACTGAGTCAGGTAGAACCTCGGACAGCTCTTGAAGTGGATAGTTGGACAGGTACAAATACTGCAGCCGCAATTTGTCCAAGACATGCGGTGGGATTCTCGGGATGTGGTTGCCAATGGGCGATAACGACGACAGCGACGTCATGTTGCCGATCACGACTGGGAATTCGGTCAATTCCGCAAATTCCACGGCCACAAGTTCCAGTGAATCCCAACTCTGGTCGAGACAGTCGGGTGATTGCATCAGATTGGTGTGCACCATCAAAACCCCCGCGACCGAGCGGGCAAAATCTGATGAAATCATGCCGGGTGGCAACACGCCGTTGGAAAAGTTGCTTCGCAACACGCGTAAATGCACCAGTTGGGGATTTGAGTCACTGGTGAGCGCAGCGTCGCGTGGCCAATCGAGCAGGGTCGAGTTGTAGATTTCAAGAGAACACAGCTGCTTGATGGAGGCAATGCACGGTGGGATCGTGAGCGCTGGACAGTTGGAAAGAACAAGCGAATACGTCCACGCCGTGTTGGCTTTTGCAAGAACTCCATTGATCTCTTCCATGGCACCCTGGATGTGATGCTGACGGCAGTTGAGCTCCATGACGGCGCAGACAGCACGAGAAAGAAACCATTGATGCGTGGACGCTCGGCATCCCAGCACCGTCTTGCTGGTGCCGAACCACGCGAACAAGAAGCAAATCATGGCTGTTATCCCGAGTACCGCGCGGCCATAAGGAAGCCAAGTAAACAATCGGGTGCCACCAGAAGTACACGATGATTTGATGGGCTCTTCTGCAAGTGGATGGTTAGTTGAATGGTCGGCGATGTTGAGGTGGTGGTGGGGTTGGTCATGCGAGCCCACGATCACTTTTGTCGTCCATCGCGCAAACGACCCACGTTGGTTCGTGGACTCGCAGGCGGTGGTGCTGGAATTTGGAGTGTTTGCACTGCTACAGCAAGAGTCGCAATGGCTTCATTTCCTCCGCTTTGCTTTCGCTCTACTGGTGGTTCAACGACCGAATCGCCTTCTTCGACGCGTGTGTTGGACCCTCGATCGGAAAAGTCGGATGGATGCAGCGCATACTTCATGTCAACCACCTGCTTGGACCTCAACACGCGATTCTGGGCCTCGACCAAGCAGTCCAGCAACGCCAATTGAAACACCACGGCCGTGACCACGTCAATCGGCGAGCACATGGAGAACTGTTGAATATGGCGATCCATGCCGGCATGCCAGACATCTTCAAGGAAGAGGTTGTCTGGGAATGTCATCGTCGATCTGACTAGATATTGCACGTAGTCCATGGTTCTCACCGGAAACGTGCGGCGCCAGGGCATCCGGAACGGTCGCTCACGTAAGCAGCCCTGCAAACAAGATCCCTTTCTTGCAGTTCCACCACCACAACAAAAAGATCTCAAGCACGTCGGACACAGATTGGACAACCCAGAGCCCAGCACGGCATCGGCTAGAAGCAGATACAACCGCTTGATCATGCAAGTGTTGGGCTTTGCCGCTGATGTTGTTTCTGCAGCCACTGCCAGTCGCTCAATGAGAAAGCTGGAGATGGCGTTGAGAAACGTGAGCACCACGGCCATAATATTTGGAAAGTCGTACAGAATGACTGCACTCATGCGCGACGCTTGAAAGATCTGCACCAACAGTTGCAGACTAATGCGGAGCGAGAAAACCTCATCAAACCATTCGCTGTCGACGCCCATCGTTATATGGTCTGCTCAGGTCACCCGAGTGGCAACAAGGACTCAAGGTGGATCCTCTCGGCATCGCATGTTGTCAAACATAGTAAAAAGCTATCCCGCCTGTGCGAACACTGGCCGCAGCGTTCGATATGTGTCAACACACTATGGGTATGGCCGGCAATCTCAACACCTCACCAACGAAACCTTCGTTCATCGACCCAGCGCTGGGTTCCCAGGTCGTTCTCCTTGCTCACTTTCCAATTGGAGCTCAAGCAGTCAACAGTCCCGTCGACAACCCCTCAAGTAGACTCCTCCAGTGTGAAAGCTCAAGTCATGGCGACTCCCGCACCCACCTACACGAACTCTTCTGTCCAAATGGGATGCTGTCACTCGATGCACTCGACAATGCCGACATCATGGCCATCCTGGTAGCCACCTTTGGATTCTTGGTGGATTCCGATGACAACTCTTGTCATCAGTGTCATTGAGCCGATGAAAGCTGTGGATGGCGTTACGCGTTCGGTTTCTAGTGTTCAAATGGGGCTCTTAAGCAACCTCTTCCGATCGTGATACCTAGTACATCCAGAGCACAAGCGGTCGATCGGATGGGAGTGCTTGGATCCCGGTGGTATCCTTTTGGGTCTGAAAACGTGCGGTTCCTACAACGTCGGCAAGCGTCGATCAGCTGCTCCACACGTCAGAATGGGATTCTGGGGTGCACACCACAGAATGTGCGGTCGTCAGGGGACCTGGAGGGTCAGTTGGGATCTTTTCTCGGGTTCCACGGTGGCGACCCTCCAGCGCAAAAGTGCGAGCAAAGCCCTGCAGGCCGCAGCATGCACAAGCGATCTTCGCGGGCTCGTTGCCGGGCCTACGATGCATCACTTTCGTTTTGGTTATCGACGGCCCAGGAACAAAACCAACGCGTTGTACACTGCAGTACTTTCAATCCAGAACCATCGTCGTCATGCGCTTTGATCTTGTGGCGCTGGTGGTCGCGGTGATCGGTGGCGTGGCCTCGACTCGCGCCGACTTTTGCAATTCGTCGGCTCTCGCGCAAGGCGCATGGACCACATGTGACGCCAGTGGCGTACGATATCGGATTGACCACGACTGGATGTGTCTGCCAGGCATCAACGTGCCGCTTCGTGTGAATCCCAACAACGATGTCGAGTGCATGTCGTTGAACCACCACGACTGCATGTGGCAAAAGACCCCCGAAGATTGCCAGGCGCTGCTGCCAAAGTCGGATTTGCCCGTGCGCTGCAGCACGGGCGATTACAACAATCCCGATCATTGGTGTGCCAAATCCCATCCAGTGCTACAGACACAGATCAAATTGCCGCCGTACCAGCCCGAGGCTCCGCCGTCCGATTGGAAGTGCATTGATGAAGTCCACACCCCACTGCGTCTGAATGCTCGTGGGGACGTGGAGTGCATGTCGCTCAACAACCAGGACTGCCTGTGGCGCAACTCCAGGGCTTCCTGCCAGGACGTGTTGGACGCATCTTTTGGCATGAAGCCGCTCGCTTGTGGTGACATGACCATGAAAGAATGGGGGTTTGCTGGTTATGATCGTCCCGACCATTGGTGCGCCATTGGACGAAGCATGTTTGCCAAGATGCCACCATCGGGGCAATGCACTTGCGGGTGTGATGCCACGACGATGAGCCAAGGCTCTTGGAGCACCTGTGACTCCAGCGGCAAACGTCACCGCACGGATACCGCCGACCAATGGCACTGCTACCCGGGCATTGGTGTTCCTTTGCGTTTGAACAAGAACAACGACATTGAGTGCATGTCCATGAACGCACGTGACTGTCTGTGGACGGGCGATTGCAACGCGGTGCTGAACACCCACCCAGGGCTGGTCAATCCGCTGGTGTGTGGCGCCATGCACGCCTCCATTTATGGTGGCGATGGGTATAGCAGCCCTGGTCATTGGTGCAACACGGGTAGAACGCTGGCCGCGCAGATGCCACCCCAGCAAACGTGCGCGTGCCAGTGCGATGCCTCCACAGTTACTTCGCCAATGTCGTGGACCGCCTTCTGTGATGCCAATGGCCAACGCACGCGTGTCGATGGCACCGATCAATGGAAATGCTACCCAGGCATCGGTGTGCCACTTCGAATGAACCAGAACGGCGATGTCGAGTGCATGGCCACCAATGCCCACGACTGCATGTGGACGGGTTCTTGCACCACTGTGCTGAACAATCATCCAGCCCAACTCAATCCGCTGGCGTGTGGTGCCATGCATCTGGCTGCGTACGGCGGCATTGGCTACGACAGTCCTGGCCATTGGTGCGCCAGTGGACTGGCCATGATGACCAAGCTTCCGCAAGGAGAAAAATGCACTTGTGGTGCCGATCAGTACTACGTCAAGCCGTCTCCTGCGCGTGATTGGAATTGCTACCCGGGCATCAACGTGCCCATCCGCTTGAACGCCAACAACGATGTCGAGTGCATGTCCACCAACCATCACGACTGCTTGTGGACCGGCAGCTCGGATGGCTGCATGGCGACGCTGAAATCCCATCCGCCGCTTGATCCACTCGCGTGTGGCAACATGTGCATCAAAGAGTGGGGCATCACGGGGTACGACACCCCTGGCCATTGGTGCACCAACGGCCGAGACCTTCTGAGCAAGTTGTTGTAAACATTGGTGTCTTCTTCTTGACTGGGATTTTCGATGGGAGCCATCACGGTCTGTTGGCCAGGAAGAGACTCACCAAAAAAACAAAACTGTCTGTCAGTCTCTCACGACCTCATTTGTCTCTTCTTTTTTTGTTGTTGTTGGATGGGGATTGCGCTTTTCCTAGCATTCCACAACGCTTTGGCTTGGAGAAGACCACTTAGTCCTCCGTCATGGGATTCCATGGAGATAGAGCGATCGATTTGAGCCAATCAGATCGTGCGCTGTAGAACTCCCGGGTTGTGATTGGTGCAAAATGGTGGACACCCGATCCTTTTGCATGTTGGCTGACGCGATCGATGATCTGGTTGTTGGGACGGGTCGGGGTCGTCGGCTGTTCGACAAAGATCGCAACCAGGCCCTGCGTCCTGCGTAGCAAGTTTGTGCGGTCGGGACGAGCTCCAAAGGGTCGCGCATCATGTCTCTGGGATCTTGTTCGAGCCTCCTACCAAGCCGATTGGTGTTCGAATCCCCAAAGCCCGTGCGCTCCAGGAGGTGAAGACTGCTCACTTGTCATTCCGACGGCTCATCCAAGAACGTGCTGGTGTGGAAGAGGAAAGAACCAAGCAAGCAAACGATCATGAGAGTCTCGCCTTGGTTGCTCATTGCCGGCCAATTGCTGGTTGGCGTGGACCAGAGCCAAGCCGATTTTTGTGATGCCGCGACACTCGCGCACGGCACTTGGGGGAACTGCGATGCCGGGGGCCTGCGTTCGCGAATTGACACGGAATGGACGTGTCTTCCAGGAACTTTTGTGCCCGTGCGCCTGAACAGCAACGGTGATGTCGAATGCATGTCGGCCAACAACCATGACTGCATGTGGAAAAACTCCCAGGCCGAATGCGAAGCGTTGCTTCCAAAGCCCGTCTTACCAGTGGATTGTACCCAGGCCTTCTTGAACGACCCCACCCACTGGTGTGCCAAGACTCGTGCTACCTTGAAGACTCTGGCCAGTTATCCTGCTCAAGCTTCCGACACTTCGGGTTGGATTTGCATTGATGGCGTCAACACGCCAGTGCGCATGGACTCGGATGGCGATGTGCAATGCATGTCCACCAACTACAAGGATTGCTTCTGGCGCACTTCCAAGGCTGCCTGCCAGGATGTGTTGGACCTGCATTTCAACCTCCAGCCTCTCGCATGTGGCGCCATGTGCCAGAAAGAGTGGGGTTTCACGGGCTACGACAAACCTGGCCACTGGTGCGCGACCTCCAAGGCGGCTCTGACCAAATTGACGCCACAGCAATGCAGTTGCGGCTGCGATGCGTCGTTGCTGTCCAAGGGATTGTGGAGTTCCTGTGATGCCAATGGTGTGCGTGGTCGTCTCGATGGCGTCGGGGAATGGAAGTGTTATCCAGGCATCAATGTTCCCGTTCGCATGAACCCTGGCGGCAACGTCGAGTGCATGTCCACCAACCATCACGACTGCTTGTGGTCCAACTCTTGTGACAATGTGCTCAAGAATCATCCAGCGACGTTGGACCCATTGATTTGCGGGGATATGCATCTGGGCGGCTGGGCCATCACGGGTTACGACACTCCAGGCCATTGGTGTGCCGTGGGCAAAGACCTCATGTCCAAACTTCCCCAGGGCCAAAAGTGTGCCTGCATCTGCGACGACGCCATGCTGTCCAAAGGCATCTGGAGCACTTGCGATGCCAGTGGCATGCGCACACGCACCGAAGCCTACCAGTGGAAGTGCTACGCGGGCATCAACGTACCCATTCGTCTCAACAAGAACAACGACGTGGAGTGCATGTCGGGCAATCATCACGATTGTATGTGGCGAAACTCCCAGGCCGACTGTCAAGCCGTGCTTGCCTCTCATCCGGCCGTGGATCCTCTTGTATGTGGAGCTATGCATCTTGCTGGATGGGGTGGCCCCGGATACGACATCCCGACCCACTGGTGTGCCGTGGGCAAGACCATTCTCACCAAGCTTCCAGCCGTAGAGAAGTGCATGTGCCCTCAATTTGCAGTGCCGCGCGTGCCGGCCGCATACAATTGGGGCTGCTACCCGGGCATCAATGTGCCAGTTCGCCTCAACCAAAACGGCGACGTGGAGTGCATGTCTGCCAACCATCACGACTGCTTGTGGTCACCCAACTGCAACGACGTACTCAACAACCATCCGACGCTGGATCCGCTCGCGTGCGGCGCCATGTGCCAAAAAGAGTGGGGCTTCACAGGCTACGACAAGCCTGGTCATTGGTGCGCCGTTAGTAAGGATATTCTGTCGAAACTCACCTAACTCGTCAGCGACTTCCAGCAGATTTGTTCGGCTCGGCGTAGTGAGAGAATTGGCGGTGCGATGACCATCGTCACCTGACTGCGCGCACCGGTCACGTCTTCGTTCATCAACCCAGTGGATTTCGTTGGGCAGCTTTGCTTAAAGAGGTCAATAGCATACTCCAAACCGTCTTGGAATCGTCTGCTGTGTTCTATTTCTTTCCTTCGCGATGCCGAGTGGACCCGACGAGATTTGCGGCACTGAGAGTTCCATGGTGATCCAAAGGGGATTGGAAGTCAGTCCCACAAGGAGAAGAAGGACGAAGAAGGAAGCATTTGGTTGCAACAATGTCCAACGACGTGGGGTGGGAAGAGGATTCGTCTCACGTGCAATTCGGGTGCATCAATCCTCATGCCCTGGCCAAGCAACGTGAGAGCGGCCCCATCTTGTTCGGTCTCAGTCGGATTCTTGCACAACACATCCACCAACGCACCCAAAGGCGATCGAGGCCACATCGGAACCGTCTCACTTGGTTTTGGGGTTGCGCCGTCAGCCAAGCGGCTCTAAAGGAGGGGGAAACGCTGCCATGGAACAGTGTGGATGGAAGGGTTAACCACTTCAACAATTCCTGCGGGTGGCCATCTGCTGCCGTGTCGGTTCAGGTCTCTTCAACCCTCCCGGACTGATCGACTAAGAAGCGAGAGAGCGAGCGAGCGAGAGAGCTGGGAGAACAGAACTAGCTGTAAAGACAAGAAGCGAAAAAGAATCTCGTGGCGTCCGCCCACGTCACGTTCACCTGCGCTTTTAATAGACCGAGAAAACCCCAATGGCTCAAAGAAAGCATGCGGGTGCTGTTGCTGGGGGCTCGTCAACAACATGCCCATGTTGCCCACCTGCCAAAAACACCAGGCGATGCATTACGTCCTGCTGGATTGCTCGCCTCAACAGTTCAGCACGCAGCTGCTGGCGTGCATTTACGGTATACAAGGCATACAGATCCGACCCATCACCATTTGAGTTGGAGGCGCCAGCCACTGGCGAACTGGATGTTCTTGGGGCAATCACATGGCCTCGTACAGTACAATTCGTCGATCGCCAGCGACGTTACCAGCCAACCAAACCAAAACCAAAACCAAAACCAATCCAGACTTTCACTGGCACTGTGCTTTCAGCCGACTGTTGTGGCTGCTGTTGGGAGCCAGCCACCATTCCTCCTGTTGGGTTTCCCAGTACAGAATGTGAATTCCAGTCACTTCAGGTGGCGCACCACAGCCAGTTGGATACTGGCCAACTGCCTTTTGACCAGCCCCCTTTTTGACAGTGGGCATGTCATAACAGGAGGACATGGTAGATTCCCAAGATTCGCGAATACGAATCCCAATCAGACCAGACGAGATTCATCTGGCATGGATCATGAATCTGGTCCATCCTTAAGTACGACGAATACTTGAAGGCATTTGGTCATCTTGGTGGTCACCGATCAGATGCCACTCGAATAAAGTATGTACTGCCCGCTCCAGTGGAAGAGGTCAAAAAAGGTTTAGCACGAAAAGTATACTGTATTCTACTGTATCGAATCTCCGTGTATCGTCCGTACAGTATTGATGGTTGCCTTCGACAGGCGGGTTCCGAACGTGAGAGGATCCCGGGACATCACCTGGGGTCAGGGCCGGTGGTCCCATCCCATCTGCGTCCATCCTCATCTGCATTCTCAGGCTTGGCAGCTTCCGATCGTCGACTAGAGGCAACGCCCCCAATTGCTCATTTCCAAATCCGCAATCCAGCGCTCAAGTGTCCCAACTGCTCAGCTCAGCAATTTGCTCGCACTTTCAGCCAACTGAACTGCAACAATGGAAACTCCGGTCGACAAGAAGCCGCAAAACAACCGCATGGCGGCGCTGAATGCGCTCGACAATGCCAAGTTCTCCAAGGCCCATATCACTGCTATCCTCGTGGCTGGTTCGGGTTTCTTTGTCGACTCGTATGATAACTTTGTCATCGGTTTGATCGTGCCCATGATCGCGTACGAATACTACGGCAAGTCTGCTCTGCCATCAAATGCTGCGGATGGTTGGGTCAAGGGTGCTTCTTCGTGGGGTAACGCTGTCGGCCAGATCTCGTTCGCCATTCTCGGTGATATTCTCGGCCGTAAGAAGATTTACGGTGTCGAGTTGATGATTCTGATCACTGGTGCGCTCTTGTGCGCATTTGCCTCGTGGCCAGTTAATGGAAATGCCGACAACCTGCTCATCATGCTTTCATTCTGGCGTTTCTTCCTCGGTGTCGGCATTGGTGGTGACTACCCCGTGTCAGCTGTCATCACATCCGAGTTCGCCTCCTCCAAGCGTCGTGGTGCCATGATTGCTACCGTGTTCGGCATGCAAGGTTTCGGTATCATCACGGGTGCATTGATGGCTGTCGCGGTGCTTGCCGTCATGAAAAACAGCATCATCGAACATGGTGCGTCGCAACTCGGTTACTGCTGGCGTTTCCTCGCAGCCTTTGGTGCTATTCCCGCCCTGATGGCTGTGTACTGGCGTCTGCGCATTCCCGAGACGCCTCGTTTCGCCATGGATGTCTTAAAGGACGAAGAGTACGGTACCCAAGCAGCTGCTCAATTCTTGGAGAACGGAGATGGCCAGATCCAAACCCAAAGCCAAGAACCCATTGAAGAAGAAAAGAAAGGATTCTTTGAAGAATTCTCGTACTCGTTCAGCAACTATTTCTGCAAATGGGTCAACCTCAAGGTGCTCATTGGCTGTGCGGCGGCCTGGTTCTTCTTGGACATTGGCTACTACGGCACTTCGCTCAACACTCCCGTTGTGCTGGACATCATTGGCTATGGTAAGCCACATTCGAAGGGCAACCAAAAGATTTACGACGATCTGTGGAACCGCGCGGTCGGTACGACTTTGATCAACTTGTCGGGTACCGTTCCAGGCTACTGGGTGACTGTCTTGTTTGTGGACAAGTGGGGTCGCAAGCCCATCCAGTACTTGGGTTTCACCATGTTGACCATCTTGTTCTTGGTGCTGGCCGTCTTCCTCAATGAATTGAAGCACCACCACACCACGATCTTCGTCGTCCTCTACTCGTTTGCGCAATTCTTCTTCAACTTCGGTCCCAACGCCACCACGTTCATCATCCCCGCTGAAATCTTCCCCACGGCTGTGCGTTCGACGGGTCACGGTATCTCGGCTGCTTCGGGCAAAGTGGGCGCCATCATTGCTGCCCAGGGCTTTTCGGTTGTCGCGCGTTCCTCTTTCGGTCTCAA
Source organism: Paralagenidium karlingii (assembly GCA_027475765.1). NCBI lineage: Eukaryota > Oomycota > Peronosporomycetes > Paralagenidium > Paralagenidium karlingii. Next base: position 10,875 of record JAMFLO010000019.1, read on the forward strand.
GGGTGTGCTCTACATCTTCTCGGCTTGTTGTTTCATGGGTCTTCTCTTCAGTTTCTGGGTGCCAGAGACCAAGGGGCTGACCCTCGAAGAGTTGTCGGACCGCATGCAGCCCATCCACAAGGAAGAAGCCAAGCACGACGAAGGCTATGCCTATGTGCGATCGCCCAATGTCCCCCAGGCGCAGGCGTAAGCACAAAGTGCTGCTGGCGCTGGCGCCGCCCGTGGCTTGTGCATCATTGGATGTCTTTTGTATAGAGAATAGGAGTTGAAGTGTTGGTTCCGCACATGACCCATTTTGATCCATTTGGACTCTTGAGAGAGTCGTTGGATATTGTTTAAAAACCTATGGAATGCAACAAACAGTGGTGTTTTATTCATTTTGGGGATATATTTGTATACACTTTTGAAAGCATCCTTGATGGGGTTTTGAAATGTGCGTTGCAAATGGTTGGTGTTGGAGAGTTTCGGACAGAAACAGATGGCAACTGAGGGAGGGATCTTACATTGCTCTTTCTGTCTTGAGATCGGGTTCGACTCAAAAGACCCAACCAAATGCTGCCATCCTTGTGTGGCTCAATCAGCTGCTGCGCTGCATTTTGCAGCACTTGCTGTGGAATGTGGTGTTGGACGGAATGTACTGGCTTCTTTGATGGGTGCAAGACGTGGCCAGAGTGGTGACAGGAAGCCCCTGAAGATTCGCCTCAGCATAGTACTTTTTCGCCAGAAAATGGGCTCGATCTCACGCTTTCTGACGAATGCTCCACCACTCCACCACTCTAACGAGGCGCCTGTCTTGAGAGGGCCATGCTCACACCTGCCGCCCGTCCTCAGTGAGAAGGATGCAAAGCAATCCAACCATTCAACCATCCCTCCATCCATCCACTCTTCCATCCACCCTCCCTTCCCTTTGCCTTCCATCCGTTGCCCGTCCTCACGGTCAGTCATAGGAAACTCGGCGAGTCTCGATTGTTCCTCAGCTTTCTTTCACGCGCCAGCCAGTCATTTGACACGCTTCAGTGTCTGAGGCCACCCGGCCCAAGTCGCCTCAGCAAAAACTGTACGGTAGGTATGCCATTGATCTGGTCAACGCCCGCCAGCCAGCACGTCGGCTTCTCCGGCAACTTCAGCGCCTTTGCACCGGCTTCTGGAAAATGGAAGCGCCGCTTGTCCCGCGTTTTGCTTGTGTTCCCTCGCTTTGGCTCCTCAATTGCCACCAGGGTGGTGCTCAAGATTCCGTCGACCAGATTCTTTGGCGTGCCCCCAGGAATCTCCCCAGGGGCTCAACCCTTGATTAAACGTCAAGAGACATTTGCCATCAACTGCAACTGTGCAGTGCGAGTGGGGATGGGCAGCGTGGACAGGGGAAAGGCGCAGGGCCATAGGAGCCGTTAGTCAGTCGGTGAATATGGCGGATACTTTAGCGAAACTTCCACATCAGAACAGCTAGCAGGTTTGTGGGGGAGCTTTTCCTTCTCCTTCTCCTTCTCCTCCTGCTGTACTGCTGCTACTGCTGCTACTGCTGCTACTGCTGCTACTGCTGCTACTGCTTCTTCGGTGCCATTCCTACGGTCTGCTCACTTTCCAATTTCCTCGGTCAGCCAACAAGTCAGCAAGCCAACCCAGCTCAACCAGTCTCGGCTCAACTGCCTTTGCGCTGGTGCCAACAAACACCTTTCGACAATGGATACCCAACATCACCATCCCGACACCTCGGACAAGAAACAACAGACGTCGCGAGAACAAGCACTCCATGCGCTCGACAATGCCAAATTCTCCAAGTCCCATATCACCGCCATTCTCGTGGCTGGCTCGGGCTTCTTCGTGGACTCGTATGATAACTTTGTCATCGGTTTGATCGTGCCCATGATCGCGTACGAATACTACGGCCACTCCAAACTGCCATCGAATGCTGCGGATGGATGGGTCAAGGGTGCTTCTTCATGGGGTAATGCCTTTGGTCAGATCGCGTTTGCTGTGCTGGGTGATATCCTCGGTCGCAAAAAGATCTATGGCGTGGAGCTCATGATCCTCATCACCGGTGCACTCTTGTGTGCGTTTGCCACTTGGCCTATTGGTGGAAATGCCGATAACTTGCTCATCATGCTTTCATTCTGGCGTTTCTTCCTTGGTGTCGGTGTTGGCGGCGATTACCCCGTGTCAGCTGTCATCACATCCGAGTTCGCCTCCTCCAAGCGTCGTGGTGCCATGATTGCTACCGTGTTCGGCATGCAAGGTTTCGGTATCATCACGGGTGCATTGATGGCTGTCGCGGTGCTTGCCGTCATGAAAAACAGCATCATCGAACATGGTGCGTCGCAACTCGGTTACTGCTGGCGTTTCCTCGCAGCCTTTGGTGCTATTCCCGCCCTGATGGCTGTGTACTGGCGTCTGCGCATTCCCGAGACGCCTCGTTTCGCCATGGATGTCTTAAAGGACGAAGAGTACGGTACCCAAGCAGCTGCTCAATTCTTGGAGAACGGAGATGGCCAGATCCAAACCCAAAGCCAAGAACCCATTGAAGAAGAAAAGAAAGGATTCTTTGAAGAATTCTCGTACTCGTTCAGCAACTATTTCTGCAAATGGGTCAACCTCAAGGTGCTCATTGGCTGTGCGGCGGCCTGGTTCTTCTTGGACATTGGCTACTACGGCACTTCGCTCAACACTCCCGTTGTGCTGGACATCATTGGCTATGGTAAGCCACATTCGAAGGGCAACCAAAAGATTTACGACGATCTGTGGAACCGCGCGGTCGGTACGACTTTGATCAACTTGTCGGGTACCGTTCCAGGCTACTGGGTGACTGTCTTGTTTGTGGACAAGTGGGGTCGCAAGCCCATCCAGTACTTGGGTTTCACCATGTTGACCATCTTGTTCTTGGTGCTGGCCGTCTTCCTCAATGAATTGAAGCACCACCACACCACCGTCTTTGTGATCGTCTACTCGTTTGCGCAATTCTTCTTCAACTTCGGTCCCAACACCACCACGTTCATCATTCCAGCAGAAGTCTTCCCCACGGCTGTGCGTTCGACGGGTCACGGTATCTCGGCTGCTTCGGGCAAAGTGGGCGCCATCATTGCTGCGCAAGGATTCTCTGTGGTGGCCAACTCTTCGTTCGGTCTCAAGGGTGTGCTCTACATCTTCTCGGCTTGTTGTTTCATGGGTCTTCTCTTCAGTTTCTGGGTGCCGGAGACCAAGGGGCTCACTTTGGAGCAGCTCTCGGACCGCATGCAACCCGTCCACAAGGGCGATGTGCCCCGCGACAACCACGCTTATGCGGCTGCCCGATCGCCCATGGCGGCGGTGTAAACGGATAAGAATGCGGCCTGTCTGCATGGTTTTAGATTCTTGCTTTTGGGTGTGTACATGTGCAACGTCGCGCAAGCCATATAGAAAAGATTAGCACATGGATAATGCGATTTGATATTCAGAGCTTTCTCAAACCTCTTTGATTGATCGATGGAGCGGGCTGAAGCAGGCTGGGTCTTCTGTTGGCAATACGTTGTGGTGGACACATGGTCGTGATGACACCCAATCGTCGTGATGACACCCAACTTGGGTCATCATATCACGAAGAAGCGTTCTCCATTATTCGAGCAACCTGGCGGCTATTTTTGAGGAGGTGCAGAGGAATAACACTGCCTATGAGCAAGACCAACAGCTGGAGCAGCGATTGGTTTGATAAGAACCAGAGTCACCACCCAACGCATCTACTTCTTGTCGTCCAACCACATTTGTTTTATTGTTCCTACTTGACCACAGTTTCATTCTTGCACTGGATCACTCGTTCGGTGCCATCGGCTAACGATCTCACACAATGATGATGGCTCATGTGGAGCTCTCGCCGGACATTCACGACGAGGATGAAACCTGGAGCCAAGACACACAGACGCCTGCTTCCGCACCAGCCAGCAGCCCTTCCAAGCAAAAGCCTTTGTCCGTTGCCAAATGGATTCGTTCTCGACTACTGTTCAATGGCGCGGCCAAAGAGCCGAGTCGCAACAGCACCAGATTGTACGCTGTGTTAGACGGAAACACTGGCACCTCAAAGCAAAACCAGCAGCAATCGACTTCACGCACGGAAGCGCTCGAGGCACTCGACAATGCGAATCTCTCCAAGGCCCACCTCACGGCGATTCTCGTCGCTGGCTCCGGGTTCTTTGTGGACTCCTACGACAACTTTGTCATCAGTCTGATTGTGCCCATGATCGCATACGAATACTATGGCAAGTCCAGTCTTCCAAGCTCTGCCGCCGACGGTTGGCTCAAAGGAGCTTCTTCCTGGGGAAATGCCGTTGGTCAAGTCTCGTTTGCAATTCTCGGTGATATCCTCGGACGGAAGAAGATATACGGCGTGGAACTCATCATTCTGATCGGAGGTGCACTTTTGTGCGCTTTTGCCACGTGGCCCGTGAATGGAAACCCGGACAATTTGTTGATCATGCTTGCTTTCTGGCGGTTCTTTCTCGGAATTGGCATCGGCGGCGATTACCCGGTCTCGGCGGTCATCACCAGTGAGTTCGCTTCCTCCAGACGTCGTGGCACCATGATTGCGACAGTGTTTGGCATGCAAGGCTTTGGTATCATCACCGGGGCGGTCATGGCGATCATTGTACTTGCCATCATGAAGACCAGCATCATCAATGATGGCCCTTCTCAACTCGGGTATTGTTGGCGGTTCCTCGCTGGATTTGGTGCAGTGCCGGCACTTGCAGCCGTGTACTGGCGGCTTCATATTCCAGAGACCCCACGTTTTGCCATGGATGTGCTTAACGATGACGAATATGGTGCCAAAGCTGCCGAACTCTTTCTGAACAGTGACCATACCCAAGTCGAGAATGCTGCTCGGGTCGAACTGCTGCGCACGGCTCAATCCCAGCAACAGAACAAACAAGAGGGCTTTTTTGAGGGGTTTGCCAACTCGTTCCGCAACTATTTCTCCAAGTGGGTCAACCTCAAGGTACTCATTGGTTGCGCTGCAGCCTGGTTCTTCTTGGACATTGGCTATTACGGCACCTCGCTCAACACACCCGTGGTGCTAGACATCATTGGCTATGGCAAACCCAAGACCGAAGGCAATCGCAAGATCTTTGACGATCTCTGGAATCGTGCCGTCGGCACCACGCTGATCAATTTGGCTGGCACGGTGCCGGGGTACTGGTTCACGGCCGCTTTGGTGGACAAATGGGGCCGCAAGCCGATCCAAAACCTGGGGTTTACCATGCTGACCGTTTTGTTTCTGATACTAGCCATGTTTCTCAACGATCTCAAGTTGCACCACAGCACGTCGTTTGTGATCATCTACGCGTTTGCACAGTTCTTCTTCAACTTTGGGCCCAACGCCACAACGTTCATCATCCCAGCTGAGATTTTTCCCACGGCGGTGCGGTCCACGGGCCACGGCATCTCGGCTGCAAGTGGTAAAATCGGTGCCATCATCGCTGCGCAGGGCTTCTCGACCATTGCCAAGTCGTCTGTCGGACTGAAAGGCGTGCTGTACATCTTCTCTCTTTGCTGCTTCATGGGGCTGCTGTTCAGCATGTGGGTGCCTGAGACCAAAGGACTGACCCTGGAGCAGCTCTCCGAGCGCATGCAGCCGATGGTCAAGGTGACCTCCGAGGTCGAATGCCCCTACGAGGATGCCAGGTCGCCCGAGTCTACCTGAACGGTCACCACACATTCATTCGATCTTGTTTGATCCTCCTCCCTCGTTCTTGGCCGCGGTTCGTCATCAGGCCAATTGATTGAATAACAACCATAATGAACACGTCGCCACAGACTGACTTGCGCGACGCTTCTAGTCAAAATTGTACTTGATCGGCACCATGTAGTTTCGTCCGTACAAAAAGTCGAGATATTTGTCGCTCTGTGCTGGACACGACACTTGGCGTTTGGCAAACTCACATTTGCGAAGCGGAAACACCCAATTGACTGGGATACGAAAGGCCTTGCCGACGCCTTTGGTCTCGGGACATCGCTTGCAGTTCCAAAACACCCACGAGATCTCGGGACACAGCATGGTCTTGTTCTTGTCGTCACTGCTGCCGCTATCGTTGTCGCTCGGATCGTTGACTTGGAAAAACACAAACACGTCGACGTACAATCCTACGCGAGTATCAATCACGCGGATGGGAATGTTGGCGTCTCGTCCGCCATTTTCGTGCACTGAACTGTTGAAAACCACCATTTTGTAACCTTTTGGAAACGCGTTGCCTGGCGGCAACTGGGAATCACGAAGACGCCAATAGGATTGCTGGTCCATGCCGAAATCTGCGTCCGTGTCGTGCGGGATCACACCTTGGTCGCGGACTGCACCCAGCAAAGTGCCGCTGTCCAGCCAATACGAGATATTGTTGCGCTCAAACACCAACGACGTGACGTGCACCAACTGCACAATGATGGCTTCAATTCTTCGTCGTGTGAAACATTCGTGTTTGACTTGTTCAAAGTATTTGGTCTCCAGATGGCCGGCTTTCATCTCCACACAGGGTTCGTTCCAATCCCGTGGATCACCGCGGGTGGAAACCTTTGGTGCGGCAGGTTTGGTGATGGCCAAGAGATCACTCGCGCGGAGAAAATTGTTGTTGGCCGGCACCGCGACGGAGAGCTGCATTTGACTGGTAATGCGGATCCATACGGTCACATTGACGATGCACAGCACCAGCAAACAGAGTCGACAGCACCCAGAGGAAGCATCGCGAAGAGCCACCTGCAGCGCGCCCGAAGAAGAAACATGGCGAGGCGAGGACGACGAGGACAAGGACTTGAGCTGCATCACACAATGGGCAAAGTTTGACCTTTGTTGAGCGTTTGAAGCGCTTCACGGGGATCAAGTCACTTGGTGTGCGAGTGGCAATTGATGGAGTTGGAATGGATGGATGGACTTTGAACATGCCACCCAATTGAATTTTTTGTGCTCCCATGGGGGGGGGGGGGGGTGGAAAAGAAAGGCCGTTTGCTTCATGCTTCCATTCCATGGCTCAAAGTCAACTTGCAGTCACATGCGCAAAGTGTACGTCAATCGTCGTACAGTACCATCTGGTCTGCTTGTCCATTCAACAGCAACTGCTACATATCATCCAAAGCAGCTCAAGTCTTTGGTTGATTGCAAGTTCCAATCAACTTCTGGATCCGTGAGTGGTCAATGGCAACATGGCACAACCAGCATACAAATTCCAAGTGGATCAATGCAACTGCCCCCCTGTCATCGTGGGTGGTGTCGCTTGGAACTGCTGCTTGTGGGGTTTATTGACTATGGCATCGCTTTGGACCCTCAAAAGCCCAAGCGATAAAAAGGCTGTGAGGTTGTGTTGCCGACTCCATCTTCCAGCAACCACCAGCATGGACAAACCATCTGATGCTTGCCCAGTGTGCGGAATCAGAAACGGGCAGCACGGAATCAGATCCTTCGGCACAACCTCTCCCGCTTTATCAATCAGCCTCAGAAACGACAAAAAAGACACACGATTGTTGTTCGCGTGGGTCTTCTGTGGCGGCGGCGGTGAGAAGCACTTTGCATTTGCAAGAGAGAGAGAGAGAGAGAGCAATCTCAAGAGACAGTAGACGGACTATTTGTTGGTTTGGATCACGCCGTGTGACCAGCATGAGTGAGCCTCACAATGCTGCCCTTCAAGTTGCGACAAGTGCCAGCGCCACCAAAACGTCCGCCTCTGCGCCTGCGCCGGCCAGTCGTGTTCGTATTTCTTCCAGTTTCAAATGCTTGTTGCTGGCGTTTGTCAACGTCGTGGTGCTGATCGGCCTCGTGCGCGAATTTGAAGTGCTCGGGGCCTTTGAAACGTCGCGCCACCACTGGTTTCGAGGCGCCAACGACCAGGAATTCACGCAACTCGATCGAGACAAAGCCAAGAATGGTGAGAAATGCATCGATTTCCATCGTGGTCACCTCGAGACACGCTTTGCACCGCCGAAAAACTATTGTTTCACGCGTAAAGAAAACCGCGAGCGCATCGTGCGTCTGGTAAAGCTCACCGGAGAGATCTTTGATCAACACAACATCACGTGGTTTCTCGACTCTGGAACTTTTCTGGGTGCCCATCGACACCAAGACATGATCCCCCACGACAACGATGCCGACTTTGGTATTGACCAACGATCGTTTGAGATCATTCGCGATTCGGCAGAGATCGAGTTCCCAAAGGGCGTGCTTCTGACAGTTTTCAACAGCACCGTGCACGACTCGAAAGGTCGAGACGAAGAATTACCGATCCGCGTGATTGACACTCAATTGGGCTTTTATGTGGACGTATTTGTGTATTTGGAATCCAAAGACGCCAATTCTGGTGCTGATCTGATGGGTCCTTTGCCATCCAATTGCTTCATCTCGTGTGTGGAATGTCCTGAAGTCAAAGGTCATGGAAGAGAGTTCAAGATCCCCAAGAAATGGATTTTCCCGCTGGCAAGATGCAGCTTTGCCGGGATGGAGCTGCCATGTCCCAACAACGCCGATGCATATTTCCGATATCTGTATGGGCGGTTTTACATGACTCCACAGGAATGGCAATACAGAAGGAACTAGACAACGCAATCAATAGGAGAGACCTTTGAGATCCATTAACACTTAAGAAGTTTGTACGACACTTTTGCTCCAAATTCCTCCCACACCCCGAGTCTCACAAACAACAAAACGTCACCGCAAACACACAAAAGAATGAAAAGAGTTGTGCTCTTGTCACTCCACAGCAAGCTCGACCTCACTGGTGCCAAGCTGCATAGCATCCACAACTGCTGCCGCTTCAATCGCATCCGCTGGTTCTTCGTCGCTGTCGGAATCTTCATCACGCTTTTGAGTGTCGGAACTGGACAAAACTTTCACCGTGGGAAACGTCCCATACAAGATGCGTCGCAAAAACAGATTGCGATCAAATGCATGCTGACTGGTGTATGCCATGGCAAACCCGACAGCCAAGAGATCAATCGCGACCCGAACATGATTCCCTTTGCGTTGCTGCAGTACCGGCAGATAGTTCTTCACAACCAAGCTGCCCATGCTGGTGAATGCATACGAGCAAAGAATCACCCCAATCGGACGTCTTCTCGAAGCGTCTTCCATTAGTATCGACAACGCTGACAGGCCACCCCAGATCGCATACTGGAGTCGACGATGCAACAGTGACTTGTCACCAAACTTTTGGGTCATACACACTCCCGTCCATCCAGAGACCACGTACGTGACCAAATACGCACAGGATCCAACGATTCTTTTCACGAGTTTGCCAAAGAGAGCGCCCAGGTTTGGGTGTTGACGCCATTTGCGCAACGCAAACAGAAACGACGCCAAGTGTACCGGAACATACACACGCAGCGCCGTCTGCAGCATCTGTTTTGTGAACGGCACAAAGAATTGGCGACAGTTCATGCCTTCATGGCGGACCGCACAGGAACGTGGATTGATGCCGTGGCGATAGCGTTCTTGCAGATAACTGGCCATTTTGGGCGACACCAACGTGTAGCGCATCAACGCGCGCAGGTGTGATGGAATAAACGTGTCCGGATGGAAGAGACTCGCCATAATCGTCCATGCAGAAGCCAACACAAACACCAACAGGTCTGTATCCACCGGATCAATCCAATCTAATCAACACACTCAACACACAGCGACCCACTCACCGACAATCCGGACAGTGGGAGGAAGCTTGTACTTGACAATCAAATCGTCATAGATCTTGCCAAGCGCATGGGTACAAGCCAGGGCCATCACGGGGGTACGGCTCTTGGTCTCGACACAGAGAAGCGCCGTGGCAGCAGCACAAAATGACGCTCGGGAGGTAGACATGCGTTCATCGCGACCGCGTATGATGCTCAACCGCTCGACCAATCGAAAGACCCCTTTTGCATACAGTCAACCAGCACAGCAAACCCCGTCAATGCGCCACCATCGCTTGCATTCATAAGAAGAGACGGTCGTGGTTTACCTACAAACACGGTGATGGCCAGCACATTGCGCGATGGCACAATGACCCGCAGGGCAATATGTCGCGTCAGCACGGCGCGGCGGTTAAAGAACAAGTTGGTCAGAAGCGAAAGCGCCAGATACGAGCCGGTGGACCCGCGAAGCGCATGCTGCACCGAGCTCAACACCTCCTGCAACTCGCTCGGCTTCAACGTCGAATCCATCGTCAACACTGTCTTATCAAAATGGATCGTGTTGAATTGAAGATTCCGATGAGGATAACTGGTATCATACTGGTATGTGATAAAATTCTACAGGGAGCTAATGAAATTGGAGAGGAGAGGTACGTAATGAGCTGAGCCACGTGGATGTCATCATACGGGCTTCAGCCAATCAAGAAAGCAAATGTGCACCACACCACAGAACAGCTGGGACGGGGGTGTCAGACCAGCAGCGGATCCTGTCCTTCAACGCCAGCACAGGTGACTGGGTGTACAGTGGGCGTTTGGCATCAATCTGTAATGGCGTGGACCACATGCAAAACATATCACCGCCCAATCACATTCTTCCATTTGTTTTTAGCCCTATCCCTACATACAGTACGCAAACTCTGGTCACCTGGTGTGCACCACATGGTGTACCACACTGCCCTTAATGTGGGACGAGAGGCTGGTGTTTGCTCCAAACCCCCACCAAAAGGACTAAGGGGAAGTAGGGTGAACGGCGGATTTGCAACATTAGGTCACTGTTGTGACGCTTGCGGCTGCATTCTCTGGCCAGGGAAGCTGTCATCGAGTGCTGTGGGCCGCAGAACTACACCAGTTCCTTCAGTTTGGTTGAGAAACAGTTTGTTTTCTTCTCTTCTATCGCGAACAAAACTGTCTGTTCAACAGCTCATTTGGCTGAACAGTGGTTGTGCTTGTGCCCGCACGCGCGCGCTCTCTTTCGCTCGCTTGCTCGCTCTCTCATTGACTTGAAGGCTCTCTGCGCGGCCAGCAGACCAGACGGAACGGGAAAGGAACCTTGAACAAAACAACACCAACAGGGCCTCAAAGCTGGGAGCCTTGTACCGAAACCCCAACGCCAACGACATCCAGCGCCCGCCGCGGACTCGCTGCGTTACCCAAACAAAATACACACAAGAATGAAGTTTTTTGAGAAACTTTTCAACCGCGAAAGCGCCAACAATCGACTTCGCAAAGCGGTGATCAAAGGAAATTACCAGCGGGTCGCGAAATTGATTGAAAAAGGCGCTTCGCCGGTGTACATGAGCCCGTCGATTCACGAAAAGAAGAGCAACTCGAATGCGTTGATTCTTGCCTGCAAGACTGGCAATGTCGAGATCCTTGATTTGCTGTTGGACGTGTACTTTCGTGATCGTACGCCGTTGCGAGTGTGGGGTCGGGAAATGTACCACGTTGTGATCCGACGAGGCCATTGGCATGCGTTTTTGAGACTGCAGCATCGTAATGTGCCCATGAATCCGCCGGGCAATATCTCGGCGGTGCTGCCGCACCCGTTGTTTACAGCATGTGAATATGGCCATTACAATATCTTGGGCTATTTGCTCAAGAAATACCACTACGACTGGCGCGCGTATTGCTTCAAGGGCCACTCGATCCTGTCAATCGCGTCCAAAAATGGCCATTACGAATGCGTGGACAAGCTCTTGACGGGCAATTTCCCGCCGCATGTCGAGCTTCTCGAGTTTGCCATTGACTGCGCGAGGAGAAACTATCAAGCGCATGTGATGTGCTTGCTCAACAACTACTTGCGTGAATTGATGACGGGTATGACGCCTACGGTGGGTGCTTTGACCACGAGACGAAGCTCGGCGGCTGAGACGGACACCATGAGCGATGTGGAGCAAGGCCAACGGCTCACCAACGATTTGCTGATGGATGACGGACCACTTCAAGACGAAAGAATGTCTGGATTTCGAAAGACTTCCATTGAGTCCCAAGAGAGACCTCGCATGGTCCAGATGCCATCAAATATCAATTCCGCGCCATCGCGATTGTCGAGACAGGCCCAGTTCCAGCAGAAGTCTGGTGAACAGCTGAACGATTCGTGGGCTTCAACAGTCAATTCGTCTCATTGTAGCAGCTCGTTTGAGGACGAATCAGAGGGAGAAGAAGACTATGATGAAGACGAATACCTGGAGGAGCCACTCAGTGCTGCTGGCAAAAGCAAAATCCCAGTGTCGATGCCAGAGGTGAACCAGCGCCGTTCCTTGTCGGACTTTTTGCGGCAGGATCAAACACTTGAGGCGCCACCTTCACCATTGTCGTGGAACGAAGGTGACCGCAAGAGCGAACCTGCCGACCCACGAGCGCTTCTCAAGTATCCGGCGAGTGGACCAAAGCGAGCCCATTCATTTCATGAGCATACGCCAACGGAAGTGACCGCTCCAGCACCGAAGTCCGGACCAGCTCCACCTCTCCGACGCCAAGGACGAACCTCCTCTTTGCCTGCCATTGCCGAGTTGAGTCCAGCAGAAGAGATTCTGTACGAGGGTTGAAAGAGACGAATCTGCACAAGAGTCGTCCAAGGGTCAACAACACATCACACTTTACTAGATTGCATAGAACGCCCAGCTTGCATGCTTGTTCTGTCCATTTCTTCAACTAAATAGTTCAGCTCGCTTATCATTTGTCATTGCTCTTCTGGAGAGTAACTCTGCGCGGTGCTGGTACTTTTTAGTTGGCTGAGCATACTCCTGAGAAACCCAGATGAACGCCGTTCGCAATGTCGTGCGCAACCTCCTTGATGCCGACAAAGCCCATGCAGAGTGCCGACAGCCCGATGGTCACCGCCAACAAGTAAACCATGATGGATTCACGGTGATATCGCTTTACAAGGTATGACACCACAGACTGACCCATCAGACCACCCACAAAGCCCACAAAAGTGAACCAACCGACATAATCGTATTGACGATCACCAGGGAATTGACCAGCGATAGCAAACTGAAGCGTCGTCGACGACGAGGTGAACACAATCATAAACGAAGCGGTCGCCGATTGCACTGGTGGCAGAATGCCCATTTCCAGCATAAGCGGGCCTTTGACCATGCCACCACCAATCCCCAAAAGTCCAGCAGCGACGCCAGCGAGTGTGCACAATGAAGGAAACTTGAACACTTGACGCTTTGTCCAATGGATGTCGCCTTGCACAAAGCGGAAATCACTGAGCACGCGCAGACGGTTCTCGAGTCGCAAATGATATCCAATGGCACTAATCATGCATCCCCATGTAGTCAGCAGCAGAATGGCACGGTAGCAATGCTTCCAAAGCGTGACACTAATCTTACATGGTCACTGCTATGAGAATACCCATGGGCAAGATCGTCGCGATCCAATATGACGTTGAATTGCACTTGATGCCCACAATACTTGGCGAACCATGACCACCACGAATGAGTGCTTGCACCATCACGATCAACTACCAATTCCAAATGAAAGACTCGGTGAGTGCGTCAACCCACCCAGGTGCGATTGATCGTCGCGATCGTCCACTTACCCAAGAGATCGCTAGTGGACCCACATACTTGAGAGGAAAACGATTCCGGTCGGCTTCTTGGAGAGCAAGAGAACTCATCTCAGAGTCTTGCACTGTGTCATGGACCACGACAGCAGCTCTCCTGTCAGCTCATTCAACCATACTACCGCCGAGAAGGAAAGAAGAACTCACAACCAAAGGCGAAAGTACCGAAATCACTTCCACTCTGGCTTTTCAAGCCCTGGGTGTACGATTTCAAAGGTGGCAGCGACTCAAAGTCCTTTTGGTCTTCTTCCAGGATCTGTCGTTGGCGACGATTGCGGCGGGTCTTAGTCAACCAGCGATGAGCTGCAATCTTCCAGTCGAAATGCTATAGTATCGTACACATTAGTTGTTGTTCAAACGATAAACACAAGACTCGTCGACGTCGCTTACTCGATAGATAGACCATCGACGACCACGTCCACCTCCGTTGGGGCGTCCTTTGAGAACCGATTTCATCAACGCAAGACGTCGTTGGCTTTCTTTCTCTCGGAGCTTTTCGAGAGTCAGCCCGACACGAGAAGCAGAGTCAGTCACATTGACCTCCATGGAAACTCGACAGCAATCGCATTTGACTCACCTGATTTCCTTTGAGAAAAGTTCGTTGCGTGATGTAGGAGAGCAACAACAGTAGCAACAAGTTGATGAGCCAATTGGGAAACATGTGGTTCATCATAACGCCAAACACGGCGCCGATCAATGTTGCAGGTTCCATGATTGCCGCAACGGCGTAATTGATGATGGGTACTTTGCGTCTCACTACCACCACATGCATGTGCCAATGCACAGCAAACGCATCAGCCATTGATTTCTGTACAACTCAAAACAACCAACAACTCACATGGGTGTTTGCGACGATAGTTGAACACCAACGTGGCAATAGCGGTACCAAAAATGGTCGCTTTGGACAGCGGAATGGCGTGCTTCGGACTCAGACCGACCACGAAAATATACAACGGCACCAGCAAACCGCCTCCACCCACGCCACAACCAGCACCAAGTGCAGAGCTCACAAACGCAATCAGAGTGGCGACAAGATCCGTGGGTGTAAACGGTCCAAATAGATCTTTTTCGATGCAATAGGCCGCTTGCACCAACGATCCCGTCGAATTGTGGCCCATTTGCAGTGGATCGACGTGTTCTTCGGCTACCGCATACAGCGACGAAAACATAGTATTGATAGTCATTGATTGCCTTGTGCGCATTACATGGCACCGCTTGGAAGTGTCGCCAGGATGGTCGCCACAATCGATGTCGCTTCGGCAGTATTCGCATTTGCTGCATTTCCCACCCAAATCATGTGTCCACATGCACATCACAAACCATTATTTTCGATGTTTCGTGAGGCGCGATGCTCCTCCAAGCCACAATTCCATCTCTTCACGTACCCATTGACGCAGGCGAGTCCCGGAAGCACGCCACAATCACTTTGGCTTGCGCATGGAATGCCCACATCAGCATCAAATGGACCAATCACCATCGCTGTCTCCAAAGGCTTTGCCTTTGTGGTAGAAGCTAGAGCAGCGACAGTTGCAGGCTCGGTCAGCACGTCGTTGGTGGTGTCGTTGCGCGTGATGTCGCGTGGCTTGACGTCATTTGGGAGGGACTTTGCTCCACGCAGCAACACCATCGAGTCGTCAATGGTCTTGGTGGCCATTGACGAGACCAGCGCCAACGCCGTCCACGCCATCAGCGCCGTCCACGCCGTCCAAAGCTTCCAACTTGGCATCTTCGAGAGTCGCGTTTTTGAAAAGTGACGACGACGCTCGAAAGGTGGTCTGTTTGGTTGGCTGGAATGGCCTTTTTCTGAAGATGGCCTGCACCGAGAACGAGCCAATCAAAGACCACGTGACATGAACCAAGCCGCCAATCACCGCGCAGCATTGGGACAGCCATCGTGGATGGTGCAAGAAAACCCACGGTAAACTACCGCAAGTATCCAGTTGTGTTGCAATGACGCAAGTGCAATCTTTCCGAAAAGAAACGGAAAGCTTCTCCACAGACAGGTCATCTCTCTTCGCCAGTGTGCAATGCAGATCGATGATCAGCTACTGTCTTGAAGAATCTATGCACTACGTCGCCTCCCCATGTTGGAAATGTTACGAGAAGAAACGAAATATTGCGTTGGTACGTCAGTTGAGGTTTGCTGCAACTTTGGAACGAACGCCTGACTGCTTGAAGAGAACGAACAGAAAGCACAAACCCAAAACCGATTGCGCAACGGTTTGTTGAGGGTTTTCCTGCTCAACGGCGCCGTGTGTGTGTTTATAACCACCGCCAGTTTGCTTCCAATCGGGTGGATGGCTGTCTTCTCTGATTCCTTGTGGAGGAATGCAAAGCGTGTGTCTACCACAGGTCTAACGCAACTTAACAGCTTGTTTCCACTGGTATAACGCAACTTAAGAACAGTTTAGGTTGCATCAAATCAGAGTTGCTGAGTTGCGTTTCCTGTCGTTGAGTTGTAGAACCAAAAAGCAACGCTAGGGAGTCGATCAGAAGTTGCTTTTCGGTCATGTGCTGAGTTGCTTTTGACATGACAAGAACGGATGCTCATCAAGTTGCACAAGTTGAGTGGCAACTCTTTTATCAACCGAGTGTGGGTGGCGCTGTGGAGCCGCCTTCCAGGGAAGTTGTATGGAGTGGGGAGCACGCCTGTGTCTCTTCAATATACCCCATCGTGCATCTGCTCTGTGATGGTTGAAACGGCGTCGGTTACAAGGAAAGTTGCCGATTGCGCACTGAGCCAAGACCCCAATGGCGCTGTTTGCGGCGCTGGAGAATGAGATTTCGGGGTTTTTGGTGTCCCAAGGAAACATTTTCGAGACCATTTTGAAGCAATTAGTCGACCGCATGGGTTCCATGGAAGCCACCATCGACAAAAACCACAAGGCCATGCTCAAAACCACAGCCAGTGTCGCCGCCAGTATCAGTTCCACCACCTGCAATGATCAAGAGTTGGTGACCAGTGTGGCTCGACTCACCCAACAAGTGAGTTTCCTCTATCGAATTCTGCTCACTGGGGTGCCGTCGTCCGCTTTCGTTGCCTCGTCGCCTCCGTCGTCTTTCTCCAAGGAAGATCCCAGAGTGGGCATGGTGAAAGCACTGCAAGCCAATGAGTCGATGCGCATGGAATTTCCCGTGCAGCAGCTTCTTCACGGCGGCCCAATGACAGACAAATCATCTGCAACCACAGACAAGCTAGACAACCAGCAGATTGACAGCGTTTTGTCGCTTCTGAACCAGCTCGCACTTGACCAACTGTTCCTTCAATTGAGCCACGAGGACAATCAACTTCAAGAGCTCGTCGAACAAGCAAGTCCTACGATGCCAACGGCCACCAATGCGATGACATCCTCGGCCACCGCGCCAGTTGTATCGGATCTGATTCCAAAACTTCCCATTGGAGAAAGGGACGACAGCAGTAGTGAGCAGTCAGCAGAAACAACTCGTGAAATGGCAGCCACGAGAAGTGCTCGTAGTGGCACTGGTACGGCTCGAGTCGCGCTGACTTGTCGTCGCAGCACTCCACTCACGTCTAGATCGATTGACATGGGATTCATCACACACCAAATTGAAGAGATCATCGATGCTCGTAAAGCCCAGTTGCTGGCCGACTTGCAGAAGATGCCAGAGTTTGTCCAACAGCAGCAGTCTTTGCTCTTGCAGATCCAGGAAGCCACCAACGAGCAACTCCAACGACTGCAAGTTGATCTGACCAACCAGATGGCGAGCTTTCACAACAGTTGGCAAGACTCGATTCAGTGCAGTCGCGATCGTTGTGTTTATGGCATGGATAAGTCCAATCTGAGGGGACTGGAAGCGAGGCTGCTGCAGCTACGTCGGGAATGGGAGAGTGGACTAGTGTTTGCAGACGAACAAACCCAGACACGACTGCTGGCCCAGGTCAACAGTTTGCTCGAGTTACTGCAACAAATCACGAGTCTTCTCAACACTGATCCCAATGGATTGCAGACCTCTCAGGGCAACTTTGCTCAGCAGACACTTCGGCGACTGCTGGAAACTCTTGAACAAGAACTGGCTCACGAGACATCATTGTTGCCGAAAAAGGATGACTCAGCTGCCACAGGAGCACCTCCAAACGACGTCATGAACACCACACTTGGCTTTATGAATCAGTTGCTTCGACAAATGGATCTTGGCGCGGCCAACATGCTCGAACGTGATGATGCCATTCTTCAGCAGCATGCCGAACAACTGGAGGTAATGCGCAGAGCTGGTGTGGCCTTGCCAACCCATCTCCAAGCCTTTCTGAACTGCAGGATGGTGGTGTAGATATTGAGCCAAGAGGTGCAGCACCTTCAGGAGTCCGAAAGAGAACTGATCGAGCAAATAGCAGTGCTGCCTACGCAGGAAGCGACTTCCAAGCTCATCAACGATCTGCAGCATCAGGTGGGCATTCATTATTCAGGTCAAAGTACCACCAATCGTTGGTCTCATTCTATGGATTACAACAGATTCAAGAATCGGCGTCAGTGAACTCGACTTCCATCGAACAGATTGTCTCAGAACTGAAATCCAAGATGTCCACGTAAGTGTCTCTGTGTCGTACATCATTCGCTTCAATGGGTTGACACTCCTCTCCATGGCTCCAGCTTGCCAACACATGACGCTTTGAACGCTATCTCCGAAGCAGTTCATCACAAAGCAGATCGTGATGAGATGCTTCGATTGCAACGAGAACTCCGAAAGCGTGTGCAAGCAGAACAGCAGCAACAGCGGAATAAATCACGCGCATTCGTGCGTTCGAACACCATCCGATCGACAACTCGACAAACCCAACAGCAGCTACAACAACAACAACAACAAATTCAGAACAATCAAGAAAAGTACCAACTGTCAAGTGCTCGGTAAATACGGCAGTGCAACACTTGTCGTTTTGATTGATGACGAAGGATCTCATCATCACTACTTGTTGTCGTGTCCTGCAGACCAGTGACCCCGAAACTAGGCGGTTGCATCTCGAAGACTGCATTTCGATGCCTTTCTTGCGATCAGCCGTTGCCATTTGTGGATGATCTTCCTAAGAATGACGATGTCGCAGGAAGCGATGGTGGTTCTTCTCTTTGCGATCACTCCACTGGCATGCCAATTAGCGAAGGCGTTGCTTCATGGCTGGACCCAAGCGCCGGGCTTCCTTCACGAACTGGAGTTGCTTCGATGTCACGCTTCCCAAACGCCTTTGCTAGTCGCAAAAAGAAACCTGTGGCAACCGAAGCCAACTCAATACCCGGAAGCCCGGTGAGCAACAATGCACCAGCAGGAGGAGGCAGCAATGGAGTTGGTATCGCTGGTGGAGGTGCTTCCACCAACACTTTCAGTTCATTGTGGACCGCAGTGATGGGTGAAGGCGTGGCGATGCCCAAACAACTTGCCACCAATGAAGGCTTCAATCGGATCCCACTTCGGCATCCAAGTTACTCGGACGAGATTGTGTATGGACCTGCTGTGAACTCTGACTTTCTACAACGCCATGGATTGGCGACGACACCAGGCGCCATAGAGATCAACAGTGCAAGACCTTTCCATGGACCATCGACCGACATCAGGTGCGTTTTCAGTGTGTGTCTCTTGACTTGCTTTGGAATTGGATTCGATGGCATGTCAACCTGAAACGGTTTTGATGCGGCGCAGTGTCAGTAGTCTGTTGAACTCTCGTCCGAAAACGGCTGGCATGCGGGATCTGCTGCCCAAAGGAGAGATTGTCATCCGCAAGAATAATTCCTCGGTGAGTTTGCTAGTGATGATGCGAAGCGGACGCACATCACTCAAACTCTTGGGTTCTTGGCTGGTATGATGCATGGGATGCAACCCAGGTGGTCATTGGACCATTTGCCGAACGAGATCAGCAACAACATCAGCGACAAGTTCATCAACGGCAAACTCAATCGTCCGCTCGACCCAGCAGTCAGATGAGCGCAAAGCAACGCACATCGTGATTGCCGTCTGGCGGTTGGAATACAAGAATGATTGATAGAGGTTTCACGGCCGTCAACAAGTTCAACGCTGCTGCACGCTGCTGCTTGGCCCCTTTGCCGCGCTTGCGTTGATCAGCATGTTGTTGTATCATCGATTACTTGGCTTCATCTACTGCACACTGGTAGGCAGCGTGATTGCACATGAGAGAAACGGATACATGTTTACCACCGCTTTGTGCATTGATCTCTCTGTATACACACATCTCCAAGACCAGAAGACATCAAAGCGTGAAGCGCCTCTTGTACATTTCCATCCGCAGCCGATGATGCATTCTTTTTCGTTACGCGTCATCTGCTCTATGGCTGGACGTGTCTGCGCTTACACATCAATCGCAAACTTCACAGGCCGTTTGCGCTCTATCGACAGATGACTTGCACTTCCCAGCAATCCTTTGCCACCTTTCTTGCCGGTCGGGTGGTCTTCTATCGACGCAGACAGAGGCTCCAAGCGTTCGTCTTCACTATCACTCATGGCATAAATCTCCTGCAGTCGACTCGACGAGACGGTCAGTTCGTCGGCGATTTTGGGGGCTTTTGGTGCTGGTGGACGGAACGCCGTTTCTTGCACAAGCACTGCCGCATGGTTCAAGTCAATCGTCGACGTCGGCAAAGCATTGGAGAGCCCGACCGTTGCTGAAGTCTTTGTCTTGGGCGAAAGCAGTGGTGTTCGCGCCAGAATCTCTGTGGGGGAGTAATATACTTCAGGTGAAACAGGAATACGATCGATGATCAGGCGACCTCCTCGTCCAATCCGTCCACGACTACACCCACAGAAACCGGGTGTGTGAGTTCTCCCATTTCCTAGCAAGGCAAAAAGAGTGCAAGTAGAGCGTACCATCGATATTTCGGCGGTTGTGCAAACACGTGAGCCATTAGGTGGCTTGGCGGCAAAGGATACGTCGGGTACACTGGTTCGTCAGCGTTGCTGATCGCTAGTTGCAGGTTGTTGGATGTGTCATACTCCAAAAAGCTTGGGATCTTGGGCTTTCGCAGCAATGGCTCGTCCACTGCGAGCGACGAGGAAGAAGACGAAGATGCGTGCGGTGCGTGCACCGGAGTGGAGGTAGCATCGTCTTCTTTGCGATGCCTTTTCTTCTTCTTTTTCTTTTTCCGTTGTTTGTCCCGATCGTCTTCTGACAGAATCTACGTCGTCATGGAGAAATCAATCGATGAGAACCAACCCCACCGAACCCCCCTCCCCTCAAACTACTGCCATGAGCCCAAACGCTCACCCGTGGCTTTCGGATTTTGCCGCTTCGATCGACCAATTCATGCATAAACTGCCGTCGCATTTCATCCAAGTAATCAATCTCCAAGCGTTTGCATTTTTCTCTTCGTTTGACCAGTTCCAACAGACTGCGCACGCGATCAAAATCGCTTCGCAATTGCTCCAATTTGCGGTATCCTTCCATGTCGTTTTTGCGGTGTTTACGCAATTTGTAGCGTTCTTTTTCGCGCGGGCGAAACACCAAATGCGGGTTGGTGTCGTTCAATGGCGTCTGGGGCCAAAACTTGCGCAGAATGGGCCGTTTGAGCTGCTGCCGCTTTTGACACCAGTAATTGTATACATCCACCGTGACTTTGTTCAAAGGTGTCTTGACCAAGCCCATTTGTTTGGCAAACACTTCTTCGGCTTCCGCCTGGTCCCATACGCCCTCAAGGTCAAGAAGGTCCATGCCGACGCGCAAGACAACAAAGAGCAACAAGCAAACGTACCAGTGTGATCACATTGGGATTGATCAATGCCGACGCCTTTTCCAGTACATCCAGCATTTTTTCGAATTGCGCAAAGCTCACTTGGTACCGAGGATCGCCGTTTTGACCATATTTCGGGTGGTTTTGAAGCCAGTTCATGTCGTTCAAGTCTAAATCGACTTCCACGCGGGCGTCTTCTTGGTGCGGCACAATCGGCAACAAATTCTGAAAGCGCACATAGCTGGTGGGCACCACAAAGTCGTCGGAAATGTCTTGTTCGTAGCTGGCCACCGTGGTGATCACAGGAATCGGAATGTTTTTCTTGCGACGAAGCTTTTGCACTACGGGTTGTTGGCTCTCATCGAGGTTCTACGGTTGCACCACCATGGTTCAAACAGGCCAATAAACGTCCATGGAATCCCCGCCATACAAGAAGATGGTCAGTTTCTTCCACCATAAGCTGGTCATCAGCCGGCAAAGAATCAGCGCCATAACTCTACCGAAACGAGCTCTTCAAAGGTGGTACTTGGCTGAGAAGACCCTGCACCGTCGTCTTCTTCGACAAGATCTGCTTCAGACCGGATGATGCGCATTTTGGCATGGATATCGATCTGCCGCGGCCGCAGACTTTGCCGCCGCATGGTGGTGGCTTTGTTCTCTCAGACCTCCCGCCAATGTCTCCAAAACCATACTGAAATCAAGTCAAAACGCGATAAGGGAAAGACACCCACCACAACGAAACGAGAGGAGGGGACACTTGGCCCTGCAGAGCACACACAAACAACGAAAAAAACCGGTACAGTTACCGTTCTGCATTGAGAAGTGCATCGCCTGTGCGTAAACTATGGTATCTTGCACAGAACAAACTAGTTCATACTGTATACCAAATGGGCGCCAAGTTCTTTTTTTTCCCTTTGGTGTTACGGTGGAGATTGGGTCCAAGTTGGTCCATTTGATGAGCTTGACGGCCAGGCAATAGCAAGTGTTTTTGCCACGTGCATGAGCAGTCGTGGAGCACGAGAGCAATGACAGTAGCGGCTTGGCAGCGCGCGTGGAGTAGCAAGTCGCTGGCGCAGCGACTTCAGTGGGTGCTGGTGGCGCTGTCGGTGTGCGCTCTGGGCTGGAACGTGGTGCTCTTCTACACATCGCAAATGGCGCGCGATCGACGGGCAACTTGGGCCATTCGCGCCGAGGTGGCCGTGGGTAAACCGCTGAAACGCGGAACTTCCATTGGCAATGACTTTGATTGGGGCAATTTCTCCACCACCCGAGGAATTCTCATCGCCGTGCATGAAACCAACGTGGCGTTAGCCGTTGGCTTGATCCGCCAGTTGCGGTGTCTGGGCAATCAAGAGATCATTCAAGTGGTGCATTGCTTTCCTGAAGAATTGACAGTCAAATCACGTTGGTTGCTGACGCGCAATGATGCCCGTGTCGAGATTGTCGACGTGTGCAGTCGATTGTTATCGGCGCAAACGTCGAGTGATACTAGAAGGGTGAACAAGTCGACACTGATGAGCTTCCAGAGCTCGTGGCTCAAACCACTGGCAGTGTACCATAGTAACCTCACCGAAGTGATTCTGCTGGATCCAGATATACTCTTGTTACGCGACCCTGCTTCGTTGAGACACCTGCCGGCGTATTTGAGCACTGGTACCGTGTTTTTCTATGACCGAGTTGTCAAGCGGGATGCGTTTTTCAACCGACAAATCAATGTGAGTCAGTCTCCGACCAATGCGAGTACATCTCAAGTGCAGTACCTTCATCAATGGCTTAGAAGCTTTGATTATAAACGGTTCAATGTCTCCCAAGGGTACAACCCGTCCAAGCAGCTGCGGGAGTCTTTTGCGTTTCGTCAACTGACGAGCCATGAACAAGACTCTTCAATGATATTGATCAACAAGGGCAAGGCCGGCGTTGCGTTGGAGATTCTGAAGTATTTGATTATGGAGAAACGCTTCAAATATGCCTTTTCGTGGCGGGACAAAGAGAGCTTTTGGCTTTCCTATGAATTTGCTCACAAGGATTACTTTTTTTCACCTTGGGGGGCAAGTGCATTGTCTTCAGGACCCAACAAAGATCTGGAGAGGCATCCATCCACTCTTTGTGGGGACGTGGCGCATTTCATGCCAGTGACGAGTGAAGAAGATGATTCACAAGACGCCGAGTTACTGTTTGTGAACGCTAAGGGGTTGTTGGAGCCGTTTCCACTAGGACTCGAAGCCACGTTGGAAGCCCGAACAAGTCAATTGAACAATGTTAATCCAACCCATGTCACCCCTCGCCAAAAGCGAACCGTCCAAGCCTCTTCTTCCTCCAGCTCCTTGTCCCACGATCTTGTTGCCCTGGACGAGACCGAGGCCATTCCCGAATGTTTGACTGGTCTTGGCGCGACTCCTTTGTCCGAGGTTTTCTTTCAACAGTTGATGCAGCGCCGGCTGCATTTCATGGCGGCGGAGACAGAATTGTACGAGGCGTTAGATCACTGTCGCGTGCATGCCAGTCCTCAATAGAGATCACTTGATTACCCACAGCAGACAAGCCAGTGAGCATTCAGAGGTCCCGGGAGACCTCCACAACGTGCAGTTTTGTGTTTTGAGTGTATAGTTTCGTGGCTTGTGGTGTAAATGTGCCATGGTCCATTGGTCCATTCGTGCAATCTGCGACCAGGCGTATACGTACCTTTTTAGTCAACCCAACACCATCCCGGCCAATTGAGGGGAATATTACGGCTCGTTTTGGTGTGGCTCATGAACCCAACATACTGTAATCATTCAAGAGAAAACCCAGGCAGCCAATCTCCAAGCCACACCTCCGCGTGCTTGGTTGGAACAGACAGAATGCTGCGCTCGTTGTCATGGCGCCATCGACTGCAGTTGGTGGTGGGCGTGCTCTGTCTGTGCGGCATCTCGTGGAATGTGATGCTCTACACGCGGCATCTGGCGTGGACTCGTCAAGTCTTTGGGTCGTCCCATGTGTCAAGCGGACAAGCCGACGACCTGGCGCAAGCACATCCTCATGGAATGGATGGCCAGCAACAACGGATCGATCGAGAAGGCGCAGACGAATACGACGACAAGGACGAGGACGAAGACGATGAAGACGACCAAGAGGCTGAAAAGCCGATGAAACCCATGGACATGATCCCGGTGGCAACAGAAACAAGAACCAAGCAACAGGTGTGGATTCGCGAGAAACCAACCAACACGCCAACCGAAGACAAAGCGAAAGCATCGCCAGAACTACCAAAAAAAGGAATCATTCTGTGTCTCCATGACCAAATCGTGCCCATGGGCGTCTCGCTGATCCGAGAATTGCGCTGTTTGGGCAACCAGGAACCCATTCAAGTATTCCACTGTTTTCCACAAGAATTGTCGGCCAAATCGCGTCGGCTACTGACGCGCAACGATCCAGGAGTCGAGATCATTGACATTTGCTCCCGGCTTGTCAAGCAAAAAGTGTTTACACGCGAATTAGCCAAGTCTTTCCAGAGTTACTGGATCAAACCACTCGCCGTGTACCACACCAACCTGACCGAATTGATTCTGTTGGACGCGGATGCGATTCTCATGACCGATCCAGCGATTCTTCGCAACTTGGATGGCTACCTGCGCACCGGAACTGTGTTTTTCTATGACCGAGTCATCAACAAGAACCGCTACTTTAACAAAAAAGTTGCCATCCGCTCAAGCTCCGACCGCGTGCAGTATTTGCATGTCTGGTTGGAACGGTTCGAATATGCGCGATTCAACATCTCGGGTGGCAACAAACCTTCCACGCAACTTGAACAATCGTTTGCTTTCCGTGAACTGACTTGCTACGAACAAGACTCGTCCATGGTGGTCATCAACAAGGCCAAAGCGGGCCAGGCCATGGAAGTTCTCCAGCATTTGATCACAGAAAAGCGCTTCAAGTACACTTTTTCGTGGGGCGACAAGGAATCTTTTTGGCTCGCGTATGAATTTGCGCATCAAGCGTATTTCTTCTCCCCTTGGGGCGCAAGTGTCGTGGCTTCTTCTCCCAACAAGGATGTTGTGAAGCACCCACAGACCCTGTGCGGCAACTTGGCGCATTTCATGCCGGACCCCACCACTGAAAACGCCGAATTGCTCTACATCAATGGCAAAGCGCTGCTCGAACCGTTTCCTTTGGGCATCAAAAAGTCCCAACAAGCTCGTGAGAATCGCTTGTACAACGTCAACCCGACCCATGTGACTCCCCGCCAAAAGCGTTCAAGCGTGGGTACCCCCGAGCAGGGCAAAATCTGGCAGGAGTGTCTGACCGGATTGGGTTCAACACCGTTACCTGACCAGTTCTATCGCATGCTGTTACGAAGACGTCTGCATTTCATGGCCGTCAACATGGGATACTACGAGGCACTGGACCATTGTCAGGTGTTTTGACCCACCAGTGCGCACGGTCGCGTCGTACAGTGGGTCTTTAGGAAGAGGTGGCAGCTCTTTCGTGTATCATGTCTTTTATAAACGCCATTTACGCAGAATCTGATGAGAACTAGTAAGGATACACAAGTGGCTCCATGAAATTGGGTCCAAACAAATGCTCCAGATACTCCTTTGGCTTTGCAGGGCACTTGAGTGTTTTGCCAGCAAAGTCACAGTCCTGCAGAGGATAAATCCAGTCGTACGGAAGCTTAAACTCTTTGGTGCCATGTTCATCCAGTTTCGGGCACTTGTAGCAATTGATCCAGCAACCGGATGGCAATGGGCCAGTGTATTTCTTGCCGTCTTCTTTGTCCACGGAATCAAAGTACACAAACACATCGGAATACAACCCGGACTGACGATGGATCACGCGGATCGGCAGCTCTTTGTAACGGCTTCCTTTTGGATGCACTTTGCTGTCCCAGACTTGGATGTAGTACTGTGGAGGAAACAGAATGGGCGTGTCTCGAATTTTCTTGAAGCCTTCTTCGTCAATCGCGACATCGGCGTCTTGATCAAACGGAACGATGCCTTTATGACGATACGAGCCCAACAGCGTGCCCGAATCCAAGAAATACGTGATGTTGTTGGCTTCAAATACCGAAGTGACCGTGAACACTGCATCGGTGATGATCTGTCGCACTTGCTTGCGAGAAAAGCACGCGTTGGGCTTGGCAAAGAGCTTTTCCAAATGGGTTGAGCCCAGTTCGACACAGGATTCGTTGTATTTGGCTTCCAGTTTCAGATCGAGAATGGTCTTGGCATGGGTGGGGATTGGATGCTTGTGCGCCAATTCGATGTGGTGGACGTAGTATTTGTCATCGGACGCGTTGCTGCTACCAGTGGTTGCTTTTGAGTGTGAGGGGTCTTTGTCTTCTTCGCGGGCCTTGTAGATTGATGAGAACGATGTGGTGGATTCAGTCGAGGGTGAAGACAACAGGTTCGGGTGTTGAAACACATAGAGCTGCACCAACAGAATCACCCCCAGCGCAACGTAGATGACATTGGATTCGCGAAGGCGACTGAACAGCGCAGTTGCTCTGGATTGCGCGGGAGAAGCGGGTTTCATGCTTTCCGGATGTGCTCCTGGTTAGTGAGGCTTCTTTCACAAAAATGATCTCGTTGTAGTTGATCAGTTGATGCGACCTTTCCGAACGAAGAAGCGCGGCAACCAAAAAAGAAACAAACGCGCAACTTGCAAGTGGATAGATGGAGGGCAGAACGGATTGATTCCTCCACTCCTCCAGTCACTCCACGAATCACTCGTGTCACTTTTTGGCGATTGTACCACGTTCACACTCCCTAGTGCAACCAACCATCTGGAATCGAGCGGCTTCCCCCATTGGACCATCTGGCAGTAATTGCTGACACTGGCTTCAGGCTTCTACACTGATCATTGACAGAGGCAACCCCCGCCCCCCCGCCCCCCCCACAAAGTAAGCAAAAGCACAAACTCTATGACACCAACTCCCTGACCATATGAACCCCACTGAAACTGTGACAAAGACTCTTCAGCAACTTAGGAAGTCCATGCGCATGCGCTCTCTGCAGTAGCCAGCACCCATTGTG
This sequence comes from Paralagenidium karlingii, assembly GCA_027475765.1. Classification (NCBI taxonomy): domain Eukaryota; phylum Oomycota; class Peronosporomycetes; genus Paralagenidium; species Paralagenidium karlingii. The sequence goes on from JAMFLO010000019.1 coordinate 38,027, forward strand.
GACAACCTCGTCCCACAGATCTGTCCAACCCAAAAGCATCTGATTCTAAACCCCACGCGGGAATCAGATCCAATGCGGTGGGCATCTGATGAGACCGCCCTGGATTTGTTTGTGCGGCACCAGAGCAATGCGTTTGCCACCGGCATTGCTTTTCTGGATGCTCCCCAGCACAATCCACGTAGTGATACCAGCACAGAGCATGCTACACAGCGTTCTGCTTCATTCTCTGTGGACCATCAGCCCGCACAGGGTTTTTTGCCTCGTCACGTGGTGGAATTGTATGGCGCCAACGAGTGCATGGCGTTGATGCACGAGCTTTTGCTAGAGATCGTGAGCTCGTTTCTGGCGTATGACGACACTTCACGCGTGTTCGTGTTTGATCACGAATGGGATTTCGCGCATCTGCAACAACCAGACCAGCAGCTGCGACGGATTCTGCTGCGAAAGATCCCGCAACAAGGCAAAGACGTGGTAGGTGTGGTGGATCTAGGTTGATCCGTCCTTTACATTGAGGAGACTGATCATGAATCCATTCGCCTGTACTCATCGCTTTTCACAACGACACTGATAGAAGGATGTATGCTTTGGGTGTTGATGATGGTTTACCGTTGACAACAGTTCAATGTTGACAAAGCCCTGGACCGTGTCGTGGTTTTCCATTGCCATGACACATTTCAATGGCTCGCGACGCTGAATCAACTGCATTTCGACTTGCTTGACAAGCCGCCAGCACGTAAGCCTGACGTAGGGTGTCTATTGGGATCTGTCAGTGCTACTGGAGGTTTCCTTTGTGAGCTCATCAAGTGATATCTTCTGAATACGGCGCCAAGCACTCCTGCTGGTGTTTCACTGTGTGAATTCTTTTCACGGCATGGACAAAATGATCGGCAAAGTGACTGGATCCAAAGCCTTTGCACTCGATGAGCAATTCTTCAGCCTGCTCAAGCAATTCATTCAGCAGCACTTACCTATCGTTTTCGCCACGAAAACAGGTAAATGATTTCGTTTCCAGTCGGCGAAAGCTCAAACAAGCCCCATACAAGCCTCATCAATACTCTTTTGTATACATTTCTAGCACCGTCGATGGCCACGGCCCGCCAAGAATGGGACCACGTCGAATCTCTTCCTTCATCGTGGAGCAATCTCGTGACGAAGCGGTTTTTGTTTCGACCTAACAGCAAAAGGTGTGCTTTGTATAACTGTGTCTTGAATCCACAGGCGATGCTGAGCTGATATGCTCATGTGCAATTCCAACCACAGCGTCTCGTGGCATGTTGAGAGCGACAATCCGGCGCTTTGTAGGTTCCAGATGCAGCAACAAGCTATCACCAGCGTGCAAGTCAAGACATTCGTGCAAGGCAAGAGTTTCCAAGCCGAGTTTCAGCTGCAAGAGAGCAGTCCAGATCAACTGGCCCTTGTTCAAATCGCCTGAGCAAGCCAAAAGCTTTCTCAATTGGCTTAATTCTATTCAAGAAGTTGCTGGCTCGTCTTCGTTACGCGATTCGTCTAGCTTTTTGTTGAGAAACTCGACGATTTCTTTGCGATCAAACAGTTCGGCGAGATCAATGGGCGTCTGGTTCATGAGATTTCGGCAATTGATGGTGGCTCCATGGCCAATGAGCAACTCACAACAGTTCGTGAAGCCCAAGTATGCCGCTTTATGAAGTGCCGTGTTGCCCGATGGATCAGCCAGGTGTACTTGCGCGCCATGCTCCAAGAGGATCTTCAGACCCTCAAGCCGATTCGACTTGACGGCCCATAAAATCAACGGCCAGCCATCGTCAACGTCCACATAATTCACCAGCGCATGCTCTTGTTCGATCAGCCGCTTGGCTTCTTCCATGTTGCCATCGTAAATGGCATCGCGAAGGCTTTCACCACTCATGTGTCGTTTCAATGTGACACCCAACCAAATGGTGTGGCACCCTACACCAACTTGATGTTGAAGCTTTATTTTGGGGGGAAAAAGCATCGACGTCAGCAAGTGCAATCGGTGTGGCGTCGATGTCGAGCGATCAAGGAAGCCACGATGCTGGGTCTGCGGCCGATTGTGCGCCTCGTTTGGTGACTGACAGGTTGGTTTCCCTTCTGTAGGGTCTTCCATTTCCTCTCTGATTCCTCTCCTGACGGATAGCAATGTCAAACTACCATCGACTCGACCCGTTTCCTCTTCATCTCCTCCGACGCTGCACGTCGTGACCGTGGAGCAGATCACGTCCATCATTCAGGTTCAAAAGGACCATCAATAAATGCGTGTTGATCGATTGCTTTTTTTTGCTTTGCACTGAGGAGGTTCCCTGAACTGGCTGACAAACGTTTTGTTGTTGTTGTTGTTGTTGCTGTTGTTGCTGTTGTTGCTGCTCTTCCAGCGCTTGAGAAAAGACCAGGAGTTGGAATTCCAAACCCAACGAGAACAAATCGTACAACAAGTCTTGCAGACGCTTTTCACCCTGCAACCGAGCCATGTGGCCACTTTGGCATCTTCTTCCAACTCTTTGGCTTGCAACTCTTGTTTGGATGAAAAGTTGCATCGGCTCATGACCCACTCGTTGTCGGAATCGGGGTTGAATTTCCCACATGTCCTCACCAACCGTTTTGTGCCACCCGTGGCAAACGACCGTCAGATGCTTCGACATGAACACGTCAATGAAAATGACCACAAAACCGTTCGATTTACGACTGACAAAGAAGTCGTTTGGATGCGTCAGGAGATCCCCGAAATCCCACCAGACAAACGCCGAGTCGACTCCAACAGGACTTGTCTGACCTCGGTGATGCAAGAGCCCACGCTTGGCCAAAGTGCTTCCCAGCCGGAACTCTCTCATGCCACCGCGCAAGCACCAATACGAACAACAACAAGCAGCCGGGTCGAGCCAATGGACTGGGTGGACTCACCGTTTGCGTGCAAAGCCTCGCACACCAGACAAAAACCAAAGCTCAAACGAAAGCCAAAAGAAAAGTACCGTCGTCAGCGAGAAAAGGAACAAAAAGAAGAAGATGAAGAAGGTTTGGAGGAACAACAAGAAGAGCAAGCGCTAGACATGAACATGGACAAGTTGAAACACTCGATCGATCGCCGAACGCTTGCCATTCTCGAGAGAAGCAAGAAATTGCTGATGGAAACCAAATACCCAAAGAAGAAATACCATTTGGAAGACACAATGCCGCTCAAACGCACACAAGAGCGACCTGTGCGCAGTTCTACCAAGATGCCTGCAGGGATTCAAGACCAACCGCACCAGATTGACGAGTCTCGAGACAACGAAGCGAACCTGACAAAGTCTCCTCCTGTGGAGAGTCAGAATGCCCAAAAGGTTCAAAAGAATGAACAATCACGAGAAGACCATGCCAATCCAGATGTCACTTTTGAAGGTGCATCTTCCATTGAGCAACAAGAGCAAGCAAAACTAGACACACCAATGCTTCAACAGGTCATTCAGGACCTTCCCGTGGATCCATCAGAATCAAGAACTGGAAGCGAACCCGATGCGATCACTGCACGAGCTCCTGACAAACAATTAATCGAGCAAGTCCATGAGCAAGTGAATAGCATGGAACTGTTACAACCACCAAAGCACGACCCACTCAATGAAAACGAGTGGGAGAACGAGCTCGCACGACAGATTCTGACCATTTATGCTTCTTCCGTGCGTGCCAAAGTCCTTCAGAACGGCGGAACTCAACCAGATCCACAACTGGCTAATTCTCCAAACAAAGCGCGACCCAACACAAGCAATAGTAAGGGTAGTGCCAAGCTTCCTTCGATTTACCAAAAGTCTGGTGGTGGTGGCCCACGGCGAGCAACCAATGCAATGGTTGGAGCACTTCGATCACACGGACTCTCTTCACATTCGCCCACCAATCGATCGGTTAATTACTCATGGGAACCTTCGCACCAAGCAGAGAATGGGAAAGTTGTCATCAACGTGCCCAAGCTTCCCAATCCGATTTGGTTTGCAGGCACAGGTGCGGTCAAGGCGGTATGGTGTGCGATTGCGTTGAGTTTTCTCTCGCTCAAGTCGAGTGAAGAAGGCTCGCGCAAACCGAGAGTCAATCCGGACACGAGTTCAATGTGTTCCCATCGCATCTGCGAGGAATTGCGCACGATGGAAGCCAACAAGAAATACTCCAAATATGTGGCAACCGTGGAGTCGCTGATTGTGACTCTGGTCCGATCGGTTGGGATCGATGAACTGGTAGTCAAACTATGGAAACAACTTGTGGTGACCTGCAACGCTTTTGCAAGCCGGTGTATTGACTACAAAAGGTTCCCAGTTGCCCTGGGGCTCATGAAACAAGCAGAAGATCTCATTCAAAACTCAGTGCTGGTGCCTACTGATGAGCTTCGGATGGAGCTGATGGCTTTTGTTTACGACACGTACGGATACTACTACTACAAACGACAGAAACCTCATGCAGGGCTCCAGTATATTCACAAAGCCCAGGAAATCCATGCGAGACAAGAGAACTGGTCCCATATAGCCAAATGCCGGCTTCACCTTGCGAATATGCAGAATCTTTTGGGCCAACATCACGAAGCTTTTGAATCGTTGGTGAGTATTCTACAGATGATTGATGAAGACAAACTGGAAGAACAACAGGATTTGCCCGAAGATGCCAAATATGCTTTTACGTCTTCCTCTGCGCAAAAGATCTGTCTGGCAGCAATCTGCTACAACAACATGGCGATTGAGCAACTTCACCACAAGGATTTTGAAGCCGCGCACACCTCCAGCACAAATGCCAAGCGACTCGCCAAACTGTGCCTGAGTTACAGCAATCGCTGGCTGTCTCAGTTTGAGACCACCAGCAAGTGTGTGTCCCTGGCGATTGCAACACTAATGGAAAACGCCAACCAAGACAAAGCGTTGGAACTCCAACAACACGGAATTCAAGCGGAACAATACATTTGATGCAGCGAAAACAGGCTTGGCAGAGTGCGACGCGGTAAAGATTGTCAATTGTCCGTGTTATTGCCTTCGCTCGAGTCGTCTTGTGGGTCTTCGTCACTGTCTTGGCTGTAAAACAACTCACGACCATCTATTGATCCACCTTCTTCTTCAAACACTCGCTCGATCTGGACGACGAACAATCGATCAGGAAAAGGGCAACAGTACCAGCGAACGATTTGACGCAAAAACTGACCTCTTTGCACAAGTTTTGACGTAGCGAATCATCGGAGGAGAGATTCTTGGTGCTATTGGCACCGCAGCATGGTGAAAACCAATCCATGGCGGCGCCGCTTTTGGTTCAGGGAGTAAAACGGCGCTTACCTGTTCTGGATTTGAAGTTGGATCTCAATCACTTGCTGCTTGAGGTCTGCCATACCAAGCAAACGAGCCCGTGAGCTTCCGATTTGACGACCGATGCCTTGCACGCGCGACAAGAAACCCAAGCATACTCTCAAGTGTCTGCGACGCGTCCAGGAATTGATCTTGTTGCTGAAGAACCTGTGTCAACCCGCCGCGCCGCCGCGTTTCTGGTTAGCACTTCCAATTTGAAGAACCAACCAGCGCCAAACAAACCTGCAATTGCACTTGTTTGTTGCGCCAGTCTTCAAAGTACGCGCTGAACAATTCATCATCAAAGCTTTCCTGAAACTGTAGTTTGAGCACACTGGAGCAGACCACAAACAGGTCTTTTTTGGCGGCTCGTTCAAAGAGTCGAAGCTGTTTGAGAAAGACAACGGGGTCCGTGACGATTTGCTCAAAGGGGACGCTCTTCTTTTTCAATTTGGACGCATTGCGGATGAAACTTTCAATGGCAGCACGCTCTTCTTTCTTGAAGAAACAGCTCTTCTTGAGTTGTGCATTGCTATCGCCAGCCATCGAGTCAGTCACGAAGCAGGTGCGAAAGGATCTTGTCACCCTTGGAGACCAGACTCACGCGGTGGTAATGGTTCGACAGATCTCGAGATGGGGAAAGAGCATGGTCAACATTGACACTTCGATGGATTGGATCTCGTACACCAATTGCTTCTCTTCGCGTAACTCAATAGCTGTTTTGTTGATGGGAGACCCACGGCACAGAAACACCCACTCACTCAGCCAGGAAGGTCCAACCCCCCCCCCCCAAAGCCAGATTCACGGGCATCATCCTACCTTGAACCGCCAGCTGGTACTTCTCCAAGAGACTTTTCTTTTTGCTCTCGAGATGCGTCAGTCGATTCGAATGGAAGTTTTCCATCAGTTCCAGGGACTCCTCCAGCATTCGACGCAGCCGCTAAGTCATTGTCCATGTCAACCATATCAGCATCACCAAGGTTCGTGTCGTCAAGCACAGTGCGCCATTCACCACAATTCAACAAGCCACGGAAGCTTTGTCCCCCCTACACACTCACCTCTTTCTTCTTGGTCAATAAAGACGTCGTCGGCGCCACGGAGTCCATGGCGTGGTGCAAACAACTCTGCATTTCGTGGAGTTTCGTGACCACTTGAAACAATTGCTCCCAGATGGCCTTTTGTTGGGCGTCCATCTGCAAATCCCATCCGAATTCAAGGTCGGACACACGCACATTGTCGCGAAACACGCGTAAAAAGCCATTCAACTCGTGGTGTCCAAGAAACACCGGCACTTGGTCTTGTAGCCAGCTCAGGCGACGACATGCGTTGGCCACGAGGTGCTCAAAGGAGTCTTGTTGCTGTTGTTTGCTATTGGCTGCTTTGGAACAAGAAGCAGCAGCAGCAGAAGAAGTTGAGGGTGCAGGTGCGCACGTGGAAGTGGTGGATGCTGTCGTGGAAATGGTCCGAAACTGTTTGAACAACGACAGAATCTCGACCAGCACGAACACCAGTTGACTCAGAGCAAAGCGGTACTTCAGCACAAGAGTGTGTTCGTATTTGCGTAGAATATCAGAGGAAGAAGGCCGCTTTTTCAGGGTGAATTCGCCACTTCCATGGCTCCCAGTGCCGCTCGCGAGCGGATCATTCATGCTGTGTATGGGTTGCAGGTCTTTCCATGGATTGGACTTTGTAACAGATCTCTGTTGGAACCATAACCGTTATATTAACCCTTCCGTGTTGCCTTTCTTGACTTCCTGGTCGTCAAATCTACTTGGCCATCGATCAACCAGTGACCATCAAGATGGGCGCCAATAATGTCCAAGTGGAGGGACTTTTTGTGGGCAGCAATGGCATTTCCAATGCCTTCAGTGGGAACCACGCGGAAGCATTCAACAAACCAAACGAGTCTGTGTTCTGTGGTGCCTTTGGAGCGTCCCAAGGGGTCGCGTTGCTGCAGAAAGCGAGTCGGAACAAAGCCAAAGCACTGCAGATCGCGCAGATTCTTTCTTGGCGCACCAGCGGCGACCAACACAAAACCACCGGCAACAGACGTGTGAGTGCCGTGTACTTGCATGACACATCGCCGTCGTCTCGTTTTGTTGTGGCCGGCGATTCAATGGGCCATGTGACGCTCTGGAAATGGCTGCTGGCCTCGTCGTCGTCTCCAACGAGTTCGTGTGGCGATGGCAAATGGCGTGTGGTTCCATCCAAGCCGCGTAGCGACCTTAGCGGCGGGGTGTCCTGCCTGAAAGCTCTGGAAACACGTCGCTTTGGATGGGTTTTCCTCGCGTGTTTCACGGACGGACGCGTTGGGGTGTTTCAAGAAGCGCGAAGAGACACGACCAACGACGCTACGCATTTGAAGATACTTTGTGAACTGTCCTTGGGACCGAAGAACCTCATGGAGACAATTGATGCCGTCGAATGGACCGCTTCACAAGACCAGGAAGAGACTGTTCTCATCGCGTTGGGTGGTGTCGATATGCGCGTGCATGTTTATGAACTCGCCCACTCCGCCAATGGCGAGACGAGTCCTGAGCCTCCAAAGCCAAAGCTCCATCCTCTGTTTGCCATGGAAGGTCATCGTGGGTGGATTCGCTGCGTGGCGTTTCAACAAGCAGACCAAACGAATCAAGGGATTCGCTTGGCCTCATGCGCGCAGGATCAAAAGATTCGGATCTGGAGACTCACTCGATCCAAATCTTCGGAAGAACATGAACAAGAGGACCAAGCTTCCTCCCATGGATTCCAAGAAGCAGGAAGTGTGACCAAGAGTATGACCGGTAGATGGACTCTCTCCTGTAAGTTTGATTCGCTGCTGGTTGGGCATGAAGACTGGGTCACGTGGATTGAGTGGAAGCACCCAGACTTGCTCGTATCTTGCTCGATGGACAACACCATGATGCTTTGGCGAAAAGCTGCATCCACGGGTCCCTGGAATGCTTCTGCTCGCATCGGAGAACTCGGAGGCAATGGCCTTCTCTCGTGCACAACTGTAGCAGCTTCTTCTGCGGCTGTTGGTGCCTCAGACCATGCGGAATTTGAGTTGCTGGCGCTCAACTTTTCCGGTCAAATTGATCGCTGGAAACAGGTGGACAGCAATGGCCAGTTTCTCCCAGCACTCAGCGTCACCGGTCATTGTTCGCAAGTGACTGACCTGTGCTGGTCACCTCGTGGAGACTACTTGTTGTCCGTGTCGTTGGATCAAACAGCACGAATTCTGGCCTCCAGTCCGCAAACCCAATCGTGGCACGAGATTGCGAGATCCCAAGTACACGGTTACGACATCAATTGCGCCTGCTTTGTCCACAACGTGAACGCTGCACACGAAGATCGGTATGTTTGTGGTGCAGACGAGAAGATTCTGCGGGTGTTTCGAGCGCCAGATGACTTCACACGGCTAGCAAAACATATGCACGGTGAAGCTCAGGACGAAAGCACCCGCTACGGGGTGCACTATGCCTATGCACCTGAGCTCAGTCTCACCAACAAGCTAGTTGCGGGTAGTCTTGACAGAACCGAACCAGCGACGGCTGCAGAATCGAACGCGAGCCGCGATCACGACTTGCTCGGCGGTACCGATCTGAATCTCAAGCTGCATCTTCCTGTGGGTGAGACGCTTGCTCGTAAGACCCTTTGGCCCGAGATGAAGAAGCTATATGGTCATGGCAATGAACTGCTTTGCGTGGCAAGCAGTTGGGCTGGTGATTTGATTGCTTCGGCTTGTAAATCGCGCGAAGAGCAGTTTGCAAGCGTCTGGTTATGGGACACAACCAGTTTGAAGCCGAAGCAAGAACCTCTGATGGGTCACAAGAGTTCAGCGGTTCAACTGGCGTTTGCACCCAACGATCAATTGCTGGCATCTGTCTCAAAGGATCGACAATTGTGCATCTATGGCAGAGATGCGGACGACAAGTTCACTCTGGTGTTTCGCTCGAAAGCCCACAAGCGAATCATTTGGAGTTGTTCGTGGTCTCCCGATTCCAACTTGATCATGACCGGATCAAGAGACCAGACGTTTGCTTTGTGGGGTGTTAACAAGTCCACCAACACTTGGAACCAGCTAGGGGCGGCCATTGCGGCGGGACAGTCGGTCACTGCGGTGGCTTTTGCGCCCGTTCTCGTGCATGACAAGTATCTCGCTGCAGTTGGTTTAGAGAATGGAACCATCTCGCTCTTCTCGGTTGGTGAAACCAAAAGCAACTGGCTTGTGGACAAAATCATGGAGTTTGATAACGACGTTTGCAGCAGTGGGGCCATCACGAGGCTTGCGTGGAATCACCAACGATGCGAGCTCGACTCGTTGCAGCTTGCTGTGTCTAGTTTAGACCACAGCGTTCGAATCTTCAACGTTCAGGTTGGCCATCCAGTGCAATAAATCCAAACAGAGCAAACTGCGCACCAAAGACAGATCGCAACTGGCATCTTAGAATCGATTGGCGGCCTTGGACGACATGTATTTGCTCATTTCTTCCTCGAGAATGGTCGCCTGGTCGGGGTTGCTTTGCTTCACGGTTTCAAAGTCGCGACGATGCAGCTGGTGCACTTGGACCCAATTCAAGGCCACAATGGTGTATTCGCGCTTGATTTGTTGATGAAACAGCGCGGTTTCGCCGAAATAATCACCTTTTCGCAACACTCGTCGAATGCGATGGGTGTGATGGCTGTTCTCGAGCACGGCGACCGATCCTTTGGCACCGATAAAGCCCATCCATTCACCGCGTTCCCCTTTTCTAGCGACCACGTCGTCTTTCATGAAAATCACAGCCGTCAAGTGCATGACCAGCAACTCTACGACGCTGTTGTCGACTCGTCGAGACGCTAAGAACGGGATTTGCTTGAGCATGTCACGATACAACTGGTACTTCACATCGCAGATCAGTGCCGGCGACAGTTCGTTGATGAATTCATCTGAAAGCCCCGTCCATCATCACATCTCGTCAGTGCGATCAGAATCCAAGCCCAAATGGTCATGAGAGCTCAATACCTGCGTTGGCCGAAATGGATTTGGTTTCTCGATACAAGTTTTGGTAATACAATTGAATGCGCTTGGAAAGCGCTTCGGGAATGCCGAGAAACCGGCAACGCTCGTGGGTGAACATGAGTTTGGTGTGATAGGCATCGTCTTGTTCGTTGAACGAACTGATGAGATGTGCAAAAGAACCAAACACTGTCGCCTGGATGACGTTGCCCATGATCATGTACAATGAGATGGTGATCTCTTCTTTTGGGTTGGCCATGACTGGTGGACTCGCATTGAGCGCACCGATGGCCACGGACCAACACAACGAATACTTCCAAAACAAACTCTGGTCATCGTACCCTGAGATACCTTGACGCCATTCTTCGCCGACCCAATTCCAAACACACGCGTTGATGTGGCTCACCAAAAACACTACGCCCAGCAACCCGAAAATGCTCAAGACCCTGGACAATACCACCCCATGCAAGCACGTCAAGCCATTAGTCCATTTCGTCTACCTTTGCAGACTGGCCGAGGAGAAGATAACTCACCCGGAGATGCCAAGTGGAAGAATCTTGCGAGCCAGCGACGGAATCTGCGAGAGTCGAACGCATTTGGCGACGCCCAAGACTCTTCCGATCGACGCATTTGGCACCAAATCTTCCCACGGGAAACAACTCATCAAGTCGCAGAGCACCCATCGACTGCGAAGGTAGTTGCGGATGGTTTGTTTGGGTTCCGACACCAACACGGCCCCACGATCGCTCGTGAAAGTAGTCAGAAAATTGGTGAAAAAGTCGAGAATGTACACGATGTTGCCGAGAATGTCAATGCACGCGATCACGCGGTTGTGCACCGCAAAGCTGAGTGCAAACGGCGTCAGAATTGCGTCCAACAGCACAAACAACATGACGATCGCGTCCCAGACCACGCGTCTTGGGGACTCGTGGTGGAATGAAAAGCGATGCATTTTCTCCTCGGCCGTGAGGTTGGTCAACGAGGTTTGTCGTTGCAGAGTCATGAACGCGATCGTTTTCAACAAGGACGTGCGTCTCGCTTGGGACGGCTCCGATGACTGGTTGGTGTTGTGACTGAGAAAAGAGTCAAGTGCGATCTGACGAATGTACTGCTCTTCGTTGGGGTGCTGCCAACCTCTTTCGGTCATGGACCGTGCCGAAGAATGATTGGCACTTGCGCCGTTTTTGGGTCTCATGTATGGCCTGATGGACAGCTTGGAGGCAACGTCCTCACTCACAAGCGAGGACGCCAACTCCGATCGCATGATGGTTTCTGCTTTGGACGGCCCCAACTCATTGCGGGAACTATTGAACGATGACGCCGAGTTGTTGACTGTGGAGTTATTGTTCGTGGCATTGCTTGGATGCACTTTGAGCGATCGACCCGACGTCTGGTGGACCAGCGTGGCGTGTTGAAGCGCGTCTTGTACAAAAGATGGTCGGTCTCTTTTGAAAGCCATGGAAGGTCTTGACGACACAACATGTTGCCGCAGAGGAGGATGCTCCTCCTCTTGGAGTGGTTGATGAATCCCTGGTGGCGCGAAAGGCTCCGACGGAAACGACGTGGAAGTTGTTGCCAAGACTTCCGCGATTTGCTGCAGCGATGGAACTGGCTGATGCTCCGGCCCTGGGATGGATTTAGCTGCCGAAGCAGCAGAAGAACCGACTTGGGAGGCCATGATTGATCGTTCCTCACTCATTGGCAGTCGAATCTCTGATGCGCGGCTGATATAGGTCTGATGGGTAGTATGTTGATTGTTCATCTGTGCTGTTTCTTCATCAGGTGTTGCGTTGGCTTGGACTTGGACAACGGAGCTGACCAGTAGTCTCTCCAACAAGTCGTGCAAGCGGTCGATTTTGGACTCAATTCCGAGCATTTGACTCTGCATATCGGTCATTTGGCCTTGCAGTTGATCCATTTGTCCTTTGAGTTCGTTGGGTTGCTGTGGTTCCAGTGGTGGGCATATGGCGACTTGCGGCGTTGCGTTTTGACATTGCTCCAATTGCTGTTGCTGCATGTCATTCTGCCGGAGGTCATTGGCATTGGATGGCACTGCGTGTTCTGTCATGGACTGCGTCGGTGACCGAATCGATGCCAGTGGTGGAAGCACTTCATCAATCATTCGATCCAGTAACGAAGACTGCTGGGTCCTCATCTTGTTGATTGTCGACGTTGAAGGATCAAGTAAACCAGCGTTGCTCGACTCGGAGGAACTCATGATGGCACGGCTGGCTATCGAGAAAAGACTCGCACTGATTCCTGCAGCGAGTTTTGGCTTCTTCTCAGCCGAGAGGCGACACCGCAAGCACCTTGGTGGTGCTATGTGTTGTGGTTCGTATGATGCGGGCTTTCTTGTCGGGGTTGGACACTTGTGGTGCGTGTTTTGGCGTTTAGTGTGGAGCTGTTAGTATTGGTGCCCTCTATTCCTGGCCGTCCTGCTTGGCAACCTTCAAACAGCCAACAGCCCCAACTGTTTCTGCTTCGGGTCTTCCAACGGTATGTCGGCCCCATTGACGCAACGACCTTGTTGAAACCAAAAATAAAGAAAGGTTTAGCTGCATACACGCACGATTGACAGACCAAAACCAAAGCCTGCTGCTCCGCTCGCGATCCTGTGGTGGCGCCCGGGTTCCGTTGACCTCCGAAGACATCTTAACACTCCAAGAAAGGTCATGTGGGCGGAGCGGTGAACCAATGATGCATGAAGCGGCGAGATTTGCAGCGATCATCTCGTTTAGAGCTGTCTCGGCAATTCGGGTATATCGGACGTGGGACACCAACGGTACGCTGGCATCACGAACACTGCTCTCATGATCATAGCTTGTGGGCCGCCTTGGACGTCATGTATTTGCTCATTTCTTCTTCCAGGATGCTGCCTTGCTCGGGATAATTTGCCTTGACCGACTCAAAGTCTTTGCGAAACAGTTGATGGATCTGCACCCAACTGAGCGCCACGATCGTGTATTCGCGCTTGCTTGCTTGGAACACCGCCGTCTCGCCAAAGTAATCGCCTTTGCGCAACACGCGTCGCACCCGATGCTGTTGTTGTTTGGTGTATTCGAGCAACGCAACGGATCCTTTGATGCCAATGAACCCCATCCAGTCGGCACGTTCCCCTTTGCGAGTCACGACATCGTCTTTCATGAAGATGATGGTGGTCAAATGCATCACCAGCAATTCCACAACGCTATTGTCAACGCGTTTGGACGCCAGGAACGGAATCTGCTTGAGCATATCGCGATATAGGCTGTATTTGACATCGCACACCAGTGCCGGCGAGAGCTCGTTGATGAAGTCATCTAGGGATGAAACAACCCACCATCAGTCAAAAAGGGGCGAGTCACGCTCACAACGTTCCCTATCTACCTGCGTCGGCCGACACAGTCTTGGTTTCTCGATACAGGCTTCGATAATACGCTTGAATGCGTTTGGAAAGCGAGTCCGGGATGCCCAGAAAGCGACAGCGATCGTGGGTCAACATAAGTTTCTTGTGATACGCGTCTTCTCGTTCATTGAAAGAACTGATGAGATGCGCGACCGAACCAAAGACCGTCGCTTGCAGTACGTTGCCCATGATCATGTACAACGCAATGGTGATTTCTTCCGTTGGGTTGTGCATGATGGGTGGACTGGCGTTCAGTGCGCCAATCGCGATGGACCAACAGAGGGCGTATCGCCAAAACACCGACTGTTGATCGTAGTTGACCGTGTCCTGTCGCCAATCGAGTGCGATGAGGTTCCAGTAACAGGCATTGAAGTGGCTGACCATGAACACGATGCCAAATAGTTCGACGATCCCAAGAATGCTGCACCGAAAAGCATGCGAGTCAGTTCGATCAGTCAGTGATTCAGCTCAAGGCATTGGTAGCCGCTGGAGCAGATCGAAAACAGTAGCCCAACTCACCCTGTCAGACCGAGAGGAAGGCTTTGACGAGTCAACTTTGGCAACTGCACCAGTCGAACACACTTGGCGATGCCCATCAATCTGCCAATTGAACGACTCTGAATGATGCTTTCCCACGGGAAACAACTCATCAAGTCAAACACAACCCAACTACTCGACAGGTAGTGTTTGAAGGTCTTGCGCGGGTCGGAGATCAACACGGCGCCTTTGTCAGCGGTGTACGAGGTCAGACACCGAAGAATGACATCGAAGACGTAGAAGAAATTGTTGATGATATCAATGAACTGAACCATTGGGTTATCGACCCCAAAGCTGAGTGCGAGAGGTGTCACGACCACGTCCGCGATGAGTAGTAGCATGAGAATCAAGTCCCAGATGAGCCGCTTTCTGGATTCGTGGTGGAAGCTAAAGCGATGCAGCTTGTTGTCCGCGTTGTCAACAGGCGGCGAGTCAAACGCGCTGCTCATTTTCCGCAAAAGAGACGGCTGGCGTATCACTGTGTGGGAGTCATGCAATAACCTGTCCAAATGCACGTGACGAATGTAGTTCTCCGTTCCGGAATGATGCAAACCGTGTTCAAGCGACACGCGACGTGCACTCTCTCGCCGGGAAGATGCTTCTTCTGGCTTTGTCGTTGCAGGCATGCGCATGGAGCTCAAATGATCTTTGACAGCTACCCAACGTGACGAACCCAAGTCATTTTTGGTTGGGGGATTTGCTGGTTGTTCTTGTCTCCGGGCATCAACAGCACCAGGGCCGTTCGTAAGCGATCGTGTTGATCGACTAAACTCAACGGTTGGACTCATCGGTAGAACTCGAAGAGACTTGGACGCAAACAGACTTGGAGGACGAGCACTGAGGCTGGATGTCGTCGTTGCTTCTGGCGCTTCTGGGTCATCGTCGGCTGCGTTTCGAGGTTCCTCGGGTGTTTCGAGCCTTTTCGCGACGACTTGCGTTGTGGCCGGCACTTCTTGAGCCAGTTCGACTTGTTCTTGCTGAGGTGGTGCTTGGGTTTTCAGAGAAGTCGCTGGCTTCAGCGGTTCAACAGTGATACAGTTCATGATTGGCTTTACACTTTGCGGCTGCTGTTGTAGGCGCTGAAATGACGAAACGTTGGCCAACGATTCTGGCGGTCGTTGTTCTTGTTGATCGAGCACAAGACTTTGGGATTCTTCTTCTTTGTCGTCGTCTTGCGCCAGTGCGACTTGTTTCAACAGCGTCATGTTGCACTGGAAACGATTCATTTTGGCGTGCATTTCCTGCATCGATTGCTGCATGTCTTCCATTTGCTTTTCCAAAAGTTCCCACGCGCGTTGACGTTTTCCACTGGCCGGGTTGCGCAAAAACCGAGCCGATTGGATCGTATGCTGGTCCATGTGGCGACCTTTGCTGGTGCCACTGCTATGCCCATGGCTTCTTCGAATGCTTTGGTTTTTGCTGTTCAAGTCTTGACTCTGTGAACTATCATCTCGTAATGCTTCGGGTTCAAACAGTTGGTCCAGTGCTGCGTCCAAGAGCATCGACATCGTTAACGTGGATTGTTGCTGCAGCAGTAAGTTCTCACGAGCGAATTCCATTCGCCACTTGTCTTGGTTGAGATCAAGCCTTCACTCAGTGCGAAGCACCCAGCACGACTGGCTTGGCGCAAACAGCGAGGCAAGCCGGGTGAAAGCCAATCCCCGAGAAACCCACGAGGTATTCGATGGGTCCCTCCCGTCTGCCCTGTCGGTTTCGTGGTGCCAAAGACTCTTGTATTAAGGATATTCTTGGCAACAACCCCAAATGCAGTGGTTTGCGAGGTGTTGGCTTCTAGAGTTGGGAGTTGGGTCTCGTTGAGTGCTTGGGCTTTGGCCAAAATGCGGCGTCCACGCTGGAGACTTGTTCCACCCGTCTCTTGTTTGGTTGCTTGGCTTTCCCGTTGATCCCGTTCGACTCGCAAGTGATCCTGCTGGGTCATCAGAATCCCATTCCTTTGACCACGATACCATTCTGGCATGGCAAGCTGTCAGATCAATCAATCACAAACGGTCTCTGGCGGATTGCAGCGTTGGTTCCCTTTGCGCGCCGGTTCTCGTTTAGTATGAACGCGCACCGACCAGATTGGCACCAGTACAAGAGATCGGTTTTTTGGGTCGTCGCGCTACTGTCAAGGGATTCTTTGCACTCTCATTTCATCAAAATGACCGATGATCTGGATCCTTTCGACCTGACAGAGAAGCGTTGGCCACTGGCCTGCCTTTGCCCAACAAAAAGGTTCCAACTCACGGACCTCCATCCATGAAAATGCTCGAGCCTACAGCTTACTGGCCACCTTGGAAGACATGTATTTGCTCATATCTTCTTCCAGAATCGAGCCTTGATCGGGATAATTCGCTTTCACCGACTCGAAATCGCGTTGAAGCAGTTGATGGATCGGCACCCAACTGAGTGCAACGATGGTGTATTCACGCTGACCTGCTTGAAACAGCGAGGTTTTGCCAAAGCAATCGCCTTTGCGAAGCGCGCTGCGCACACGGTGACGGTCGGTGGCGTGGTCGAGTAGCGCGACGGATCCTTTGATGCCTATAAACCCCATCCAGTCTGCGCGTTCACCTCTGCGGGTCACAACGTCATCTTTCATAAAGAGCACGGATGACAAGTGCACTATTGTCGACGCGGTGCGACGCCAGAAACGGGATTTTCTTGAGCATGTCGCGATAGAGACTGTACTTGACGTCGCACACGAGCACTCGGGAGAGCTCATTGATGAATGCATCTGATAATATGGCAAAAGCAAAAGCATCAGCCAGATGGAACTCCCCCCACAAACAAGTCACCGCCAACCACGAAATACCTGCACCGACTGACACGGTCTTGGTTTCACGATACAAGTTGCGATAGTATGACGATGACATCGAGGATAACCATCAGCACGACCACGGACTCCCAAAGAAGCCGTCTTTTCGATTCATGGTGAAAGCTGAAAGGATGCCACTTGTTGTTATCCCATTTGCGCTGAAACGACATGTCCAACGCCTTGCTCATGCTTTGCAAAAAAGAAGCACGACGCGTCAGGGCGCTGGCATCAATCAGCAACTTATCCAATTGAACATGACGAATGAAAACCTAGGATCCGGCATGCTGCAGGCCGTGGTCCAGCGATATACGACGCGCGCTCGAACGCCATGGAGCGGCGGGCTCTTCTGCTTTGAATAATGGTGAAGGGCGCGAGGAACTCAAGTGGTCTTTGATCGACGACTTGCGTTGCAAGAATAAGGCTTGTTTGGTTGGCTGGGCTGTGGGTTGAGCTTGTTGCGGGAATTGGACTGGACTCTCGTCTCGCGGAGGTGCCTGGAAAGCCACCGAAGAGGCCAGGTCAAATGCTGTAAACTTGACACCATCATTCACACGCTCCGAGTCTTCTTTTGTTGTTGTTGTTGGATTTGCTGCTGGTACCGATGGACGGGAATCGGCACATGCAGAGATGAAGTCGGTGTGGTGACCATCACTGGAATCAACGCTTCTTTGGTGGAGATCATCGTGCCATTTTCATGGCGCGTCTTCTCTTCCTCCTTGACTGGACCCCGCGAGCGTTGTTTCATGATCGCCATATTGCACTGCAAACGATTGATTTTGGTGTGCATTTCTCGCATCAAATCTTGCACTTTGTCCATCTGCAGTTCCAGTAGCTCCCATTCGCACTCGCCTTCCGGTTCTTCTGGTGAGGATGCTCATGCGTGGTGCAGGTTGCGTCATTGTTGTTGTTGGTGGTGGTGACGAGAAAGGATTCGACAGGAGAGATCACATTGATGCTCACCTCGTCTTGGAGCTGGGTGGAGAACACCAAATCCTGGGGGGTTGGCATCTTCAGCATGGCGAGAACTTCACGTTGGCTCCCACAAGAGAGCAAACCGCTGGACCAATGCGTTGGGAACTGTGCAAGCAAGCCGGTCGCTCCGTATCACAACGCCGCGCTGGGAAGTGTGCTGCGCCAAAAGGCTGCAAGTTACTCGAAGCTATCTGCTCTAAATGAGATGATGGATGGGATGAGGAGGAATCGGATTCAGTTGATGTCCAGAGTTAGAGATGACATGGCCACCGACCGCATAACCAACGCAACCCAAACCAAACAGAAGAAAAGCCTAGTTAAACTTATCATCCACTCGGTCTTCTTGGCGATCGAGAATAGATCTTTGTATGCACCAAAGTCCTGACGCGGCTCACACGCTTCCGGATCCTCCGCTTTCACCTTCTCAAGTGACGTCAGCTAGGCACCAGGTCAAACCACGCTTCGTTTCCACACGTGACAGGCCAAACAATGGACTTGACGAGTTGGAAGCGTTTTGAAAGCCAAGGCCATTGACCATTGACAACCAACCAATGTGAGATCTGATCATAGCTCCAAGAAGGTTGCCTCTTCAAACCCAATACTTTCGAGTTCTTTCACGGCGTACGCAGATGCAGCTATCTCTTCATTTGATTTCTTGGCAAGTTCACCCCTCTGTTCACGAAGACTTGGGAAGATTGCTGAGGTTATTGCAATTCTCCAGTCACAGATTGGACAGAAAACGCAATGGAACCTTGCACTCAGTGGCCCATCGCCCAAGCATCCCGCAGTCGTTCATTCTTCACAGATCGGGCCGGAGCCTGGGCTGGCTTTTGTTCGGACCACTTTATTGACGTCTGAACTGAACGAATCCCAATAATCTCACAAGGACAGCATCTATCCTTTACATCTCCAATGCGTCCATCGGTGCCGCCATGCAGACGTCAAAGTAGTACTTCTGAAGGGCGTTTGCATGCGACTCACAACTTGTTGGATGCTTTGGAAGACATATACTTGCTCATTCGTTCTTCCAGGATGCTGCCTTACTCGGGATAATTCGCTTTGACCGACTTAAAGCCTTTGCGAAATAGCTGGTGGATCTGCACCCAACTGAGCGCCACGATGATGTATTCGCGCTTGCTTGCTTGGAACACGGTCATCTCTCCAAAGAAATCGCGTTTGCGCAACACCCGTCGCACACGATGATGCTTGTCAGCATATTCAAGTAGACGACAGATCCTTTGATGCCAATAAACCCCATCCAGTCGGCTCTTTCGCCTGTGCGTGACACGACGTCGTCTTTCATGAAGAGGACAGAAGTCAAATGCATCACAAGCAGCTCAACGACACTGTTGTCGACCCGGTGGGATGCCAGAAACGGAATCTGTTTGAGCATACCACGATAGAGACTGAACTTGACGTCACACACGAGCGCCGGAGAGAGCTCGTTGATAAAGGAATCTGACAGCGAACGAATGGTCACATGGATTCCACGAAGCGCTTTGTTACCTGCATCGGCAGATACCATCTTGGTCTCGCGATATACGCATCGATAATACGATTGAACACGCTTCGACAGCGAGTCCCGGATCCTAAAAAATCGGCATCGGTCGTGGGTCAGCATCAGCTTCTTGTGATACGTGTCTGCCCGACCGTTGAACGAACTGATGAGGTGTGCGACGGAACCAAAGACAGTCGCTTGCAGTACGTTGCCCGTGATCATGTACAACGCAATGGTAATCTCTTCCTTTGGATTGTGCTTGACGGGTGGGCTGGCGTTCAGTGCTCCGAACGCGGTGGACCAACAGAGTGCATACCGCAACAGCAGACACCGTCTTGGTCTCCCTGTACAAACATCGATAGTACGACTGAATGCGATTCGACAGTGAACCCGGGATCCCCAAAAATCGGCAACGATCATGGGTCAGCAACCGCTTCTTCTGGTAAGCATCTTCTTGTTCGTTGAACGAACTGATGACGTGCGCGACGGAACCAAACACTGTCGCCTGGATGACGTTGCCCATGATCATGTAGAACGAGATGGTGATCTCTTCCTTGGGATTGTGCATGACCGGTGGGTTGGAGTTAATCGCGCCAATGACGGTGGACCAACAGAGCGCGTAGCGCCAAAACACAGATTGTTGATCGTAGTTAACCGTGTGGTATCGCCACTCCAAAGCGATGAGGTTCCAATGGCATGCCATGAAATGGCTGACCATGTCTACAACACCAAAGAGCTTGACAATACCAAGGACGCTGCATGAAAGGACTCAAGCGTTAGTCAATCGGAAACGCAAGAATGAGCTCACGGCGGGCTTACTCACCCTGAAAGACCTAGTGGAACAATTCTTCGGGTCAGCTTGGGAAGCTGAACCAGTCGAACACACTTGGCGGTGCCCATCAGTCTGCCAACGGAACGACTCTGAATGATGATTTCCCACGGGAAACAGCTCATCAAGTCAAATACAAACCAACGGCTGGACAAGTAGTTTTGGATGGTTTTGCTTGGATCCGAGATCAGCAACGCACCTCTGTCCGCCGTAGACGAGGTCGGACACCGAAGAATGAGATCGAAGACATAGAAGAAGTTGCTGGTGATATCAATGAGATGGGTCATCGAGTTGACGACTCCGAAGCTTAGCGCCAGTGGCGTTGCAATAACATCAGCAACGATAATCAGCATGCGATTGCATCCCAGAGAAGTCGACTTTTGGATTCGTGGTGAAAGCTGAAGCGATGCAAAATTTGTTATCCGTCTTCTCAAGCCCCGAAACGTCCAATGCCTCACTTAGCCGCCGCCGCAACGATGGACGACGCGCTAGTGCATCTGATGTGTGTAGGAGTCGATCTAGTTGAACCTGACGTATGAACTCTTCCGATCCGGTGTGATTCAAACCAGGTTCCGACGGCAAGCAACGCGCGCTCAAGCGCCTAGGAGAGTTGGGTAGGAGTCCTGGACAGTTGGAGCTGCAGAAGACGACAAATCGAACGATTCAAACGTGACGGAATCAGTTGTCCTACTTGAGACTTGCTGCTGATGGGGCAGTTGGTCGTGATTCCACGCCATCAATGACGACATTTTTGTGGGAACACTTGGTGGCATGAACCACACGCTTTAGGCCACCTCTTGCTGCTGCTGGCCCAGCGCTTGTAGTTTCATAAGGGCCATGTTGGACTGGAATCGGCTCATCTTGGCGTTCATTTCCTGCATCAAGTGCTGCATGTCTTCCATTTGTTGCTCAAGCAGCGCCCACCCATCAGAGTTCCCACTTGTTGAGCCGCACAAGCCGTCCAATTGGGTCGCATTGTTGCTGTCGTGGGAATTGTCTCGACTGGTAGACACTCCGTCCAGCTCCCGTCACGGCTTGAAACAAAAGCTGCTGCGTGGGCATCTTGGTCTTCGATGGCTTGTTGTCCAATTTCTCCCTGGTGAAAGAATAATGCTACGTTTGAACAGCGCGAGACTCGAGTTTGGCGTTGCTTCTGTTCTGGGATCGATGAAACAATCCGAGCTGGCTGCAAGTTGGAAGTAAGTTTTCGCATCGAATTCACCAACCAGCCTTGGAGAGTAACGTTCCCGCGATCTTTCCAGAGATAGCATACACAGCACAGAGCTGTTTCGGTTGCATGTGAGATCCCAGCTGTCGTTTTCTTTTCTTGCTCGAAATAGAAGCGGAGGAAACACCGTCATAAGGTCTTTGATTTGTCCTGCACGCAATGGTTTGCAAGGAACACACCCGCCCGCCTGTCGACGGTTGATCGTGAATCATGGGCAGACGTAAGTTAGCATATGATACATTGTGTTTTTTGGGGGGGGGGGGACTGACCGACTGACCTTGTCAAAGTGATCGATCGGGACTAGCCGCGAGGAGTGTTGCAAGGATCCTAGCGAGGATATACGCGGGGTTTGATGTTGTGAGAGAACTCGATCGATGAAAGGGACCGAAACCATCGTCGAAAACAAGTTCGTCTCTTGGGTTGAAAACGCGCAACGATATGAAGACGACTGGTCAAACGCTTAAAGACAGCGAGATTAAGACAACAAGATTAAAGCGCAACTCAAACAACGACACATGACGTGCAGACCCGAGAACCCGTTGAGCCCGCAAATGATCGAAAGATTCAAATCCCCGCCCAAATATGAGAACGGAAAGCGAGGCTTTCGCTGGTGTCGTCATGCGTCGCCATTCAACTAGATCACCGTCACGGCAATCACGTTCGTACCCCCCCCCTCGCCTCCTCCCCCATTGTGTTCTCTCTGCGCCGTGATGCAGCACAAGCCAGGTTTGTTTCAACTCACAACTTGTTGGAAGCTTTGGAAGTCATGTACTTGCTCATTTCTTCTTCCAGAATGCTGTCTTGATCAGGATACTTCTCCTTGACCGACTCGAAATCCTTGCGAAACAGTTGATGAACCTGTACCCAACTGAGGGCCACAATGGTGTTTTCGCGGATGCATGCTTGGAACACGGCCGTCTCACCAAAGTAATCACCTTTGCGCAACACGTGCCGAACACGATGATGCTGTTTGGTATACTCCAACAACGCCACGGTCCCCTTGATCCCAATAAAGCCCATCCAGTCGGCGCGTTCGTCTCTACGAGTCACGACATCGTCTTTCATGAATATCACAGCGGTCAAATGCATCACAAGCAGTTCCACGACGCTGTTGTCGACCCGTTTGGAGGCGAGAAATGGAATCTGTTTGAGCATATCGCGATATAGGTTGTACTTGACATCGTACAAGAGAGCTGGAGACAGCTCACTGATGAAGTCGTCTGTTGAGTTTGAGAAGAAGACTCGTTAATCTGAATCTGTTCACAAGAACCACGTGCGTGTGTGGATACCTGCATCAGCGGACACCGTCTTCGTCTCACGATACAAACACCGATAGTACAATTGAATACGTTCCGACAGCGAATCCGGGATCCCCAAAAACCGGCATCGATGGTGGGTCGACATCAGCTTCTTGTGATATGCGTCTTCCTGTTCGTTGAAGGAACTATTTAGATGCGCGACGGAACCAAAGACTGTCGCTTGAAGCACATTACCCAAGGTCATGTAGAGTGCGATCGTGATTTCTTCCTTTGGGATTATGCGTGACGGGTGGACTGGCGTTCAGTGCACCAATTGCCGTGAACCACCAGAGCGCATAGCGATCGAATACCGGCTGTTGCTCGTAGTTGGCTGTGTCAGATCGCCAGTCGAGTGCGATGAGGTTCCAGAAGCAAGCCATGAAGTGGCTGACCAGGAATACAATACCAAGAAGCTCGAAGATACCAAAAATGCTACAAAAGACCAAGGAGACCAAGTGGGTTAACCACTCCTTGCAACCATCAGGCCGATGAGACACTTACCCGGAGAGACCAAGCGGGACTATTCGTCGGGTTAACTCAGGCAAATGCACAAGGCGACCACACTTGGAGATGCTCATCAGCCTCCCAAGTGAACGACTCTGAAGCACGTTCTCCCACGGGAAGCAACTCATCAAGTCCAATACAAACCAACGGCTGAAGACGTAGTGCTTTGTGGTTTCACGCGGGTCCGAGATCAACACGGTGCCTCGATCCGAGGTGTACGAGGTCACACAGCGCAGAATGAGATCGACCACATTTGCGACGATACTGACGATGTCAATAGCCAAGGGATCTTCGACTCCAAAGCTGAGTGCCAGTGGTGTCAAGAGAACATCGGCGAGGATCATCGTCATGATGATGGAGTCCCAGATGAGTCGTGCCTTGGATTCATGGTGAACACTGAAGCGATGGAGTTTGTTGTCGGGATGGTCGAAAACCGACGACTCGAACGTGCTGCTCATCCGCCGCAAAAGCGATGGATTGGGCGAGATTGCGTTAGAGTCGCGCAATAATCGGTCTAATAGAGCTTGGCGAATGCAATTCTCTGCTCCTTCCTGGTGCAGTCCGTGGTCCAACGACAAGCGACGCGCACTCGAACGCCATGAAGTACCCGGGACTTCTTCTTTTGTTGTTGTGGGAACCCGCAAGTGATCCTTGATCACCGCCCAACGAGACGTGAGCAAGTCCCCTTTGGTTGGATGGGTTGCTGAGAGAATTGATCGAGTGGAGTGGACGTCATCAGAGCTACTTGTGAATGGTTTTTGTGTTGTTCGGCTGGACTCATCTGAAATCGGATGAACACGACAAGAGGACGCTGATACAAAACACGGTGGAGTGCCAATCTGATGCTGCACACTCATCGTCTCGGGCTGCATGTGGGCCGTTGTCTCGACCATTTCATCGACCTTTGAGGTGTTTGGGGGGGAAGTCAGAGTTGACGTGAAATCAAACGATTTTTGCAGTTGTGGCCTCAAGTAGGGTCTCGATGCACTCTCTCTGCTCCTCTTCGCGGTTCATTGAGCTTTGTTTCAACAATGTCAAATGGCGTTGAAAAAGATCCATCCTGGTGTTCCTATCCTGCATCAAGCATTGCATTTCTCCCATTTGCTGCTCAAGAAGACTCCATCCACCAGGGTTGTCATGTATGCCAGCGTGGGAGTTGTTGGATGCGGAACCAGAGTTGTTCTGCTGGCCACAGTTGTGAATGTCGGTGCTGCAGTCATTGTTGCTGGTGTTACTGGTCTTGCAACCATGAAGCAAAGCCATTTCAATGTCTCCTGTCGCGGGTTGAAATAAAGCTTGTAGTGTGGGATCCTGCACAGCCAACCAGGACGACGAGCTCCGCGAACGCTGATGTGGCATCCCGTGCGCCAGGTCCATTAGGCTTTTGGTTTGAAGTCTTTACTACCGCGCTGCCCACTATGTGCTCAATCCAGGCAGGCATATAAGTCCGTCACTCGGTGGGACTCTTGCAAACTGATCTGTGTCGTTCGAGCTCAGAGAAACTCGAGTTGGTACTGGTCTGGTCGTTACGCAGTTCCAGCCCATTTGCCCCCACTTGGCTTGGTTTCCACCTGCTTGGGAGTTCTGAACCGATCCAGTGCGAGGAAGGAGGGCCAGAATAGATAAAAAAGCTTCCAACCGTTTCGTAGAATGCAGCGAATTTGTTCGCCCTGTTGGATCGGTATTGCCACCACAATAGATGGCCCTTGTTGGTTCCCTTTGTCACGAGATCAGCAGGTTGGTCAGCTCCAATTTGGATCTCACAGGCAGCAAGCAACCGGCATGGCGTTGAGGCATCGACAAAGAGGAGTTGGATCTCGAGGAATAGAACTGCTTGCTCCGAAGAGCGCGCGAAACTGATCGGACAATCGGCGAATACTACGCGAAAGGTTGCATCCTGCTGGTCGTGGTGGTCATGAGAATCCAATTCCTCTTCTCCCGTGCTATGCATGTCGACCCAAACGAACGCCGTCGACAAGTTTGATTTGGGAATATAGTTTTGTTGGGGCCACCAGCGTATCACCAAGGAAACTCCCCCAGTGAAGGATGGCGCCATTGTGCATTGAACTCCTCGCTGGTTGTTCCTTCCTGTTAGGCATTTACAGCCATCGTGGTGGGTCGAACAACTGATCCGACCCTGCCATGCCCTAGTGAAACAAACAGCCCCCCACAAAGGCATCTTCTGCCACTGACGATATTGTTGGCGTAGGCCCAATGCATTCAATCCATTCATTCATTCATTCATCAACTGCTCGCAGAGTGCAGCGATCCAAAGGTGGTGGTCGATGATCTGGTGTTTTTCAACAAGCACAGAGGACCCCCCTCCCTCCTGTTCCAATCCAAATAGCAAACTAGAGACAGCGCCGTGCATCACCAACAAATACAAAGTCACACTAGTAGCAGTACATGTAGCAGCAGCACCACTAGCTACAGTACTTCCCATCTTGTCTTGCGCTGACTCTGGTTGCTTTAGCCGCCACACATACACACACAGAGCCTGCCTACACGTCCAAAGCAAAAGACTACGCCAGGATACCATCCTGGGCAGAATGGACCAAGACACTTCATTGCAATACACATTGACTACCTTGACAGCTTCTTCTTCTTCTCTCTCACTCTCTCGCTCTCTCGTTTTCTCTCTACCTCTTTGCATGCAAATGGCACCGTGACCCCATTGACCCCATGCGAGCTGTTCAAGTCAGAGCTTGTGGGCCGCCTTGGACGTCATGTATTTGCTCATTTCTTCTTCCAGGATGCTACCTTGATCGGGATAATTCGTCTTGACGGACTCAAAGTCTTTGCGAAACAGTTGATGGATCTGCACCCAACTGAGCGCCACGACGGTGTGTTCACGGGTACTCGCTTGAAACACTGACGTCTCACCAAAGTAATCGCCTTTGCGCAACACGCGTCGCACCCGATGTCGCTGGCGAGCAAATTCCAGCAACGCGACGGATCCTTTGATGCCAATGAACCCCATCCAGTCGGCACGTTCGCCTTTGCGAGTCACAACGTCGTCTTTGATGAAGATAATGGTGGTCAAATGCATCACCAGCAATTCCACAACACTATTGTCGACCCGTTTGGAGGCGAGAAATGGAATCTGTTTGAGCATGTCCCGGTAGAGGCTGTACTTGACATCGCAGACCAGAGCTGGTGAAAGCTCATTGATGAAGGCATCTGTTTGCAGCAAAGCCCATCATGTCAGTCAGGAGAAGATTCCTCCTCCTCCTTCCCCCCCCCCCCCCCAGCAGCAGCCAAACACCAAATGGGTGCTTGCTCACCTGCATCGGCCGAAACGGTCTTGGTTTCGCGGTACAAGTTTTGAAAATAAGACTGAATGCGCTTCGAAAGAGAGTCCGGGATCCCTAGAAACCGACATCGATCGTGGGTCAACATGAGCTTCTTGTGGTACGTGTCTTCTTTCTCGTTGAAAGAGCTGATCACGTGCGCGACGGAACCAAAGACGGTTGCTTGAAGCACATTGCCCATGATCATCAAGAACCCAATGGTGATCTCTTCGGTCGGATTGTGCATGATGGGTGGACTGGCGTTGATGGCACCAATCACCGTCGACCAACAGAGCGCATACCGCCAAAACACTGTCTTCTGATCATAGTCGACGGTGTCGCGTCGCCAGTCCAACGCGATGACGTTCCAGAAGCAGGCGTTAAAGTGGCTGAGCATGAACACAATGCCAAAGAGCTCGACAATCCCGAGAATTCTTCATGCAAGCAAGCAATCGATCGGTTTAGTTGAGAAGTGCCAGAAGGCTGTTTGCCAAGCCGGCAGGCCAATGACAGATAGAAAGATAGAAATGACTCACCCTGAAAGACCAAGCGGAACAATTCGACGGGTCAACTTTGGCAATTGCACCAGTCGAACGCACTTGGCGATGCCAATCACCCGACCAATGGAACGACGGTAAAGAATGCTTTCCCATGGAAAGCAACTCAGCAGGTCAAACACAAACCAGCGACTGAACAGGTAGTGTCTGGAAGTTTTGCGCGGGTCCGAGATCAGCACGGCACCCCGCTCAGCGGTGTACGATGTCAGGCATCGCAGAAACACATCGGCCACGTAGATGATGTTGTTAAAGGTGTCCGCAAATTGGATCAGTGGGTTATTGACTCCAAAGCTGATCGCCAATGGCGTCGCAATCACGTCGGCGACGATGACGAGCATGACGATGGATTCCCAAAAGAGCCGCTTTTTGGATTCATGGTGAATGCTGAAGCGATACAGTTTGTCCTCTGCATGGTCGAAGATGGGCTTTTCAAACGCGCGGCTCATTCTCCGCAGCAACGATGGACGACGGGGGAGTCCACTGGGTTCCTTTAGTAATCGATCCAGTTGAATGTGACGAATGTAATTCTCCGTTCCTGAGTGCTGCAGACCGTGTTCGATCGACAAACGCCTCCCACTGGATTGAAAGAAAGCGCTCATTCCTGGCAATTCTCTCTTCGTCGCAACTGGTGGTCGTGGGGAGTCGATGTGCTCTTTGACGATCGTCAAACCTGATGACAACAAGTCGTCTTGGGTCGGCGCACTAGCTGTGTGATCTTGCTCTTGTGTGTCGTGAGTTGGGTGTGTGCTGGCAAGCGATTGAGTGGGTTGGTTGAACTGTTGAGTCGGGGTTATCGGATACACTCGAATTGATCGAGAGAGAAAAGGAGGCGACGAGCGTGTTTGGCTTTGAGTACGTGAAGCGGCGGGTGGCTCCGAACTCACCACTGGTTGCGTGGGGTTCTCTGGCACCATTGGATCCGTGTTGACCACCATATCGGGTGTTGCCGTCGACTGGGACTCCTGTGTTGTTTGGGTCTCTTGGTAGTTGGCCTGTCCAAGAGGCCAACGAGATGATGAATCAAAGGTTCCAAAGCCAATGGAATCTGTTGTCCGGTCTTGTGGTTGTTGCATCTCGTCCTGGGCTGACGAAAACTCGAGTGGTGCACCTGTTGGCACTGCTGGGGGTGCTTCTTGGCTCACCGTGGTTCCTGGTTTCTCCATGTCCTCATGCACTTGGTCTTGCTGCTTTTGACGGAGTGCAACCTCTCGCAAAAGCTTCAAATTGCACTGGAAATGGCTCATTTTGGTGTACATCTCTTGCATAAAGAGGTACATTTCTTGCATTTGGCGATCAACCAGTTCCAGCATTTGATCATTTTGCTTTGCTAAGTAACTCGAAGGCCCGGGTTGTTGTGACGAATTCTTCGCTGGGGTCACTACCTCGTAGTTGCTACCATTGTTGCTACTACTCTCGTCCTTGTGCTTGTTGTGGCTCTTGATGGCGACGTCATGCACAGCGAGGTTTGCATTGGCCTTGCCCTCGGGTTCAAACAGTTGTTGCAACGCTGCATCAATGCAGAACGACATGGTCAGCATGGTATGCTGTCGTTGCAATTGCACCTCCCGAACCACTTCCATCATTGCTTCGCGTCTCACAGCCAAGACGGTTTGTGGTTTGGGAGAATCACTGGTGCTTCCAATGGCGACGACAGAGACAACGCATCCAGCGAGACGGCCAACAACTGAAGCGATTAAGTGACTCGGGTTGGCACCTTTGCGAAGGCCCCAGGCGCGTCGTGCACTCACAGGCAGAGCTAAATATGGTTACACCTGTGTCTGGAGGTGAACGGGGTTAGCGGGGTATTCTTGGTGGACGAGGTTGGCTCGTATCGAAAACGGACCTGAGCGTGGACCAGGATTGAAAGTGACTGGAGGCTTGCGCTCCCCAACTACCACATGTGTGATGAGCGTATCGACTCGTATCCTTTGTTCTATTGGAGAAAACCTCTGTTTAACGATGCCCATGTTGACGCATTGGGGTGGGATCGACAGACGATTCCCAACCCAAAGCAATGCTACTTGTACTCATACTCAGCCTGGGTCACCGATGGAACCTGAAAGACGACGAGGAGACAGAGGGTCTTAGAGTTTGTTGGCCGCCTTGGAAGACATGTACTTGTGCATTTCTTCTTCGAGGATCTTGGCCTGGTCAGGGTAATTGGACTTGACGGAATCCAAATCCTGGCGATGCAGTTGATGGATTTGCACCCAGTTCAAGGCCACAATCGTGTGGATGCGTTTCGCTTGTTGCAACAACGCCATTTCGCCAAAGTAATCGCCTTTCCGCAGCACGCGACCAATGCGGTGCACATGGTTGCTGTACTCCACCACGGCGACGGATCCTTTGGCACCAATAAACCCCATCCAGTCGGCACGTTCACCTCGGCGAGCAACCAAATCGTCTTTCATAAAGATCACGGCCGTCAAATGCATCACCAGCAGCTCGACCACACTGTTGTCGACTCTTCGCGACGCCAGAAACGGGATCCGCTTGAGCATGTCGCGGTACAATTGGTACTTGACATCGCACACGAGAGCAGGTGACAATTCATTGATGAATGCATCTACAACACAGCACACATCAGTCAGTAACTACCTGTTGCACGACCCGGTGGTCTCGCCGATCAAAACAACAAAGCCAACCAGCATCGGCGCAAATGGTTTTGGTTTCGCGATACAAATTCTGGTAATAGGCCTGAATGCGCCGGGACAGCAAGTCCGGAATGCCCAAAAACTTGCAGCGATCGTGGGTCAACTTGAGTTTCTTCTGGTACTCGTCTTCTTGTTCATTAAACGAGCTGATGAGATGCGCAACGGAGCCAAACACGGTGGCCTGCAGCACGTTGCCCATGATCATGAACAATGCGATCGAGATCTCTTCTTTGGGGCTATGCATCGTCGGAGGACTCGCATTGAGGGCACCAATCACGGTCGACCAACACAACGAGTAGCGCCAGTACAGCGACTGGTGGTCATAGTCGTCAAAGTCGGTGCGCCAGTCATCTGCGATCCAGTTCCAATAACAAGTGCCCACATGACTGACCAAAAACACCACACCAAACAACCAGAAAATGCTCATGATGCTGTCATGCATGCACGTGTACCATCATCCCATCCCCCGCAGTGGTCAGGTCTCTCACGCCTGAGAACACGAGCAAGACAGACAACGTACCCAGAGACCCAAAGCGGAAGAATTTGGCGCGCCAAGTGGGAGAGTTGGAAAATCCGAATGCCCTTGGTGACACCAATGAGTCGTCCAACGCCTGCGTTGGCGATCATTTTCTCCCACGGAAAACAACTCACAAAATCAAACACAATCCAACGGCTCTGCAAGTAGTGCAAAGCCGTCAGTTTGGGATGCGAAACGAGCACGACGCCATGCTCCGTGGTGTACGAAGTAAGAAAACGAACGCCAAAGTCGACCAGGTAGACCACATTGCTGGGCATGTCAATGTATTTCGTCGTCGTGGTCTTGAGATGGAAACTCAAGGCCAGTGGCGTCAGCAACACGTCGCACAAGACAAACACCACCACGAGAAGATCCCACACCACCCGCAGAGTGGACTCGTGACTAAAGCTGCAGCGATGTTGTGTCGAGTCTGCAAAGGGCCCACCCGCGGTGAACACGTTGCTAGGATCGGCGGCACTTCGTGGCATGATGGACTTGCCGATTCGCGCCGGAAGAGTTCGCGAGGATTTGGTCTTTGGAGGCAAAAGCCTTTCCACCTTAAACTGGCGGATGAATTGATCGGGTTGTTGCCATCCACGGTCCCAAGTGGAGCGTGTCGACGTGGGTTTTCGGCGACTAGAGCCAAGACGGTGGAGTGTGCTGGTGTTTTCTTTCATGGATCGGCCCGACACCACATCTGGCAAGGAAGTGGACGGCGTGACGGACAGTCTTTGGCTTACTGCACTTACCTTACGGTCTTTGATCGCACTGGAGTCTGCTGCTGAAGTCTTGCGACTCGCCACCACATTCACTTCCGATGCTCGTGAGGCTCGTGAGACTCGTGAAGCTCGTCGGCTTGCGGTCGATCCATGCGCCTGGACAGAGGTTTTTCGGCTGCTGACGAAGGATCCACGAGACTGGGATTGGGTCGAAGTTCGGCGAACATAAGCTTGACCAGCGTTGGGAACTTGGGCTTTGCCCGAAGCTGTGCGACTGGCGGACTGAACTGGTGATGATTGAGGTTCAATCGCGCCAGTGTGTTCTCGATTCAAGAGATCAATCAGTGCTCGGATGGATTTGGCCGATGGATTCCCTGAGCCGGAGCTGCTCATCGTCAACGACGGGATCACCCGGGACTTAGACGAAGAAGAACTCTTCATGGACACCAGAGAAGCCATAAAGGGCAGATTCGACAGCGACGGAATGATAGAAGACACGCGTTTTGGACCGGCCATTGGCTCGGAAGTGTTGTGTACAATGAAAGTCGAGTCGTTTGAAATCACGTGGGACAGCGAATCAGACGACGACTCGCAGATGGCGCCAGCAGGTTGGTCGTCTTCTTCCTTGTGTGGCATCGATCACAAGAGAACGAGTAAGTCTTCCGGAAACACCAGCACGTTAAACGCACTTGCTTACGGTTGATTGAGTTTGCTCCTCGCATTTGGAAAGCACCAGGTCCATCAACTTGCGCATATTGTCGTGAATGTCGTTGATTTTGGTCTGTAGGTCTTGCACTTGGCTTTGCATCAACCAGCAGCCACCACAGCAGCTTGGTGCATCTTTGGGCACCTCTGATGGTTGTGCAGGGTCGCTTGTACCCCGAGTGGCATTGTCTTTCGCAGACAGATTGGACGACAACTGGGGTTTCGTTGCTAGTGTTGGTTGACGTTCTGGCCCCGGCGGACCGTCAGCTTGCTCAATGAGTGCTTCGACCGTTGGTTCGTTGGTGGACAGCGTAAACAGTGGATTGGACCGATGAGGTTGCACTCCTCGCTCTGCTTTCGAGTTCATGAAGGTACCACCACCCCACCAACGACGCCGACTTTGTGAATCGAAGCCGACGTTCACTGTAGCAACCCAACACCCACAGCGACGACTTCAACGCCAAAGAACTTGTACGGGTAGACTCTGCTGAAAAGCGTGTTGTGCTGCTGTGAACACGCCGTCACAGAATCATCGTCTGCACATGGCACACTCAAAATACCTCATGGCATGTTCATGTTGTGGGGTTCGTTATATATATCGCAATCAAACACAATCGCAGCAGCCGCACACACCATTTGCCACTTTCGGGTATCATATGTGGTCCGAGGAGGATCGGATGATCCTCTCAGAGAGAGAGAGGAGCAGTGGCAGTTGCATGACCAATCGCTTTTTCCTTGTTATGCATTGACAACATGCCATTGGATCGATCATACACAATAGTCATCCACCAATTCGTCCAAAACGGGTCAAAACCGTCCAGTCCATCCAACCACTCTATCGCTTGCGAGCAACCATGGGCCCAGCCATGGCAACACCTGGATGCTAAAAGCGATACGCCAGTTTCGAGTGGAAGTACTTGTTCATTTCTTCTTCGAGTACCTGGGCCTGGTCCGGACTGTTGGCCTTGACAATCTCCAAGTTTTGTCGCGTCAACACATGCACTTGCACCCAGGAAAGCGCAATGATGGTGGTGGTGCGCTTGGTTGGCTGCAGCAACGCCATTTCGCCGAAATAATCGCCTTTGCGCAAGATCCTTCTCACGGTGCGATTGTACGAATCCGGATCTAGCACCGCCACGGACCCTTTGGCACCGATAAAGCCCATCCAGTCCCCATATTCGCCTTTACGCGTGACCACGTCGTCTTGCATGTAGATCATGGCATGCAAATGCAACACTAGCAATTCCACCAGCGAACTGTCGATTCTTCGTGAAGACAAAAACGGAATCTGCTTGAGCATGTCGCGATAGAGTTGGTACTTGACTTCACACTGCAGCGCGGGTGACAATTCGTCGATGAACGAGTCTAGGCACCACCATATCCACTTGCATGAGCGCCCGGTGTCGATCGTCGCTAAAGACACCATCCGCCAGGTCCATCGGCCAGCCGCACACCTACCTGCATCGCTGTTGACAGATTTGGTTTCTCGATATAAGCTCGAGTAATACTCCTAGAATCCCAACCAGAGCAATACAACAAGTCATCGTCACCCAAGCTCACAGGCTACGCCATGTGAAGAAGCAACAGTCACCCAAAAGCCACGGCTTCCGCACCTTGATTCGACGTGCCAGTTTCTCCGGGATGTCGAGAAATCGACAGCGTTCGTACGTGGAAATGAGTTTCTTGCTGAACTCGACTTCTTCTTCATCGATCGACGCGATAAACGCCGCCACCGAACCAAATACACTGGCTTGCATCACGTTGCCGATCAACATGTACGCTGCGATCGTGACTTCTTCCGAGACCGTGTACATAGTCGGTGGACTGGCGTTCAACGCGCCGATCACCATGGACCAGCAGTGCAAGTACTGGTCGATCATGGTGTAATCGTCCCAGCCTGAAATGTTTTCGCGCCATTTTGCCGCCGAAAGGTTCCAAAAGCAGCTCAGCCAGTGGCTCACCAGAAACACCGTCGCTAGCAAACGCATGACACGAAACACACTGACATTCACGCTGTTGAGTCTGCACAACCCCATCACATCAACCACCACCGCCCCACACCATCATGCCAGCGGGCCAGTGGGTTTGGCTCTCGCTTTCTCTCTCTTTCTCTCTCTGGTGGTTTCACGTACCTGGATCGTTTGGTGTTGTACAATCGCCGCGTGACCGAATTCATGGTGACGAGCCGTACGGCCTTGGCCATGCCAAGTGCGCGACCAATGTAATGCGCATTGCTGATGATTTTCTCAAATGGAAAACAACTGAGCAAATCAAACACGGCCCACGGACCCAATAAATAATGTTGCACTGTTTTGGCCGGATGCGACTGGATCTCGCCACGCCGCGAGGAAAAACTCGTCAACAAGTTGACGATAAAGTCGACGATGTAGATCATATTGCTAAACGCATCGACAAAAGCCGACAAGAACGACTTGTAGCCAAAGCTCAGGTTCAACGGCGTCACCACGGCATCAATGGTCACGACCAATAACACAAATGCATTCCATTTCAGACGTAACTCGGTGTCGTGGCGAAAAGCCCATGGATGAAAGTTTTGATCTTTCATCATCACGGCTTCGGCAATGTCTTCTTGACTGACGGTACTGGACCGTTTGCGCCGCAGACGAGGATTGCCTCGACGTGAACAAGTCCACCAAGACAACACACCTGAGAGGACCTGGTTGATAAATGGCACGGCCACCAGGCGCTTCAGGACCGGGTGGTGATCAAAGGCCTGGGACATATCGGTGTGGTTGAGAAGCGCCGGGTCGGTGATGAGTTTGCGCACCGAAATTTGACGAATAAAACAATTGCCGTCTTCGTCAATGTTGTGCCAATCGGCGCGGTGGGTCACTTGTCTTTTCAGAATCTGCGCCGTCTTTTGCACGGCCAGAACGGTTCTTCCGATGGACACGAGGTTCTGATCTGCCTCGTCGTGGGCATTTGGGTCGCCAGGAACATATTTGCTTTGAGCGGAAGCACCAGAACCTGCATAGGACCCGGTCTTGCGAAGCTTGTTGATGGAAGCACTCGAGCTGCCAGCGTGGCTAAGCATCGCTTCGGAGCCAGGCATGGCCTTGGTGGTTTCTCTTCGTGCTGAGGGATTGTCGTCCGATTTGCAATCCGATGCTCCATCATTGGTGAAATCGGTCATCACCACGGCGTTCTCGACGTTGTGTTCTTTGTGCGATTTGGCCGACGCAACTGCTTTTTGAAACAGATTCGTGGTCGACGAAGACGAAGACGTCTCGCTCTCGAGAATGGGCACCACTTGATCACCGCGTGGGGTCGTCGAGGTTAGCATTTTCGGTGAGTGAAACGGAGATGCATCGTGACCAGACTCATGGGCAACCGCTCCAGAACGCAGCTGGTTTGCCGTGGTGTTCTGTTTGGATACTTGGGTGACAGTTGTCTGCCAGAGTTGCATCGCGGACGGTCGACCGTTGATTTGGCCTGGGAATCGTTTGCCAGGACCATGGGCACCGGCCACCGCGTCTTGAAGCGAAGCCATTCGGTCTTTAAACTGATGTGACAAGTCACTGACGGCGATGACGGTGTTTTCGACGATGATCCGGAGGTTCGCAATGTCGTTGCGGAGTTCACGGACCTCTTTGGTGATCGTGGCATGTTCCTGGTGCAGCAGCAACTCTTGCGCAAACCCGGCATCGGACGATTTGCGCACCGATCGATCCGAAGGCTTGTTGGAACCCAGCATCGGAGGTGTTTGTTGGGTTGGATCAACTCAGACGATTCGCGAATGAAAGCCCACAAGACACAAACGGGAGGAGACCCTGGCTCAGAGTCTTCGCTTTGAACAACAAAACCGTGGCGTGCAGATCGCTTGGGCTCTTCACTCGTCTCACTTGATCCGTTCGCTTTACTGCATACTTGGGGGGGGGGGAGGAAGGACGAGAGAGAGAGAGGCTTCGTGCCCAACACACAATCAAAACAAAGCACAGGATGAAGCAAATGCCAAAGCCAATGAGCTGGTTCGGCACGCAAAACGACCGTTACAGCTCGTGGCCGCTGGGTCTAAATCGGTCCCCATCAGTTTGGGTGCTGCGTGTCGATGAATAAAGTCATGCCTGTGGTGTCACTGAGATGCTCCTCTCGTCCGCAGACGACAGCCGAAATAGATCGACCAAGTCAAAAAGCGATCGCGATGAACCAGGCTCTGCGCGCGCGTGCCAAGACAAGAAGCCAACCAGTGAAAGCACCAGCGCAGTTGTACTGGCTGGGTGGAGGAGGAGATCCATTTCGAGTCGTTCGCTATTCTATTTTGTACACGACTTTGGACTTCATGTACTGGATGATCTCATCCTCGAGCACAAGTGCTTCTTCGGGATAATGCGCGCGCACATCGTCGAGATCGTCACGACATAGCACGTGGATTTGGACCCAAGTCAGTGCAACGGCGGTGGTCGACCGCTTGGACCGCTGCAACAGCGACATTTCCCCAAAGTAATCGCCCTTGCGCAAGATACGAATCACCCGCCGAGTGGAGGTGCTCGGATCCAGCACACCGACACATCCTTTGGACCCGATGAATCCCATCCAGTCGCCGTATTCGCCCTTGCGGATCACGACGTCTTCTTGCATGTAGCTGACCGTGCGCAAATGCAACACGAGAAACTCGACGACCGAAGAATCCAACTGGTTGGTGGAGAAAAATGGAATCTGCTTGAGCATATCGCGGTACAATTGGTATTTGACTTCGCAGATCAGCGCGGGCGATAGCTCATCGATGAAAGAATCTGTGGAACCCAGGATTGCCAAGAGCCATATCATAACCGGCGTTAGTTCATTTCTATGCCGGCAGTACCCGTCCACCCAGACCACGTCGTGACGAACTACCTGCATCGCTGCTTGTTGACTTGGTCTCACGGTACAAACTCTCATAATAGTCATGGATACGCTGGGTCAGTGCTTCGGGCATACCCAGCAACCGACAACGTTCATAGATGTCCATCATCTTCTTGGAATACGCGGCATCTTCTTCGTCCAACGACGAGATCAGCACCGCGACGGAACCAAACACCACGGCTTGAACGTAATTGCCGATCAACATGAGGCATGCCACCGTGATCTCTTCAAGTGGGTTGTACATGGCCGGCGGACTCGCGTTGAGACTACCGATCACCAATGACCAACACCGCGAGTATTTGGCGCCAATGGACAGCGTATGGTAATCGTCCGAGTTGGCTTTCCAGTCCTTGGCAAAGAAATTCCAAAAGCATGCGCCACAGTGGCTGATCAGAAACACCACGCTGATCAACCGGATGAAGCGAAGCGCACTAGCATGCGCAAACACACACACACACAAGCCACAAAAACAAACGCAGCGATCCGTCAAACCCAGACACTCACCACACACCCCAACGACCACCAATCCATCATTGACAACACGTACCCGGCTTTCTTGGCCGAATTGAAGCGTTTGGCGAGTTGACTGACCTTGACCAGGCGAATGACTTTGAGTACCACAAACAATCGACTCTTGCCGCCACTTGTAAACACGTATTCAAACGGAAAAAAACTCAGAAAGTCGGGTAATGCCCAGCCGCTAACCAGGTAATGGCGGATCGTGTCTTTTGGCGCAACGATCATTTCGCCACCGGCGGTTCGATACGACGTCAGGCAGTTGAGAACAAAATCCATGGCAAAGATCACGATGCCGGCAAAGTCGATGCGTTCGGAGGCTTTTTCGGGAAAGTCTTGCTCAAAGCTCAGACTCAGGGGTGTCACCACCAGTTGGACCAACACCATGGTCAACATCAAGTAGTCCCACCACACGCGTTTTGACGAGTCCGGGCTGAAGGTCATCACATGGTTTCGTCGATATCGAACTGCCAGTAAAGGAGGCAAATCGGTCACACCAGGCAGCACAGCCGACTTTTTGCCCATTCTACGAAACAAATGACGAAGTTGGTGCCACAACGACACGTTGCTATTTGGTGCCGCCATGCCCTGGACAAGCTGTTGCTGCAATTTCTCGAATTCTGGTACCACAAAGCTTCCAACAGACAGTCTTCGCATGAAAAAGGTGTCGGTAGACGGTCGTCGTTGGTATTCTCGACTTCTCGTTCGAGTTCCCGTGTGGCTGGCAGTGTCGTTGGGTGTCTTTTCCATTGCTTGGGTGGACTCGGCGATACGAACAGCGTCGGTGTTCAATGCATCGGGTGGATGGTTTTCGGCTGCAAGAGGTTCCATATTTGCATCTTTGTCTCCATTGTTCGGGTTGCTTTTGTTTGGATCTTGCGGCGTTGGTTCCGTTGGTGCTGCAGCCTCGTGTTCTTCGATGGTGGGGGTAGTCTGTGACTCAGCGGCACCTGCTGCGGACGCTGCGTTTTTAAACGACTTTCTGCCTGTGGCAACTATTCTGGTGACTACCCGGAAAGACGTTGCAGTGCTCATCTTGCGGCGAACCTCATCGTTTTCATCTCGAGCGGGCGGTCGTCCGTAGAGAATGGCAGAGTTGGCGCCACGACGATGGCCCGGTCCATCCACCTAGCATGGAGTGTGATGGGATGGAATGAGAGAGCAAAGGGGTGACAGGCATAATGCAGACTGCAAGTTACCTGAACGGATCTTTGCTCCTTGGCTGTGGCAAACCGTCGCACGAGCGTGGTCGCGTCGTCAACGCTCTTTTGTAAATCGTCCATTCGAAGTTCCAGGCGAACGATGGCTTCAAAGAGCTTGTCGTATGCAAACGGTTCGTTGGTGGAAGGATTGAACATTGGACCTTGCATGGCTTGTCGCCAACTCTTTCGGAACTCGTCGACATGTTGTTGCATGCGCTCTTGTCGTTGTTGTTGTTGTTGTTCGGGCGATTGAATTTGGTCCGCGATTGGCAAGTCATTGTCTGTCGTTGGGGACTCCAGCAGCAGATCTTTGTCGTCCTGGACGTTGCAGGCAGTGTTGGACAGCGAAGAAGACGACGAACAGCGATCCATGTTGACTCTCCCTCCCCAACGGAGCTCCAAGCACGCGGTTGGGTTGGCCCCTGGCGGT
Organism: Paralagenidium karlingii; assembly: GCA_027475765.1. Lineage (NCBI taxonomy): Eukaryota > Oomycota > Peronosporomycetes > Paralagenidium > Paralagenidium karlingii. The sequence continues at coordinate 76,812 of JAMFLO010000019.1, forward strand.
GCAGAGTTTGATTCTTCGGTTTTTTTTCGGTCACGTGCGTCGTTTCATGCATTGTGACTGTCGAAGATCCATTTTCGTCCAATCAACGATCTCAGAAGGGCGATCTTGAACAGGTGCAAATCCTCTTGGCCGTGCGGGGTAGTACGCGCCAACCGAGCCAACGAAGAGCGATGCTGCCAAGAGCACAAGTCCAAGACAAGGAAGAAGAACCAAGAGGAGGAGGAGAAACGTCCAACGGCAAACGAAGAGCAACCAATCGCGACGCGAGTCTTTCGATGGCCAAGTTGCAGTCTCTGCGACGAGCAATCGACTCGAAACTCCATGAGCACGAGGTGTACCAACGAATCCACCAACTAATCATTCAACAAAGCCATCGTGTTGATCGCAATCAGTCCATATCCAAAGCAGAACAAAGTCAAAAGCAACCCATGCAACAAGAAGAAGAAGAAGAACAATTGGAAGCCAAAGCAACCGACCACCAGGAGCAGGCAGAGATCCAGCAGAAAGCCATCAATGGTGATGAAGCGGCGATTGTGAAGAGCATTCTTGAGAGCGACTTGATGAAAAGCTTGATGAGTGCTGTCAAGGAAGAGCTTCGAAAGCCTGAAGAAGTTTCCGCCCCACGGCATCAGCTCGAGCAGGGAGAGATCGGAGTGGACTCAACCGATGAAGCTGAAGACGTCGCTGATCAACCGCATAGGTCGTTTAGGCAGCATCAGGTTGTGTTGCATGTGCGCGTGGTCGCAGGCAAAGCATTTGTGGATCAGTTGATGCCCGTGGCAGACGCAAACGTCGACGTAGACCTCACCATGAACGACACAGATCACCATCCTGATACCAGCGACACCAACCAGACCCAGGAAAGCATCAAACCCGAGTTCCAAGTCGGTGACGTCGAAAGCTTCTTCCGGCTGGTGGCGTTTTTCCAGCACCACCGACTGGTGTCCAAGGACGTGGTGTGTAATATCGATCCTTTGTTTGAGCAAGACTGGGCATTTCCCATCGACTGTGCGCGTGCAACCCGCACCGAGTTCTTCACGCGCCACGGGGTTCCCTGTCAAGTGGAAGTGCTGTCTCCATGGGAAGCATTGTGTTCGATCCAAGAGCCAATTCGGCTTGTGTTGTTGAAAGTCACCAAGCGAGTGATGGCCATCCAGGGCATCGACTCGACACCAAAGTGGCGAGAACTACGCCGAGAATGGATCGCAAGCCATTGCGTCGAATGGCGTCGAGTTCTCTGCAGCGCCAGTGCACCCAACCTGCCACCTGCAGTTGTGCATGTGCCCGTGCAACTTGTGGGGCGCATGAAAGCACCAATTGGGACGCTGGACCTACGCGTCGAGCTGTTGAATTTCCCTCGATCCACTTCTGTCTGCAAGCAAATCTCCAGCTATCTGCACAAGGAGAGTCTGCAAGTGAACGCCTTGAACCACTCGTTCTACGATTACGCCCAGCAATGGTGGGAAGAGTATCGATCCCAGGTCCACGAGTCGTGTTCGTCGCATATTCTCAGCCGCAGCGCGCAAGAACAACTCGAATCGTTGTTTGAGGCCAGATCCAAACGAGCAACCGTGCGGCGCTTTGTCAAACTGTTTGCGGAAGACGAAGAAGGCAAATTCCGCTTTGTCTGCAAGTTTGTGACGCCTCTTCAAGACCCGAAAGCCATTCGAGGACCCAGTGAAGCCGCGCGGTTTGTCTCGTTGATGCCATTTGAAGCCAATCAGTTGGCAGGAGGTGTCAAAGACGAAACCTGGCGGTCCCTGGCGTGTTTTCTGGCCATCGGCAAGGGCGATTGCCAGGACCATGCGGTAAAGAGCATCTCCATGTTGATTCCCATCGTGCGAGTTGCAAAGGTGGTCACCAACGTTTGGTTTGTGTAGGTTCTGCTTGCTTCACTGTTGCTCGGATGTGGATTGGATGCCTACGTTTGTATCGGCACCATCTCGTCTTCCGCGTTTGCCGCCACGACAAGTCCCCGGTCGAGGCGCGGCGCGAGTCCACGATCAAGTCCAAGACCCCGCGACCGTGAGGTTGGCCACATCTGGGTTCTCACACGAGGGATCGACACCACGTGAGTGAACCATCCGCACCGGCAAACTCGGTTGTCAATTGATCGAAAGGATTTGACACGGTTTACGTGATAGAGAGGTGACCTTCTGGGAGCCCTTGACGGGGGAACGATTTGCTCTCCAGTCGCGACGGTACGGCTACAGGTCCATCGATTGTGTCTTCAATGGGAGCAGCTTCTTTGCAAATTGTCAACCCCGCCAGCAACACTTGAGCACGGGTTCGTTTGCGTTTGAAGACGACACGTTCTGGAAAAGCATGAACAAGTCCATGATCGCGCGCTTACCTGCAGTGTCTCGTTCGTTGACGCTGATTCCTCCCGATTTAATGAGCCAACAACCCCAAGAAACCTTTTGGCTGGTGGAACTGAAGAAAGCGATCGCGAACGAACGTAAACGCCTCGGATTTGTCACCAAATGGAGTCGCCAGCTAGGCTTTTTGTTGCTTCCGGCGTTGAATTCGTATGAAATGGAGCGGTTGTACGGCGTGGCGCAACTGGAAAACGAGTTTTTCCAACAGAGCATCAAGCGTTTTGTGGCCGAAGGATCGACTTTTCAAGGGTTTCCCAGCATGTTCACGTTGGAGACCCCGCAGGACGCATTGCAGATCCTCATGAACCAAGATGTGGCAAGCCAGATTCTCGCCGTGCACGCGCCCCAAGCGCAACACGGAATTGCGGTGAGGTGTTTTGCATACCCCGAAAGTATTTGCGTCGTTTGGGTCATGTTTGCAGTTGTGTTTCCATCGGAAAAGGCGTCATAACGCAAACATTAGCCATCAAATGATACATTAGGGATTGTCGTCGAGTGGATTCGTTGCTGCTGCTGTTGCTTGCTTGATCGCTTGCCTGCTGTTTCAAAACGACACAGAGCTGTAGGTAGATACACATGTACATCACCATCATAAGACTAGTTCCCAACGAGCATCTCTTGCTGTCACCCACGCCCATCCTCTCCTTGGAGATTATGCGCGGGGTTCTTCGTTCCACGGCGCTTTTGTCACTGCCTCTGACTCTACGGCGTTTTGAAGGAGAGCTGCGGTATCAATTGCGGGCAATGGGACGGGTGGAGATCCCGAATGGGCTTCTGGAAGTGGTGTCTCTTCGGGTTCTGGCAGAGGTTGTTGAGGCTTTGCGCGAGGATCCACGACCTGCATCGTCGAGGACACGGCCAGCAACTGCAAGTGCACAAACACCATCAAATGATCAATATCGATTCACTTTCATTGCTTTCAGTTCAAGAAAATCCTCACTTTTTCCAGGGCATTGAAGAGTTTGGTGGAGTTTCTGTAGGATTTGCGCGGTTCCATGATCACTTCGGCAAGGCGCTGCAGCGTGAACGGTGGCCTGGTCATGGTTTCCATACAAATCACAGCCAATCAATCCATCCGTCACGGCATGTCGATCCAAGACCACGCTGCTACTGGCGTCCATTCCAAGCCAGTTGGCGCGTTGACTGGCCGCCATCTACAAGTGGGCCGGCCATTGGGGCTTACGCTTCAAAGGTGTTGAGCAATTCCGCGATGAGATTGCGTTTCTCTTGAAACGATTCGTTTGCATCGCCGGCGTCGTTTGTGGGACGATCCGCGCCGTGCACTTGCTCCAACGCCACTTTGAGTTGCGCCACAAACAGCAACTTGAGATGCGGCCACGAGTAATACGCCACGCCCGTCTGACGGATTTCTTCCAGAATGCGCGTCAACACGGGTGAAATCTCTTTCAATTCACCATTGGCAAAGGCTAACCACATGACCCGTGACAAAGATACAATGTGGCCGTTAGCAACGCGCTTGAGGATGAAAAAACAGTAGGAGGAGGAGGAGGAGTAGTGAGAGACGGCGAGTTGCGCCACAGCCAGTACGCCCCAATGCGCGACAACCGGCCATCCGAGACAACCAACAGAGGAGAATGCAATGCAAACCACCAAAAGCAACCAACCGGCCAATTCTTTTTCGTTTTCTTGGATGGAAACTTCATCAAACGCCGTCATCTTGACAAACCGTTGGAAGTGCCGCTGTCTGCTGCTGGTTTGCCCAAGAAGAAGAATAAAACAAATCTGAGGGGTATACCCTGTGCGAAGCAACCATAAGATCGTCATGTTGGCACGACCTTCGAGAAACCTTCTGTCGACATGCCATTCCCGTTGAAGTGCTTGGTGTGTACCATGCATAAACGGTCACTACTGGTTGATCGAAAACACCAGATCAAACGCCGGGCCCACGGCCTCGAGCACATCGGGCGACGTCATGGAGCGGCGATGGCGCACAAACGCCTCTTGAGAGCTCCTGCGGGTCAGCAACGAGCCACCGAATGCCGCCAAAAGCAGTGGATTGGCGGTGGGCAACCAAGCATCACCATCTTGGGGGAGTTTGCCGTCGCGGAGGTGACGGGTCCATGCCACAAAAGTTGCAATGCTACCGGCCAGGATCTATCAATTGCAGTCAAACGGCACGGAACCAAACCATCATGTCAAGTCTGTGTGAAAAGTGAAGAATGCATGAACAGGTTGCTCACATCGCCTTGGCCACCACAACGACGAGGACAGCCATAGGATCCATTTGCAAGAGTGGTGGTTCCATCGGAAAACACGTCGCTTTGGCCCTTTTGAACAATCACCGGGTTTCCGAGTCTGATCGTACACAAGAGAAATGTATGTCCTTAGCTGAGCCCACCCACCGCATCAGGCGTCCGGTCCTGGACGTACCGTTGACTGAGAACACTTGGGTGGACACTCTGGGCTTGTTTGGGGTCTGGTTGATCGATCAGTCCGACCGCCGCACACAATCGAGCATATTCCATCTGGTCACATGTGGAAAGGCACAGATACCATGTCAAATCCTCTTCTCCAGTAAATGAAAAGCTTCAATTGATTGGGCCTCTCAAGCATATCACGCACGCCATTGGGAGTGAGAATCGCATTGCGATAGCCCTGAATCAGCTGGGGCTTCGTACTCAGCAAAAACAACGCATCTCCGTCCAGCACCAACGACAAATTCTGCTCTTTGGCGCGTTGGATCACTTGCGACGTGATCTCTTGAATGGATTGGTCGCGGCCAAGGCCCGGGCCGATCACCAGCGTGTCCAGTCGCGGCAGCAAGTCGGAGATTTGATCTATGGCACAAGCGATTCGATCACTGGCTGAACTTGTTGGTTGTTGCTGCTTCAATGTACGATCCGTGACGAGCACTGGATGCACAATCAACTCGGGGCTGTAGCTTTTGATGGGGATCGCGGCTTCTTCCGCGCAAAAGACAAAGCACAAGTCGGCGCCCTGGTTGTATGTGTGCATGTCACAGCTGCCAAATCAGCCAAAGAGACATCTCGGTTTCTCCGAAGGAGATTCTTTGTTTACCGTTTTCAAGGACGCAATGCCGGCGTAATATGGCGCACCGGTGTACTCGAGGCATCCGCCCAGAACACCGACGCGACCTGTCCGCGAGACAAACACGACCGAATCCAATCAGAGCAGAGTCAATACCAATTAGCCAACCATTACACAGTTGTCTATGGAGGTTTGTACCGTGTTGGCCCTTGTACCAGTTGTTTGTGAGCGACGGAATCACTTGACGAACCAGCAGTCTGGTCAACTTGTCCATGGTGGCTTGATCGCTTTCCATGTCAACGACACATCTGGTGTGGTGCACATCATTAGCATTGGATTGGCTGAAAGTCATTGCTTTGTGGCTTTTGATTGGCTGAAAATGGTGTATTCGAAGCGACGTGGTGCGATCTTGCAGGAAACCCATCATGAGCTATTCAGGCGATGCATATGCCGGCTATGAGGAGTATCAGGGCATTTTCGGGCCACTTGCACGTTCTTCCAGTCGGCCATTTGGTTCTTCGAGCACCCGAAGTCGACGATCGATTCATCGAAAAGCTCGTTTTGGTCGAAATGCCAGCCATTCCACAGCATTTCCCTCCATGAGCTCCACGAGATCCAGATTTGACCAACGTCAACGCTTTCTCCAGGAGCTGCAACACCGAAATCGGCTCGCAGACGACCAAGAACTCCAAGAAGAGCCTAGTCAAGGCAATTCAAGTGGCGTGGAGCAACGACACGCGCTGTGGCTTCCTCCCCATAGCTTCAATTTCCGACAACGTGAAGGTAAACTCGACACTCGCGCCATCGCGAGACTGAATCTCGAGCAAATCGTGCAGACGACTGACATTGAAGCGATCCAAAAGCTTTTGGAGAATTTGGCATTTTCAGATGTCACGTTGGACGACGTTCAACAGTACTCGGATGCGTATTTTCTCAAGCTTTTTCAGATCGCGCAAGTGAGTTGCTGGCTTCTTGTTGGTGCTGATGCTCAAAGGGTCATGGACACCAGCTGACAAAACGTGCATGTCTGTGTCCTTGTGGATGGATGATAAACGGCAAATGGATTTCTTCAGCTCACACTGGAGTACCTTCTGCATGTGCAGGATTCGCTGGTGCAGCATGCCGAAAACCTCGAGCAACAGTGTGAGCAGCTGGTGGATGAATGCAAGCAATTGGACCAACACAACGCCAACTCCAAAGCTGAAATCGCACAAATGAAACGCGAAATTGAGCAAAAGCAAAGCACCATCGCTACCTTTGAGCTCATGCTCGTGAACTCGTCTGCCAGTCACAACGAAACCCGTACAGCGCTTCGTGCCTCGCCCTCCAGCACACCCGTGGAACCAGCATCGACCACTGCTATGGCATCTCAACCTGTGACCTGTGGTATTTGTGGCAAACGATTCATCTCGTCCGAGTACCTGGCATCGCATCAGCTGAAACGTCATGGCAACGACAAGAAGAGCAGGAGGAGGAAGCAGAAGAAGTCGTCGTCTTCATCTAGTTCTTCGGATGACAGCAAAGAGAACTCTCGCAAGAACGAGAAAGCTCCAGTAACTTCTGCGCCAGCATCCATGCCGGTTCAAGTGGAGCTCCCAGCGGAAGTAGTCCAAGCCGTCAAGACTAGCCATGGCGTGGCCAATCAACTGGAGGTTCTGCAGCAAGAAATGAACCATGAAAAAGCGCGTCGACTAGAAGAAATGCAACGTCTCCAGAGCCAGCAACAAGAATTTGCCAGTCAAATGACCCAATTCTGGAACAAAATGCACAAAACGTTTGAGGATTTGCAACAGCAACAGCAAGACACCAAGCATGAAATGGAGAGGCTCACGATCACGACGCTGGATAAAGTCGAAACGGCTTTGCAGAAGAAAATGATGCTGGACAAGTCCAAAGCTGGCAGTCTTGTAGACGACAACTCCATTGAGCTCTCGCGTCGCTCCCAAACTTCCAAAGGCACAGTTCAACAGGACCCACCGGAACAGGAGAACGTTGTGTCGCGCCATGTGTACGAAGCGTTGGTGAAAACGTTTGAGCGCAAACAACAGGAAGTGGAACAACTTGAAGCGGAAAACAAGAAGCTGTGGAAAAAGCAGCATAAGCACCAACATCCGATGGACCGAGTGTCTCCTTGGAATTCTCCAACACCATGGGGGGCGCCAAGTCTGATGCAGATGATGGCATTGGAAGCAAGGCGCTTCGGTGTCGACGGAGGACTGCAACCTCTCGAGGAACCGACCCAAGCTCCAGAGCCAAAGCCAAAGCCAAGTGTGTCCAAGCTTCAAGAAATCGCCATTCAAGCAGCCACAAAACCGGTTGTGCTGGCAACGCATGAAGTGCAAACCGAGCCGCTGCCTCCAACGCCAAAAGTGACACGCAAGCCAGCTCCAAAACCAAAGCAAAAGCCCAGCGTGGTGGCACCAGTTGTTGTTCTCAAGGCAGAACCAAAGCAACAAGAAGTTCGCTTGCCGGTCGCGCAGCTGCCGTCGAAACTGGAAGAGCAAGAAGAAGAGAAGCAAGAAGCCCAGGCTTGCAAAGAAGGAAAACCACAAGAGAAGCCCGTGGAAGAAGAAGAAGAAGCCAAACCACCTCCATTCCATCACTTGGAACACGCGGCTGGGATGATTGGCAAAGTTGCACGCGGCTTCTTGACCCGTCGGGTGCTTTCCAATCCAAGTAATTGGGTGGTGTCGCTGGTGTTGCCCAAGACCAACACTGAGGTCGACATTGAAGTGACGCCTGAGATGACTGCGAACGATCTACGTGTGCATTTTGCCAACGAGCTTCGTACGCGGCCCGATATCAACTTGGGAGCCATCACGTACCATCGTGTGCTCTTGTTTCATGGGAAAACGGGTCAGGAAATACACGGAGACGTCAAAGTGTTTCACTTTCGTGGTCAGCTTCGTGTCGAACTCGTGTCCAGTGAGGAAGAAGCCCAGATTGAAGCGCGAATTCAAGCACACAAGGCCAAAACAGGTCAGGTCGAACAGATTCGTCGTCAATCCTCGGTGTTGACACCGGTGCCATCGCTCGAATCGCCCACTGGATATGCTTCTGCTGCATCTCCTTCTTCTACTTCTGCTTCTTCTGCGTCTTCTTTGGTGGCAACCGCTCTGCGAGCAAATCTCAAGGCCGTCGTGGCACTGCAGACCCTTGTACGAGGCTTTCTGGCGAGAAGAACCGCCCATGGCTTGCGCATCGATCGGCTGATGGCGGCAAGAACGACCCTGCATCATGTGGTTCCAGACCCCGAGTCTGGCTCAGACCACGCTCCTCACGACAAAACCAGCCAAGAAGCCATTGAGGAGCACCCAGATGATCAGTCACCGGACAAAGTCAAGACTTCACTTGACTTGGAGCAAAAGCATCAGCAATTTGAAGCGCAAAGACAGCAAATCCATGACGCACTTGCGGCCAAAATGATCGCTAGTGGACTGGCCAAGACGACGACTCGTCTTCCGAGGTTGATGAGCGAACAAGACTTCACGGCCCACATGGATCGTCTTGACAGAGCGCGACAAGAGCTTCCGGTGGAACTCCAGCAGCGAGTGGCCACCCTCAATGAGCATCTGGAAACCATTGTCAAGGTTCAGTATGACCCGAAACAAGCGCACGCCAGCGAACAACGAAAAGTTGCGGCGACGAGCATTCAAGCAATTGTGCGGGCACGACAAGTGCGCACCAAGCTGCGTGATCTGATCAAGACCAAACATACTGCTGAAGCAGCTTTGGTCAAAGACCAAGACAAAGATCAAGACAAAGATCAAGACAAAGATCAAGACAAAGATGCAGAAGTCAAGAGTGCTCCAGGCGAAACGTTGAGTCCGAGCGAGAGCTTCCGATCGGTCAAGCCCAGCGAGGGCAAAGCGTCGACCCGCTCACCGTTGTCGTCTCCGGCAGCATCCATGTCAGACATTTCGTCGGTTGAAAGCTTTGATGACCAAAGCGTGTTGCCTGAAGAACCCGCCAAGGCCTCCATCGAACAGAATACGCCTTCTGCATCGATCAAGACGCAAGCGTTTGATGCAAAAGAGATTGAACAGTTGGCAGACGCCTACGAACGTGAACAAGAGAAAGCGGTGGCCACCACTAGCGAAGACGTCGAGCGCTCCATCACTCATAAGCGACTCAAGCCGCATAAGGAAGAAATGGACGAAAACCAGGAAGAACTCAAGCCAAAGACAGCAATGGAAGCCAAACTGTTGTCCAACGAAGATGACGACGTCAAGCAACAGAGTGCCATTCCTCCGGAAGAAAAAACGACACGAGTAGATCCCCAGGTTGCGGCGGCTGCGCAGACAGTTCAAGAACACCAGCCCAAGCAAGAACCAAAAGAAGAATCCAAGGCATTGCTCACGCTGGGACGATCTCCACGCCCTGGGTCCAAGACAAACCTGACGTCCTCCACAGTCATCTCACCATTCTCAAAGGCCAAGTTGACGTCGCGAAGAAGCGGGTCCTGGTTCGAAAACGCGCGATAAAACCCCATCCACAATTACACGTTGATCGGCGTCGGTTTGCCACTGCGTCCTGGCCCCTCTAACTCTCTCACTCGTTTGCTTGCTCCTACTCTTTGGCGACTTCTTTGGGTTTCGAAGTCGGACTCTGATGCAGGCTTCGTCGCGCCTGCACGGCTTTGGCAAGCTCCCGCAGCACTTCGACAGTCGTATCCCAGCCGATGCAGGCATCGGTGACGCTCTTGCCGTACTCCAGCGGTTGGCCCGGGACAATCTTTTGCGCGCCTTCGACCAGATGCGATTCCAGCATCACACCAATGATGCGGTCGTCGCCATTCGCGATTTGTTCGCCGACGCATTTGGCCACCACGGGCTGGTTCTTGAAATTCTTGCGCGAATTGCTGTGCGAGCAATCCACCATCACGTTGTCCACGACGTTGGCCTTGAGCATCAATGCTGAGACGTCGTCAATGTGTTGCTTTTCATAGTTTGGTCCAGTCTTGCCGCCTCGAAGAATCGTATGACAGAGATCATTGCCCTGTGACCACGCAAACAAACAACGCCCTTGACGATCAGTTGTCTCTCTCAACCTACGAAGGTCGACAGCCCTACTTGTCCATCGAATCAAACACTCACCGCTGTGTTGACAATCGCTGCGAGGCCCTGGGAACTCACACTCAAGAAGCAATGCGGGTGGCGAGCAGCCACGACCGCGTCCACGGCCAATTGCAGAGACCCTCCGGTGCCATTCTTGAAGCCAATGGGCATGGATAAACCCGACGTGAGTTCGCGATGCAGCTGGCATTCGGTGGTGCGGGCGCCAATGGCTCCCCAGCTGACCAGATCACTAATGAACTGGGGCGACATGGTATCCAAAAATTCGCACCCGGCCGGTAGCCCCATTTCGTTGATAGCCGCCAGCAACTCGCGCGCCACGCGCAGGCCCTTGTTGATGTTGAACGTGCCATTCAGATCCGGATCGTTGATCAATCCTTTCCAGCCCACGGTGGTGCGTGGCTTTTCAAAGTACACGCGCATCACGATCAACAAGTCCTGTTCCAGTTCGCTTCTCAATTGCACCAGTTTCTTGCCATACTCGACGGCGGCGTCTAAGTCATGAATGGAGCAAGGACCAACTACGACCACCAGTCGATCGTCGACTCGTCGCAGCACATTGGCGATTTCTTGGCGTCCCTTGTTGATCGTCTTGGCGATCTTGGCGGTCATCGGGATTTCTTCCAGCAGACAGGCCGGTGGGATCAACGGGCGAATGCCCGTGATACGCACGTCCACGATGGCTTTTTTGTCCGAGATTTTCACGTTTTCACTGGCGCAAAAGCCGCTTGGGATACGCAACCTCCGTGGGTCCGGAAACGTCGTGGACGCCGAGTCGGTGCTCTCGGCATACGCAGCGGATCGGTAGTTGGAGGAGGATTGCTGGTGTTCGACGCGATGGTTCTTGTGGTCATGGTGGTGGTGACAGTCGTGGAGGGCACCAGCTTGGCGGCCCATGAGAAAACCGACCAGCGCAAATCCACCAGCAGTCATGAGCGTCATGCTGGCGGCCAACAGGCCCAGACCAATGGACATGGCGCCATTGCCATTGCCATTGCCATTGCCAGTGGAGGAGCCCATCATCTCTCTTTCTCTCTCTTTCTAAAGTGTGACGTGCCCAACCGGAGCTGAACTGGTGCCGACCGTCAATCCACTCAACTCGTTTTGGTTGCGCGATCGCGTTCTTCCACCCAAGCAGAACCACAAGAAGAATCCCACGGGAAAAAGAAAAAAAAAACCGTATTTAGAAACGGGAGGATGACGTTTCTAATTTGAGATTCGCCCGTTTCTAAAGAGAATATACGTCACCTCCCCCCCCCCCCCCCCCAAAGGGTATACTGTATCGAAGTAAGTACACCACACAAACACAAGCGGAATTGACATGGTTAAAAGAGGTTGCGGTCAAGTTAGACCAACAAAAACACGCAAGGACACAGCTTCGTTGGACTGTTAATTTGTTAATTCCTGTCGGTTTCCTACGGTTGTTGTTTGGTTCTTCCCATCGACACGCCACACACGCATTTCTTGACCAGCTCTCGCTTGCTTCTATTAACATTTCTACCACTTTGCACTCGGAACTCGAATGGGGGGGGTTACCCAATGTACTCGAACCGAGGCGACGCACTTGGACTCAAACAGGGCTCGCTGCAATAACTTCTTGTGATGGTCGACGGCTCGACGGAATATCTCCTTCGCGACTGCTTGTTGCCCTGCGAACTGCCACTGCTGTTGAGACTGTCTGGATTGTTCTTGGTAGCCGGTTGCTTGCCCTTGGCCATGGCGTACAACAAATCGCTCTGCATCGCGATGTTGCGATCCAGGCTTTCTCGCCAGTCCCAAGTCGCGTTCGCGCCGCTCTCTGAACCTCGAGCGCTGCCAGTGTCGCTCATCATCAACGAATTGCGTTTGGTCGTCTCCAGTGCTTCTTGCGCTTTGCAATTCATCTCCCATAACCGCATGGCCAGCGCCAGGTTCTCTTCGCGGGTCTCATAACTGGTGTTGCGATGATGGTGCGGGTTGGAGTGAGGCATGTCGAACACGTCGACTTCTTCGTCCTCCTCAAAGGCATACTCGGATGAGGCCTTGGGGTAGTAGTAGTTGCCACTGTTGGTGGAGTTCTCTCTGGCAGACGCACGTCGGGAAGTTGTTTGTGGGGTCTTTGGGCGCTTGTTCATGACAATGTCGTCATTGGCACCGATGGTGGCTTCTTCCGCATCTTCACTGTCCACTCCACAATTTGTGAAATCCCCGGCATCCAGCATCTCGGTGGATTGGTTGCTGTCGTTCGTGTTTGTGTGGTCTCTGGAGTTACCGGAGAGGTTGTTTGCTGTCAGAAGAATCGCATTATCACTTTGCAGCAAAGTGGAGGCCATAGAATTGCTTGGTGCTCGTTCACGGTTCTCACTAGTTCGAGAAAATGGTCTGCGCTCCGCTTCCTGTCGCACCTGCATCACGCAACGCTTGCAAAAGCGATTGATCAAGGGTGGTGGTGGGTGGTTGTTAGCCTTGGAATTCTTTCGGTCGGTGACGTCGTGGTTGGTGTGTAGCCCGAAGACAATGTCTTGATCCAAGTCTCGAACAACTTCGCACTTAGAGCACATGACTTCGTCGCAGACCTGGCAACGACGCTTGGTGCGCAAGAAATTGAATTTCCGATGGCATAAATAACAGCTTTTGACATGGGTTTCCGGCACCCAGTGGTTGCGTTCGACAGTGTTCAAGTGGGTCGTGGCGCGCAATTGACGCAGCTCACTCGTTTTACGCAAATTGGCGATGGCCGATGCAAAAAGCTCATGCACAAGCCCCAGCGCTTTTCCTGAAGACGCCAGACCCCCAAATTCCATGTTGCCCTGCCACACGAGCGTGGTCGACTTCTGGTCTGATGAAGGTCGACACAACAGCACAGAACAGACTCCGGCACGCACCAGACCCAATTGCTTCTCCAGATTCGGGCATTCATCCAAATCGATGGATTGCAACACCACAAAGCCCATCGCTGGGTCCTGAGACGAGGATTTCGACGCACTGGACGCGGCGGAGGTGTACCCGAGTCTTCGTGCAAAGCAAAAGTCGCGGTTTTTGACAAACGCACTAGAGCTTTTGAAGGCCGCCCAATGCAGTCCAAGGTATTTCATTGAACTTCGGTCTTGCGTTCTCTTTTTCTTCTTCACTTGGGCCAACTCCTGGTCTTCTTCGGGCTCTTCTGGGCGAGTTTGTGCGTGTTCAATGACCTGCAGCACGGCGCCGTCCAAAAAAGAGTTGGCGAAAAGAAACCCGCAGCGATCGCGATACTCGATAGTCGTCTCGGCATACAGACACTCCATGACTTGATCCAGGGGTAGATCGACATTGGCATGACACTTGAAGGTCGTGGCTTTGTAGTGATGGCCATGGCGCTGCTGGAACGTGTGCACACTGCTCTCTCGAAACTGCTTTTTGGAAATGGCCATGCGCCATTGCGCTCGCTCGTTGGGTTGGTTGAGATCCCAAATGCGCTGCTTTAGCGCTTTAGCCAGCGTCTGCTGCATTTGTTGCTCAAGCGTGTCAAAGCGAAAGCCACCGCTTTGGGTCTGCCAGTCAACACGTCGAAAGAATGACGCTTCCAACGGGAAGGTCTCGTTCTTGCTGTGGTGGTGGTGTTGACGGTGGTGAGGATGTAGATGGCTGGCTCGAATGATGGGCGAAATGTGGTCATTGTCGCCGTCTTCCTGGGACCACAGTGATGATCGAGACGGCGGCATTGGCGTTGGAGAAGTTGGATGGAGACCCGCCCACGGTTTGCTTGCTGGTTTGGCTCTTTAGTACACACCAAGGCAGGTAGCAGGCTGGTGCGCAAGCGGTCACGTTGACAGTCAGTGGGCAGAGTTTTCGGTCGTGGACAAACCTGTCGATGACCGCGAGTCTTCTCTGCTGGTACTAACTAGTACGGGGGAGTCAGTCAGTCGACGCAGTCGATTCAGTCGGTGGGTCGATGGATCAATCGATCGATCGATCGATGGAACAAACAGGAATTGGGTCAAAACGGCTTCCAGTGTCAGCAGAGCGTCTTCGTCTCTATTCCTCCGCTTGCAAAGAGGATGATGAGCCCCACAAATTGCGTGCGGTCGCAAGCGCCAAGGCACGAAAAAGGGCCAGCACTCAACGCTCAACTGCTTGCGAACGGTGGCGTCGGGGGCCAGGGAAGAACTCGGTCACCGTAACTTACTGTACTGCACCAGTCACCAGGCTCACTCACCACAGACAAGCCAATCACCAGGAACAAGACGGGTAGGCACCAGGCTGGCTGCTCTCTGGACGATCAGGTTGGTGGTTCGAATGGATCAGCACACGCGCTTGTGTGGCTTTTTGCGTTGTTGGTGCGAATTGGTCGAATGGACCAAAGCAGCGAGCGCACTGGAGAGGTTATGAAGAAACCTGAAAATTTCCAGAGGAGCCAGGCGACGACCAGTTTGTCCAAGTTGGCTCAATTGATTCTTGTTTGCGCTTGCACTGCAAGTAAGTGGGCTTTCCAAAGTCACAATCCGCCCAGCAGGTGGTCCGGTCCAGCTTTGGGTCTGGCTTGTGTTGCTGAGGCTGCCTGCCTACCTGACAAATCCGGCTGGTCCCTTGCCCACGCCAACCCTTCTTTTCCTGCCTCCCAACCCAACGATTCAACACGGCACCACCAGCAGAACAAACAGACAGCACCAGCACATGACCTGGTGACCCCCAACTGGAAAGACGCGGATCGATCCCTAGTCACCCAGGAGCTCACTCATCCGATCTGATCCAATCACTGTGCAAAAGCCCCGCAAATCAGCCAATCAATGAACGCCAAAAGATGCCCTCTACCAAAACGCAATCTTGAAACGGTTGGAGAACCAAAAACGGCTACTGGAGCATAAATGATTGGTGCAGGTTACAGCAGCAATACTCGGGAAATGCACCAAGGCATTTTACTGAGCAGTGCGTACACTTGTGCTCTTCGAGCAGGATGAAGTCTTTGATATTACGTCCACAAGACAGCAAGTACCTTGAACTTGCCGTCAGCGCTTTCGACCTACTGCAATGCTCGAATTATTGCTGGTCTTATACGAACAAACAAAGAAAAAGAAAGAGCAAGTGGGCCCAAAGTTCTTCCAGCTGGTGAAGCGGTTTGGATGGATATGCCACTTTCATATGGCTACCCCAATCCATTCAGTGGCGTTTGGACTTTTTTGTGGCATATCATCAGATCCAGCTGTTCTTATCGCAAGTCACTCTTCAAACATACTCTCTCTCTCTCTCTCTCTCTCTCATGGCGTTATGATACGCAATAGGGAGTCATCTTCAGAAATGTGTACACGTGTCTCCCAGAGGACCAAAAATGACGTCGGTTTTGTTGAAGAGGTCAATTGGATGACTATTCTCTTATTCGCTCTCTACCGTATACTCTACAAAGAGGTTCACACAATACTTGCACTGGAATTGTGTGAACCTCGAAGAGTCAAATCATTGTCTTGTGGTTGCAGGACATGGCAAACTGGAAGCTTTGACTGACTCCCACGCAAAGGCTGTCGAAAAATCCTCTGTTTCACACCGTTGAAGTTCGGTCTGTTGAAAATGATGCTTTGAGTCTTGCTCAGTTAAGTGAAACGCAGTAGTAACGCGCTTTGTTCAGCGCATGTGGAAACCTGGAGCGCCACCTCATCGCATTTCAACGTCCCTTCCCATAGATTCGCTCCAGAACGGAGTTGAGCTGTTCTTATAGAGGATGGAATGATTCTCGGTTCGTGATTGGCTGAAAATTGGGCATTTGTTCATCCTAATACAAGAAGCAGTTCCCCAACCCGTCAAACGATGGCGCCAAAGCGGCGAAGGCGGAATGGTTTGGCGGGGTCTTTGACGCGCTTGTGGCGGTGTTTGTTAGTTCTTTTGAAGTTTTCTGTCTGGGGCAACACGTTGGTGACCAGTCAGGAGATTGAATTTGATCGACACGACACTGGTGAGTGGTTTTTCACTTGAAATCGCTGCTCTGGAAGCTGCAGAGCATCTCCAAGCAAGAAGAAGTTGACCAATAGCTCACCTTTGTGGAGTTTGTGTGGTGTTGCTTCAATACAACAAAGATAGATCCCCTGGGTATGTGGAAGTGCAGGCCCGTGATTTCTCTTTCTCAGGTACTTGTCGTTTGGCGCCATGTTGTTGGATCCTGGTTCTCTTGGTGTTATGCTGACCTAGTCGTGGCCATTGCGCAATAGGCGGACCGATTGAAAAGCAACTGTTTGAGGTTGAAGTGATCGAAATCAAAGGATCCGAGGTCAATGCATACAAAACACTGCAGGCGCAGACGATTCCACCCGCTCCGGTAGAGTCCGAAGCTGAACCTGAGCTTGTCGTCAATGAAATGACCCCAGAGCCAGCGCTACATCCGGATCCAGTTCCTGACTCCATCGAGGAGAACGAATCGCCTGCTGTAGTTATCGAGAAAGAGTCGAAGACTATAACAACTACATTGGACACCGATGAGGAAACGGCAATGGAGCCGCATGAGATACCTGTAGAAACTGACCCGCAACCTTTGGTGGAGTTTATTGACGAGAGCATTTGCCGAAGCGGTGATGAGCAACAGATGACAGCAGAGGAGCCTTTGACAGAAACTGCGCAATCTGAATCCGTGGTGACAGCAAGACAGCTCACAACAGAAGAGCTGCATCAAGCATTGGTGATGGTGTGTGCTGCTTTGGCTGTGCTGGCCGTTGGTTTCGGTGTGTGTAGAGCAATCTGGAGAGTTGTACAACGACGAAGACTCGAAAAGAGATTCATTGGGCGCATTCTGAATGCCAAAGCCACTGATAAACAACTCGAGTGCTTGCTGGAGCAAGAAGTGTTTGTCCATAAAACACTTTGGCTGGCATCAACTTGTCGGCTGGTTCTTTTTGCCAAGCGCTTCGACCTTCATGCGCAACGATTGAGCCAAGACGCACACTGTTATGTGTTGGATGACCAAGCAATGACCTTGACATTCCATGCCTCCGACGAATCTCAGCAACACGACCATGACAAATTGGTCAAGTTGCTGGATAAACTGATTTGTTTCAAAGCCCAGGGAGAACAGTTCTCTGAAGAGCTGGCTCAACATGAACGTGTGGTACCGTCACGGTATGTTGCGATCTGGCACGAAGCAGCGCTGCTGCGCAAACACAAAGCTTCGCTCGCGAAAACTGACCGTGCGACTGCTTCGGTGAGCGGTTGTGTTGGTTTCTTTATCGTTGTTTTGTGATCCTCTAACCGTGGTTGGCTTGTGCAGCTGCGTCGTATTGTCGATGCCATTGGCGAGTTATTTGAGAAGAAAATGGCCAACCAAGAGTCGATTCCAAGCGAGAAGTTGCAATGTCTGCTGGAAGAATTGGAAGAACTCTCGGCTTTTCAACGAAGTCGTCCCGCTCAGTGCAGTTCAAATGCCAAAGTAAAGTCCAACGGATCAGAGTCAGGTCATACGCAAGACTTGTCCTTTGAGTTCCTGCGAGAAGCGTTTGAAGAGATCCAACAGCAACATTCGCTTCGCAAAACGATCAAGGAAACGTTGACAACGTTTCGCATCGAAAACCCCAAAGCTGCCGCAGCACTCACCAATGGAAACGATAGTCCACAAGCTGTTTCGCAACCTGTCGCCGATGTTTCTGTGAACCCGGTGTCCGTGAGTGAACTCGAAGATCAAGTCGCCAGAGCAAACGAGATGCAGCTGAGCCATCTAGAAGAAGCCCAAGAAGCTCAGCGACTTTTGGATGATGCGCGACGTTCCAATTACTACCAAACTCTCACTGCATCCAATGCAAGTGCAAGCATTGAAGGGTTAACAACGCAATTGGAGAGTATGGGTGCCGGACGAGGAGACGCTGCGATCGCTGCGTGTAAAATGCACGCAGATCGGGCCAATATGATGATGCTTGTGGAGCACTTGATGGTGATGTTTAATGAAAACCTGCGCATGCAACGTGCTAAAATGGAATCCAAGCGTCAGCGAGACATGGCCAATCAAAAGGCCAAGCAACAACGACTTCAAGAGAAATTCCAGGTGAAGAGAACGCTCGTCAAGCAACAAATTGATGCCAAATCAAAGCTTCAACAACAAAAGCAACAGACAAAGCAATTGCTCCGTCAACAGAAAGTGCAGAAGAGGCAGCGAATGGTGTTGATTGCCAAACGCAAGCGGTTTGTCGGGTGGATCACGTACCTCAACTTGGCCATCGTGGTGTGCACCGTCATTCTTGCCTTTTCCGAGCGGATCTTCCTCAGCGAATCGCTGTTTGGCTCCAAATGTGTCGAAGACTCGAGTGTTTCGCCATCATCTTCTTCATCGTTTTCGTTCATGAAGCCATGGAGTATCCTGGGGTTGTCGTCCACTGGTTCCTCTATCGCCAGGATCACATGTCAAGCGGCATTTGCGCTCAAGGTATTCAGCTTTGTGGCCGGTCTCCTTGTGGTGCTGCTCATTCTGGCACAGCTTCAACTTGGCCGAGCAATTGTTCCTTTGCTTGCTGGGCTTCTGGGGTATGTGTTTCGAGACGATTGGCTGCAAATGGCTGTGCGCACCCCGTTGCTGGTGGTCATGTATGGCTTCAATCAAGCCATTCTCTGGCTTTGGTGCTCCACCACGACCCAGTCATGGCGATGGTACACGCAATGGCTCGTGTTTTATTTGACATTTCCACTGGTTTCCATGCTGTTGAGTGGGTTGTTGGGTGTCGTCATCGCGTGTGACTCGCCCCTCAGTTGTGCGGCCACGGCACGGCATGTTTTGAAAGAACTCCTGAGCCAGTGCGTGCAGTTGTTTCGTGTAGCATACCATCTTTGAAGCAAGCAGAAACTCTTTCAACTAAGTTGTCATGGGTTTGTAGCCACTAACGCTCTTTCTCATAACTCGCTGTCGGCGACTTCTTACTCGTCTTCCTCCATCAAAAGCTTGTGACGATGGTCGCCGTCATACTCTTCGACAAATGGAATCACAAAACACTCGTCTTGCCAGTCTTCTTCTTCCACAATGTTCTCGATGAAGCGGATCGCGTTGTCAGCCTGTGTTAGCACATACTGCACCACATGGTGCTCTTTGCCAAGCCACATAAAGCACCAGTAATCCGTCAGGTTAGTCACGAGCACAACCGGCGCCACACGTTGCGGGGATTTGGCATCACTGGCAATCAAACGCAGCAACGCCTGGGTCTGCGCGTGCGCGCTCGGCACCTGCTTCTCAATCTGGATCACGATGCGCAACCCCGCCAGCGCATTTTGGTAGTTCATGGCCACTTTGTCCACAATGGCAAAGTCGGCCTTCCCCAAAATGTCAAATGGAAGACGCGGGTCGCAAATCGACAGCAAATGGTCGTGGGCAGCCACCTCTCGCAGACAATACTCCTCCTCCTCGCCAAACTCTAGCTCGCATGCCAAGTCGTCCAGCAATAGCTCCAAATGCGCCTTTTGCGCATCGCGAAGCAAAAGTGGGGCGCCGTCGGCCGCTGATTCAAACTCAGGCCAGTCAAACATGTAAATCTCCTTGTCAAAAACGTCCGAAAGCTCTTCGTCATACTCGGCAAAGTAATAGCGCAGCTGCAACAACCCGAGGATCTCGTGTTCTTTGGTCAATGGGGTTTCACCAATGGTAAAACACGCACGAGTGGTGCACGAACCACCACCAACCACAGCTGGCTGGTGCGCTTGTTGCGGGTGTTCGTGCACCTCACGTCGATCCGAGGCAATCACATCCACAACCAACTGATTCGCCACTTTGCTCAGAGCCTTGGTGATCTCGTCGAGTTTGATCGCATTAGAGGGTTCCAGCATCACAAAGTCCTTGTCATTGCCCAAACTATTGGCTCGTTGGTCACTTTGATCTTGTTGCGCTGCCATCTAACTGATCCAGTGCCAATTCCAAACTGACAGATCTTTCTGTTCTCTTTTCTTCGAGTTGGGTCTCACGTCTCGTCCCATTCAGAAAGAAAATTTCCAAAGAATTGGCCACCTCAATACCCTCAAAAGCCCTTCTTACATCCAACCTTAAGGCACTTGCGCATTGACTACATTCTCTGCTTTGTCCGTCACCACCTTCAATCCTCTTGGTGCTAGTGCCTCACTTGGTCTTCTTGTCCGCAGCTTGTTTGCCAAACCAGTCTCTTGGGTTCGTCATGCTGCAGTTGGCAATCATGAGTTCCAGACGCCAGGGGAAAACGTGCAGCAACACAAACGAGATCAGACGCGTGATCGGCGTATCAAAAGCAAGCGCATCGTTGTCGAACAAGGATTGGATCGCATCTTCGGCACATTGCTGCGAACTGTTGACAGCGCCAGGTACATTCATGTATAACGCTTGTTCACACCCAGCCGAAGTGCCGAACTGGGACGCCACAGGCCCAGGGCAAAAGCAGGTCACCGTGACTCCAGAATTGCGCAGCTCATAATTGAGCGCAAGCGAAAAAGACGTCACATACGCCTTGGAGGCGCCGTAAATGGCAGCCAGTGGGTTTGGCGACGATGCGGCCATCGACGAGATGTTGAGCACTTTGCCACTCTTGCGTTGCACCATTTGGGGCAGAATGCCATGACATAAGCGAGTCAGCGTAACCATGTTAAGCGTCAGCAATTGGTCCACTTTGGCATGAGGCAAATCCACGAATGCACCATACACGGATGCACCGACGTTGTTGATCAACAGCTCAATGTGCAACTGCTTCTCGGTAGGGTTGTTTTGCTGCACAAACTGCAACAATTGGTCAATGCCCTGGTCCGTGGCCAAATCGCACACACAAAGCAGCACATGCACGTGGTGTTTCTGCTCAATCTCTTGCTGCAGTTGCTGCAAGAGCTTTTCACTTCTAGCGGCGAGCACCAGATTGAGTTTGCGTTGCGCAAGCAAGAACGCCATTTCTTTGCCAATGCCCTGGCTGGCGCCCGTGATCAACGCATATTTGGTGATGGTCGAATCCTTGGAGATTGGCTGGATTTGTTGGCCATGCGCGAGGGAGTGCAATTGCCATTGACAGAGCGCGAAATCCGCGGCGAACAACGCGAAAAACACCCAGCAGACCAGTTGCACAACCTGCACGATCCAGCCGTGGCCCAACACATTGGCCAACAGCAACGCAACGGCACTGACGACCAGCCCCACATGCTTTTGCATTCGCAAGCCACACGTTTTCAACGCACCCACACTGAGCATCTTGACGAGACTTTCTCTTTTGAGGAGAGCTCCGCGGTGGCAACACGAGAAGCTGCTGATTGCCAATCACATCGCTGATTGGCCAAAAAGAAGGATTGCGCGCGCAGATCGACCCGTTGAATGACGAGCACTTGGTCAATGGGTCAACTCTCAGATTGTTGAAGACAGAAGATACTGCAAGCTTAACGGGTGCAACAAGCCAACCCCATCCAGATCGGTCAAGTGTGTGCTTTGTGGTCGCGTTCGTTTAGGAATTAAGGTCTTTCAATGACAGCGTTTAGCTGCGAAGACGCCAGTGCCTGGATCTCATCGATGACACGCTTCAATGGAACCTGCTGAGCCAACGCGATTGCCTGTGGACACAATGGTGAGCAAATACATGGGCGCACAAAACGGTACGGTTGGGAATGTGGATTCTACCGACTTACTCTGCACTCTTCATATTCTGGATAAACGTTGACCAGTTGACCTTGCCAGTATCCCACCTATTTGTCAGTTCGCGGATCCGTTGAGTTTGAAACTCAACGCATGCATTGCATTGGTGCATCCAAAGACAAACCTTGACGTGCACTGGACCAAATCTCGGAGAAATCATCTCGATTTGTTTGCGCTGCAACGCTACACGTTGCATGTCGCGGCGTCGAATCCCTAGAGTGGTGGTCTCTTGAAACAGCAGTGTCATCAGAGTATGTTCTTCGGCTGCCAAACACATAACGCTCAAGAGAGCCCCCGGACGATTCTTTTTCATTTGAATGGGTTGGGTCCAAACATCCAAAGCGCCGTTTGCAAACAACTTGTCATACATGAATCCGATCACTTGCGGATTGCAATCATCAATGTTGGTCTCCAATACCACCACGTTTTCGTACTGATTTGGTGTTGTGGGCATCACAACGCTCGAAACGGAAGACTTGGTGCTTGTCGCCGATTGAACAACGCGGCCAACAATGACACGCGCAATGTTGGCATGCTGCGGGAATTCCTTCATACCTGCACCGTTGCCGGTATGACTGGGAACAAACGCAGGAGGCTCACCGAAGGACTCGGCCAATGCTTTCATAATGCTGATTCCTGTAGGTGTCACGAGTTCTCCGCTTGCTCTGAAACCATTCCACGAGTCAAAACAAACAAAAGACAAGCGACATCACCGTTTATTTCTTCCTTTCTCCTTACCCAGGTGGTGCTGGACAGACAGGCACGTCGATCATGAGCCGAAATGTCGCTGGAGGCGGCACTGGCAGCACGCCGTGTTGGCAGCGCACTCTTCCTGATGAAAACGGAAGGGGCGAGCAAAACACTTGGCGCACACCAAGCACATCCAATGCGACCACCGTACCGATGGTGTCCACAATCGAGTCAATTGCTCCGACTTCGTGAAAGTGAATCTGCCATCCCACAATCGAGCTCGCAATGGTTGAAAACATGCCCTGATTGAACAAGTCTCATAACAACTCACTTGATCAATGGTCGTGCCATGAGTATGCGCCTCAGCTTGAGCCAGCAACGTGAAGATCTCTAGACTTTTCGCTTTGACCCATGGCGAGAGTTCACTGGATTGCACGAGCTGTTTGATCGACTGCAGATTGCGTTGAATGTGATCCTTTGGATGCTCATGAGGGTGCACTGGCAATGTTTGCTCTTGTAATGTCTCGTGATGATCATGTCCGTGATCGTGATGATGGGTATCGGTGTGGTGATGATGGTGCTCATTCTCATGGCCCTGCACGTGACCAG
Source organism: Paralagenidium karlingii (assembly GCA_027475765.1). NCBI lineage: Eukaryota > Oomycota > Peronosporomycetes > Paralagenidium > Paralagenidium karlingii. Next base: position 100,115 of record JAMFLO010000019.1, read on the forward strand.
GACCAACTTGCTCGTCGTGAGACTGGTGGTTCGTTGGCGATCCTGGAAACGGCTCGGGCTCGTGCTGGTGCACCGACTTGACGACGATCTTGGTTGCTGCAATATGACCAGGCCCTTTGTGCACTTTGGTGGCGTAGAGTTCCCATTCGCCCTGGATCGCTTTCAATTTGCCGAGTTCTTGCTGCACTTGGTGCAGATCCACGCCCTGTCATGTCATCGATCACCAAATAGGCAAACAAAGTTCCTTTTTAATAACACACCAGGCAACAAAGGCCACCCATCCCAGAAACTCATCAAGTCTCAACTGCATCCACCAGGGCGCCCAGCAGCATGTCCCCGGCGGCGCCGGCCGAACAATCAAAGAACGCCACGACAGTCATCAAGTTCAGTCGATGGATCCGCTTCTCTGGCCGCTTTCTGTCCTCTGATTGGTCCCTTGAAGTGCAATCCGGGTGGCGTGTCACACAACTCATCTCGAGCTGAGGAGGGAGGAAAGGAAAGGGAAAGGAAAAAGAAAAGGAAATGCCCATGCGCTGCTTTCGCTTTGCCATCGATCGAGGCGGCACTTTCACCGATGTCTACGCCGAAATGGACCAAATCGATGCCGCCACGGGCCAAGTGGTTGGTGTCACTCCGAAAGTCATCAAGTTGCTGTCGGAAGATCCCGCCAATTACCCCGATGCGCCTCGGTAAGATGACCAAAGAGAAGAAGGACGTTGCACTTTGCCATTGTTTTTTGCATGGCTGGGGTGGCGCAAACACAGCAGCAGCAATCTCCAAAGGTCATGGCTGTTGATGATGCGTTTGGTGTTGTGGGCTGGTGGTGTTTCAGTGAAGGAATCCGTCGTGTCTTGGAAGAAATGACGGGCATTCCCCATCCACGAGGTCAATTGGTCGACACTTCGCGCATTCAATCAATTCGAATGGGTAAGAAGCAAAGTGATTTGGGATGCTTTAGAGTGAGAGAGGATGCATTTCGGACTGAGTAACATGCTGGTGTGGTGGTGGTCCAGGCACGACCGTGGCAACGAATGCATTGCTAGAACGCCAGGGGGAGCGGACAGCGCTGGTGACCACGCGTGGATTCCGCGATTTGCTGTACATTGGCAATCAGTCGAGACCCAAAATCTTTGATCTTGAGATCCATATGCCTGATGTGAGTGCAAGCAAAATGTCATGCTAGCACGGCGCCGAACTCAACGGTTGATCCCTGCTTGATGGTAGATGCTGTACGAGTCCGTGGTGGAAGTCGACGAGCGCGTCCAAATCATAAATGAAGGCGACCACGTGGAGACCGATGTCAAAGGCGTTTCTGGGGACTATGTGCGCGTTTTGAAACCACTTGATCTCTCTGCACTGCGCACCCAGCTGGAGGTGAATGCTGAGCCTTTCTTTGGTTGGCTTGAATGGCAAGGAGACTGATGAACAGTATTACAAAGAAAATCAAGCAAACCGGAATCGAGAGTGTCGCCGTGGTGCTGTTGCACTCGTACACGTTTCCAAAGCACGAGGAACTCGTTGGAGGATTGGCTCGTGAACTTGGGTTCACTCAAATCTCGCTCTCGTCAGAAGTCATGCCCATGATTAAGGCGGTACCAAGAGGGTTCACCACTTGCGCAGATGCCTATTTGACGCCTGTCATCAAGAAGTATATTGCGTCGTTTTGTGCGGGCTTTGATGCACAACTCGATCAAGTAAAAGTGAGTGAGTCGTTCTCATCCCGTTGGAACAGCTAGTTACAAAAACGCTTGCTCGCTGTTTGTTATGGTTTGTACAGATCAGTTTCATGCAAAGCGACGGAGGTCTCGCTTCCATGGACTCGTTCCACGGCCATCGTGCGATTCTTTCGGGACCTGCTGGTGGAGTCGTCGGATACGCGCGAACAACTCGAGTACCGAGCAAGGAACCGGACTCCTCAACTCCTCCTCCTCCTGTGATTGGCTTCGATATGGGAGGCACGTCGACGGATGTGTCGCGGTTTGACGGGAAGTTCGAGCATGTGCTCGAGAGTGTCACGGCCAATGTACCTGTGCGAGCTCCTCAGCTGGAGATCCAGACCGTTGCTGCTGGAGGCGGATCTCGGCTTTTTTACAAGAATGGCATGTTCGTGGTCGGTCCCGAATCAGTTCGTGCGCACCCAGGACCCGTGTGCTACCGCAAGAATGGCCACCTCGCAGTTACTGATGCCAATCTTGTTACCGGAAGAATCATTCCCAGCTTCTTCCCAAAGATCTTCGGGCCAAAAGAAGACGAACCTCTGGATGTCGACGCATCCAAAAAGGCCTTTGAAGAGCTTACCAAGCAAGTTAATGCCACTTCGGCCTTAGAAAAACCATACTCGGTTGAAGAAGTCGCGTCCGGATTCTTGCGTGTCGCCAACGAAGCCATGTGCCGCCCTATTCGCAATCTGACCCAAATGAAAGGGTATGACATCACGAGTCATGTGCTTGCGTGCTTTGGTGGTGCTGGGCCGCAACATGCTTGCTCGATTGCCAAAATGCTGGGGATGGCCAAGGTGTACATCCACCGATACAGCGGTATCTTGTCTGCGTATGGTTTGAGTGTTGCGGACAGTGTCGTGGACAAGCAAAGACCGAGCTCTGTAGTGTATGGCGAGGGAAACCAAAAGCAGGTGATCGTTGATCAACTGGTTGCGCTTGCGAAAGAGGTGCAAGAATCTCTGGTTGCTCAAGACTTCAAGAGCGAAGACATTGAGTATCAGTACTTCCTCAATATGCGCTATGAAGGTACCGATACGGCTGTGATGACCCGGGGACCAGTTGGACATAAAGGAGCCGATATCGGCCCAATTCACCCAGCTCTGATAGAGTTTGAGTTTGAAAAGGCCTTTGTGTCCACTTACCAGCGCGAGTTCGGCTTTGTGCTGCAAAACCGAAACATCATTGTGGACGACTTGCGTGTTCGTGGCACAATCTCTCCGTCCTTGCGTGACGAAGATTTAACTCATGGTCAAGACGGGTTGCCTAACACACTCAAGGCTGGGGTAGTCGCCCATTCAACGACCCAAGTGTACTTTGAGGAGACCAAGCATTGGCAAGAGGTGCCTGTGTATCTGCACGAGGACTTGATGGCCAAGAGAGGAGCGGAATACTATGGACCTGCTATTATCATGCAAGGCACCGCAACTGTTGTGGTGGAACCTCAATGGAAAGTTCAGGTTTTGACAAGCGGCGATTTGTTCCTCAACATCAGTGAAAAAGTGATGGATGTGGTGAAGCCGGAGGCCACGGGATTGACAACTCATTCCACTCCAATCAAGGTGGACCCCATTCAATTGGCTGTGTTTGCGCATCGTTTCATGGGTATCGCCGAGCAGATGGGTCGTACACTGGCTCGTACTTCTGTCTCGGTCAACATCAAAGAGCGACTCGACTTCTCATGTGCTGTGTTTGATGCTCAAGGAGGCCTCGTCGCCAACGCACCGCATCTTCCAGTGCATCTGGGTGCGATGCAGCAAGCTGTCCGCTACCAGCTTGCACACTGGGGCTCGGATTTGGTTGAGGGAGATGTGTTGGTGTCGAACCATCCTCAGCTTGCCGGTGGTAGCCATCTACCGGATATCACCGTTATCACTCCAGTCTTCGACAAGACCTCCAAGCAAGTCGAGTTCTTTGTTGCAAGTCGCGGCCATCACGCCGACATTGGGGGTATTGCTCCGGTAAGATTCCCAAGTTGTATTAGCAGTACCTCCCCTTCTGACTTTTGTCTGACCGTATACTGTAGGGATCCATGCCGCCGCTGTCCAAGACTCTTTCGGAGGAAGGAGCCGCGATCGTTGCCTTCAAGCTCGTGGATGGACGTCACGGAGTGTTTCGCGAGCAAGAAATCACCGATTTGTTGCTTCAAAAGGGGTTGCTGGATGACCGTGGAAAACCGCGGATTGGGACTCGCAATCTGCGCGACAACCTTTCGGACCTCAAAGCTCAAGTGGCAGCCAACCAGCGTGGTATGTTGCTGATGCGGGAGCTGGTGAACGAGTATTCGTTGGACATCGTGCGTGCATACATGGGCTTCATTCAGGATGCTGCTGAGAGAGCTGTTCGCGACATGTTGACTCGCTTTTCATTGTCGCAAAAGCTTCCTGACATTGGAATGGTCGAAGCCCATGATTTCATGGATGACGGCACCAGAATCCAGTTGAAGATTACAATCGATCGCACCAAACAAACTGCGGTGTTCGACTTCAATGGCACGGGAGCTGAAGTGTTTGGCAACATCAACACTCCACCTGCTGTGACTTATTCGGCCATCATCTATTGCTTACGCTGCTTGGTTCCTGGGGAAGATTTGCCATTGAACCAAGGCTGCTTGATGCCAATCGAAGTGGTGTTTCCGAAAGGCGGTAGTATCTTGAACCCCAGTGCCAATGCTGCAGTTGTGGGTGGCAACGTGCTCACGAGCCAACGCATCACGGATGTGATCCTCAAGGCATTTGGCGCTTGTGCAGCTTCCCAGGGATGCATGAACAATCTGAGCTTTGGCAACGACAAGATTGGTGGCTATTACGAGACCATTGCTGGTGGTGCAGGCGCCGGACCCACCTGGCATGGAAGAAGCGGCATTCACACCCACATGACTAACACGCGTATCACAGACCCCGAGATCTTGGAAAAACGCTACCCAGTACTGTTGCGTCGCTTTGAGTTGCGCCAAGGATCAGGTGGCAAAGGCAGATTCAACGGTGGCGACGGGGTTGTGCGTGAGATTGAATTCTTGCAGACCATGACTGTGAGTATCTTATCAGAACGTCGCGCGTTCCAGCCCTACGGTCTTCAAGGTGGAGAACCAGGCGCAAGAGGTCTGAATCTGCTCAAACGGCACGATGGCCGCCAGCTCAATCTGGTACGAAAGAATGATTCTTTTGTTGTTGAGAAAAGCTCCTCTGATCTATGTGTTATTTTGTTTGTGCGACGATTGCAGGGTGGCAAGAATACGGTAGATGTTGTTCCGCACGACACACTCGCCATTCACACGCCTGGAGCAGGAGGCTTTGGTCAAGCTTCTGTTTGAAGGATTTGATGAAGAAGTACCACCAATCTCAGTCGGTTCAGTTTGTTCGGTCAATTGCTGGTTGAAATCTATCTACTGACGTTTAGCCTTGTCTTGGTTGAGCTTGTTCGTCTCGTTTACCATCGCCAGCTGCTCGTTGCCTCCTTTCTGCTGCTGCTTCTGTTTCCGCTGTTTTTTACGACGTTCACTGCGTTTCAAGTGTTGTTCCACTTCGTCGTCGACAAATCTCCAGTAATCGCGCAGGCGCTTGGCTTCTTGTTCTTCCGGCTGGACTTCGTTGCTTTCTTGGTGTTTCTGGGCCTTGGTCGACTGACGTAGCTGCAGCACATGATCGTCGTCTCGCTGTTGCTGTTGCCGTTCGTCCTTGGTCATTTTGTCGCCCAACAGTTTGCTGGCATCCGCTTTGACTTGCTCTTTGTGCGGGCAGTCGTTGAAATGATGATCCAGCGAGCCGCAGTAATGGCAAATCAGTGGGAATGCACAAAATTCGGCGATGTGCCCTGGTTCACCGCAATTGCCGCAAATCTGGTCGGCATCGATTTCTGCACGGAGCTCCCGCATTTGCTTCTTCTTGAGAGCGTTATCGTCCAAGTCGCTGACCGCATGTTCATAGTCCAAGTCTTTCGTGAACCGGATCGACTTGCGTACGCGTCGATTCAGTTTGGGCGACGGCAGCACTTGGGGCAAAAGAAGCTCACGATTGGGGCCAAACAGAGGCACAACGCGATCGCGATGGGACGAAAAAGAAGTTCTTCGCGGTTTCCGTCGGCCCACCTCGTCTCTACTGCTGCTGCCCTGGTGCTTCATGGGTGTTTTCGGTTGGGCGGCGTTGGTTCCAGTGCTGCTGCTCTGGTATTTCTTGGGCATTTCTGCTGGGCTTGCAGTGGACTTGGTCATGGCAAGCCAAGAAGACCAGTCGGGGGAACTGGTTGACGTTGTATCCGTGGCGGGCTCATCAAAGCTCAGATCCAGGAAACTCTTGGGTTTCACACCGCTCAACTCGCTGCTGTCTTTGGCGTTGGCGTCGTCCAATTGGAGATCCAACACGTTGGTGGAATTCACATCGCTGAAATAGCTACTGCTACTGCTGTTTTCCATCTCTTCCTCGTCAGAGTCGTGATCATCATGGTCGTCACCTTCCAACGACACTTGACGGTTGGTGTGGTCGTCCTCGTCCTCCAACACCATATCCTGCAGCGCCTTCATGGACAATTCCCCTTGCTGCGGCTCTGATTGTTGGCTAGTGGACGATTCCACGGCATCTTCTGGCTTTTGTGATGACTTTTGCTGGCTTTCTTCCTTGGCAAGTGCCGAAAGTGGCTGTTCAGGATCGGAGCTGGTGGACAAACAGCATCGTGCCATGTGCCACGAAGAAGCATCCGCACCACTGGCAACACGAGAACATGAAGCCAATGCACTAGCACGAGTCTTGGCCGCCGCAGAACCACTCAGGCGTTTGGCATGTTGAAGCAACAACGTACACGCTGCCCGGCTGGTCATGATGTATGGCCACTTTCGCACTTTTCGCTCTTGTTGTGTTCCAATTTGACTGGAAGTGGGGGCCAACGCTTTTCGCGCGTTCTGATTGAACAAAATTAGTCTGGCACTGGTAGTTGATTGGCTGATTCTTTGGCTCACAATCCCCACCCCGCGCGCCGATCAAAAGCGAGGGGCTTGTATTAAGGTGCGGATTGTTTCATTCAAGCATTTCGGGGAAGCGGAGCTCAACTTGCGGCGGAGGCAAAACGCGGCAAGAAGAAGAGCAGGCTTTTCGGTGGTGTTTGGTGAGTGCATGGAACTGCAGGTTCGCGTGCAGTTGAGGACGTTTGGTATCAAGAAATAGAGTGCGAAAAAAGCATTTGTGAACGCACAGAGAAAGCGTAGCGGGGTGGCATCCGAGTGTGTTGTTTGGGTAGCATCGCAGAAACAGGCAAAACAGGGGACGAAAGTAGTGGCGACGTGAAAGCCCAAGAACGAGAAAAAAGAGATTGAAGCCTTGAGTGACATTGAAACGTTCGAAAGTTGAATCATGAGTGCATCCGCGTCTTCCGGAACCCAGGTGGGAGCTGCTTCAAGCACCCCAAATTCAGTGAGCGGGCCATCGTCATCGGCTTCTGGCACTGGTGCTGTTGGAGCCTCAGCTTCAGGTGCAGCTCCGGCTGCTGCTGCTTCTTCGACAAACGCCAAGACAACGACCGTCAAGTCCAAAGGACTTCCAGCTAATGTGGAGATTCGTGATGTCTGGGCCGGGAACCTCGAAGAGAGTATGAAGATCATCCGCGAAGTGGTACAGCGCAAGTGTTATGTGGCCATGGACACGGAATACCCGGGCGTAGTGGCGAGACCTATTGGGTCGTTCACGACTTCGACGGATTACCAGTACCAGACCTTACGTTGCAACGTGGATTTGTTGCGCATCATCCAGCTGGGTGTGGCGTTTTTCAACGAAGATGGAAGCTATATGAGCGATATCCCAGTGTGGCAGTTCAATTTCAAGTTTTCGCTTGGCGAAGACATGTATGCGCAAGACTCGATTGAAATTCTGAAACAAGCCGGCATTGACTTTGCGAAACACGAAGAAATGGGCATCGAAGTGGCCAAATTTGGGGAATTACTGGTACCTTCGGGCCTAGTGTTGGTGGACCATGTGAAATGGGTGTCTTTCCATGGCTCGTCCGACTTTGGGTATTTGCTCAAAGTCCTGACTTGTGCGCCATTACCGGCTGAAGAAGAAGCCTTTTTTGATTTGTTGCACACGTATTTTCCCTGTACTTATGATCTCAAGCACGTGGCTTTGGACTTTGACAAAATGGGCGGTTTGAGTCGACTCGCGGAAGACTTGCAAGTGGAACGAATAGGCACTATGCACCAGGCCGGAAGTGATGCGTTGCTGACGGCTGCGACGTTTTTCAAGATGGTCGAAGTATTCTTTGACGGAAAAGTCGAGAATGCAGCCAGGTACTCGGGCCATCTCTATGGACTCGGCAATACGTCAAGCTCGGGTCTGTGATCGTGGCGAAAAACAAAGCGGTGGCTGACAGCAAAGGTGGTGATCCAAGTGCACCAAGTGCTGCGAAGCGTCGAATGTGTTTGGTGAATAGAGAGAACCCCCTGCCAAAGTTACCACCACCAACAACAACAACAAAAAATGAAAACAAGAACAATCCCCCTACAACAACAGGAACAGCCTCAATGGACCTGTTTCGTTTTCTTTTCTGCTTTCTTCCGTGGTGATTATCTGTTGTATATCTGTTGCTGTCGCTCTCTCTCTCTCTCTCTCTGTATGCCTCTTTTAGCTCTCTTGGATCAGAGGATCGATGTCCTTGATTGCATGCCGCCAGAATTGTCTATTGAATCATAAACTGCGCGATCTGATCGACACCGGTCTGACTGAGAATTGAAGATTGCACAAAAGTACATTCGCACGGCGCATCCACATCAAAGTCAAACGGCTCGTTCTCTCTTCCGACCGGTACAAACGCAGCGTTTTGGCTCTGGTCGTCATCTTCGCCCTCGGCTTCCAGGGATGACCGGGTCTTTTTCAATTCCGTCCTGTATCGGCCACCAGCAAACTGTCAGCGCGATTCTCTTGCCTGCCTGATTACGGCCATGGGGAACGTACAATTCTTTTTGCAGAATGTCTTTGATCGATGCCGGGGCCACAAACGTCTTGGTGAGATCCGATTTGTTGCAGACAATGAGCATCTTGGGTCCGAAATCATTGATCTTGGCGTTGGAGAAAATGTCGTACAAGTATCTACGTTGCCATTGGCAGCACACCAAAAGGCATTAGCCTCAGCCTGAAGACACTACTTCTTCAAGCTTACACTCACTCAGCTGCTTTGCGGAACGACTTTTGATTAGACCCATCCAGCATAAACACAATCTTGCCCGTGAGCGGGTAGAAATCCTGCACACCACTGGGTTCATTCATCCCACGAGCTCAAAAGTCAGCCCCAACGCACCAATAACCCATTCAACAGCGAGAAAACAGCAGAGAGAAAAAACTGCCCACCTGCGTAAACGTTCATGGCCCGGATAGTCCAGAATCTCGACGGAATAGGGATTGCCGTCAGCAAAATGCTTGCGGTTGATCAGCAACGAAGTGTGCACTTCTTTCATCGAAGTAACGGTGTTGGCCATGCGACAGTCGCGAAGCACATGAAACAAAGCAGTTTTGCCACTGTCCACAGGTCCACACAACAACACGGTTTTGCGGTTGTTGAACGTGGTCTTGCGCAAGTGTCTGATGAAATCAATCATCAAATAGATGTAGATGGCGATCAGCACGCCGACGACGATCACCAAATACCATTTGTCGCTGGACCACGCGCGGTCAAACACATCCACAATGTCCCACATCCAATTCATGATGACTTGGTGGCTCTTCTGCTGCTACTGCTTCCTCTTGGTCGCTCTTCTTGCTGTTCTTGCCTGTTTGCTCCAGTGGGTGCCGCCGCTTGACGTGGCTAGTTGGCTTGTCTTCACTTTCGTGCAAAGATGATCTTCAATTCATTGAATTGAACAGTGGGAAGTGGTACCACATTCCACGCGGTAACGCCACAGTTACCGTCCCGCGAGACAAAAACAAGACCACACCACAATGATGGATCAAGTGGAAATGCTGAACAGCAGAATAGCTGAATGGCTGAATGGCTGAATGGCTGAATGACTGAATGGATGAATGGATGAATGGGTTTGCTCTTGGCTGGGATGAAACCAGCGTTGAAAAGTAAGAAAGATCATCCTCATTTGTTGTTTCATTGTTCTGCAATGGCGGCCAGTTTACTAGCACTCGCCCGAGGACCAGCGAGAGGCCCTGAGCAAACACTGGAAAAAGTCAGTCTTTCTCGACGAGGCGTGCGTCGCGAGACAGATATTTCCTTCAAGCGCGGTAGCATTCCGCCTCTGTCCAGAGTATCATGAACACGATCAGACTCTGCAATCAAGTGCGCGCTTCTTGCGGCTGGAAAGCGTCGACCTTGAAATGCTGGGTTGAAGAGGTGGATCAACCACTGGGGTTTCACGTACCGCAACAAACCACCTCGGATCGATTGGACTACCAGCAAGGGGAGAGCTACTAGAAGGCCACTGGCAATTCAGTGACTCTGCGGCCAAATGCCTGCATTGATGAGCTTGGCAATGCAGTGCTGCAGGAGAATGCTGTGATTCTTCTTCCCAGAATGGTGACCTCGCAATTACTATGTAGTGCATGCAAAATGAACAAGCCCATACGGTGCTTGTCGGCGACTCGTTCACTGGGAGGCTTGGGCGATCCTCTGCCAATCCCTCGGGCGTTGTTATGGTTGATCAGTTCACATGGTGACAAAAGCGAAAGAGCGACTCGAATGACTCGATTCATGCAAACAAGAAGCCGAAGATTGACGCCGACGGTCTGCAACAAATGAAACAGCTGATTCCTTTTTGGTTTGGAACTTGTTAAGGACGACTTCAAGGCATCTTCTCGTTGTCTTTTGATCACGGTTTGTTCATCCGCAAGGAGTACAAGGCGTTGTGTGCCCATGTCAGTGTGATCGAGGAGTAATCGAATAGCCAACCTGGTGGAATGGCGAACATACGAGTTTGCAATAACACCCGTGGAAGGAACGATGTACGAATGGGTTTTGTTGGAAGGCAAAGAGCAAACCGAAGCGCTGGGTGGTGGGGTTTTCGCCCAGGTGTTTGTGTTCGCATGGGTTCACGTCCAAGAACTATACTCCGCGGAGATAATCCACGAGATAATCTTCGGTGTATCTGGACCCCTGAAACAAGCTGGAGTACCAAGAGTTTGTCCATTTGATGGAAAGAGGAGCTTGACAATCTCTTGGAAGATGGGAGGAAGGAGACGCGGAGAAGCAAATGGCAGCCAATGACAGACCACTAATGCTTGACATTGACCTCGACATGCCCATGCGAGAGCAGAACGACGCCAACGAATTCCATTCATTTCGTGGTAGTCGCCTACACGCAGTTTTAGCGAGATCGAAAGTGAACTGAAAGAGAATTGTTCATGAACAATCACATGAACCGTTTGACTGCCAGACTTTACGGCACCGGCAAAAGGAACCCGTCGGAAAAGTATTCCGTCGATGGATCGTAGTAGAGCGCGCACCGAGTGTGAAAATGGGAGCCGGAGTCACCACACACGGGATCACATGCAGCCAGGAATCCAAGAGTACACATCGAACACGCTGACAACAAAAGTCTTTTGGCACAAGCTGGCAAACCGGTTGATCGTCGGCAAAGCCACTAAGTGACTCAACCAGTAGCACTGATCTGTCTGGTACGCCTCTTGAACTCTTTGTTGCGTTCGTAAACACCAGCTCGAAGAGCTCACAATGGATGCTCAGCCTTTGAAGACAGAAGCTTCTACGCTCTCCGTGCCGATTGATTTGAGTCTATATAGGGGAAAGCTCAGTAACCTTCAATCATGGTTGTGAGCACATGTGGAGGAAGGCAACGGAGAAGATATGTACAGATGTTTTCATTTTCAAAAGAGAGTTGGTGGTGGTTGAGAGACCCGACAAGCAGCAGCACAATATGCAGTGACCTGATCACCAAGGGTTTGATCCACTTTCTTCTTGATAGCGGTTGCAACAGTGGAGAGACTATTGTCGCATGCGCTCCACTATTGTTTCACGAGCTTTCTCCTCGACTTTGTGCATCGACCAAGAGCTACATGGAAACTCGTTCTCAAGAGGATGCGGTGCGTCCGGCAAAATGGTGGCACACGACCGTTGGGCACTTTATAAACGTACAGTAATCAGTTTTCCACCTTTTGCCAATGGAGTCACAGTGCCTGCTCGTCGTGATAACATGACGGTGAGCGTAAGGAAGGTGTTTGGCGCCCATGGATAATCCACCAGGGGATTCTTTGTGCGTCACACAAGCCAAGACCCATTCGTTTGGTGCATAAAGAGATTCTTCCTTTTATTATATCGATGCTCTTGTTGTTTATGACGAAAAACCAACAACCAGTTGTAAGTTAGATTCACTTCCCAAACCGAAGACACTATGACGTTGCTTTAGCACTGAGAACGAGCCCCATTGTTGTCCGTCTGGGCTGCTGGGTTCGGGGATGGCTTGCCAACTGGAGGCTGCGTGTTTGGAGCACCAGTGGCAGGAGAACCAGTGGCCGGGGCCCCTGTTGGTGGAACACCAGTGGATGGAGCTCCGGTCGGTGGAACACCAGTCTGGGCTGCTGGGTTGGGAGATGGTTTGCCGACTGGAGGCTGCGTGTTTGGAGCACCCGTCGATGGAGTTCCGGTCGCTGGCACACCCGTTGGTGGAGTTCCAGTGGCAGGAGCACCCGTCGGTGGAGTCTGGGTCGAACCAGGAACACCAGTCGCAGGAGCGGTGGCGTTTGGCGCCCCCGTTTGTGGGCTGGCAGTCGTGGCTTGAGGAGCTGGGGTTGGTGCAGGGCCACCAGTCTTTTGAACGGGGAAATCGGCTGCCTTTGGTTGCTGATCGGAAGTGAAGAAGCCAAAGTGCTTCTCAACTTCTTCGTGCATCGTGTTGTCGTCTGGTCGACGATCAAACATTTGGAAGTAGAACTTGGGGCAATCCTTGCAGCCAGATTGTGGGGTCCACTGACGCACGGCATTGTAGTACCCCTTGGCAAGTTCGAGATCGGGTTTCACCTTTGGCGCCAATTGAGTTGGCTGCCCGCCAGTGGCATAACCGGTTTCCGTGAGTCGCAGCTTGTCGGCCGGGAACTTCGCGGCCACTTTTTCCCAAAGAGTGTTCAACAACAAATCGGGTTGGTCTGGGTTGTAGCTATTGTCGAAAAACGGGTAGATGTTGACACCCAAAACATCCAGGTTCTCGGCCAATTTCTTGGTCTCGGCGTCGTATTTGGATTCCGCATACTCGGTAATACGCTGGACTGTTCCAAACTTGACTTTGGCCGCATCGCCGCCAAGCCCAGCCTTGATTTGGCTCACAATCGCCAAAATATCATCGGCTTTAGTCTTGAAGTCAATCAAGTTCTCATTGCCGACCATGATGGCTTCAACGCTGTCGGGGTGTTCCTTGACGGCACGGACCGCAGCTTCGATCTCGTTTTTTTGCCAGGATTCGCTGGTCATGTACACACCCAGATACAACTTGATGCCATGCGCAGCAGCGATCGGCGCGACGTCAATGCCCATAAACTGAGAGTAAAACGTACGCACGTAGCTGAAATAGTTGTTCATGATGTCAAAATCCGAGTGCATGGATTGGGTCAACGCTTCCTTGGTGAATTGTTCACCGCCATTCAACGGATAAGACTTGGAGTGCATGGGCGAGTAGCATGTAGCCATGCTGTCCGCTTGCACTTGCAGCCACGCAGTGGCAACGGTCGCGACGAGCGCCAGGGTCTTGGACACACTCAGCATGGTTTCGTGCTTGGTCGGTTGGTCAGTTGAACTGGGCGAGGCAAGGCAAAAGGAAAAGTTGAGTTCTCTTGAGGAGGCGGTGACTTGGCTTTCTCTCTTGCTCTCTTTGAGGGGAAGCTGGCCGAATGGGAAATGAGAAGAACAAGTGGCCTCAGTGAGTTTCCTTGAATGCAGAGGCCTGGAGATGGGCGAGCCGGATGCAAATGGATCGCGCCAACAGGCAACACCCCCCTCTTTTGCACCAGTGTAACTGCCAGATGAGGCAAGCCCTGTCCCATGCATGTAGCAATTGTGCCAGTCATGTAGTATACTGAACTTCAGATGTTTTGTGATGAAGAGCTTTCCGTTTTGCAAAAAGCTTTGGACTGGCTTTTACCAATACCAAACGGAAATCGAATCCCCTAATTCCTTTTCGCCAGCTGGAAGCAGCGAAGTGAGCCGAAATGGGTGTTTTGGCCAATCGGCGCCCAGAATTGGGTGGATGATGGATCGCGAGGGTAGGGTGGCAGCAGGGGCTGACTCTTAGGTTGCGCCCGCGCAACCGAAGGCAACCGAGGAGTATGTGTGGGGATGAAAAACCCTGCGAACAGCCAGATGGCGCGCACGAAGCAGCAGCAACATGTGGCGTGTGGTGTGATGGGAGGATTTGTGTTATGGCGTGCTGTATAGTAGTATACGCAAGGTGAGATCAACAAGTGATTTCGTGTGGGTTGGAAATGGCTTGACACCCAATCGTTTCCCAAACCAGCTGTCAATTCCTAGCTCGAAATGAACAAGAAACATCCATTCATGGGCGAGCTGGGATACTGTACAGCACCAAAGCTGGTCGTGTACTGTATAGTGATGACGCTTTGTCAAAGAGGGGCTCTTTGAACAGCTGATCTGGATGAGATCATGGCCCATGCCTTTCCCCCCGTCAACGACTCGCTTCAGAGACCAGCCACATGGCACACTCAAAGGAGTGACACGTCGCGTCGCTTCGTGCCATCGCATTTGAACAAAGAGCTGCTGGCCACGTCTTTGCCTTTGTTGTCGCATCTGGCTGGGCTCCTTTGGCTGATCAGTTTATTCTCTTGGGTTCACGCGTCCTATTCGTTCGAATCACTGACGTAGGGAATGTCACTAGGGCTTTTGCAGAGAATTCCGACTTTTGCAGAACAATTGCCCGTCAGATCGCAGTCAAGAGGTCAGAAGACCAGGTACATTGATGAGGTCTCCTCTGATAGAACCAGATTTCTCACTCGAACCCATTTGATCACAGCATAAGAACAATCCATTGATGGTGGGTCTGAACGGATTAGGTGCATGCGGGACGTTTGGGATTGCCTCGCCAGTAACCTGACAGCAACGTGCGCTGACCACCCAGACAAAACCAAGACCTTGAAGCGTAATGGCTGGCATTCTCCAGAGTTTGTGGGACAAGCTGGTGCTTTGCTTCCGTTGAAGTATTCCGTTCGTCGATCGGAATCACAAGCTCTGCCTCTATTGCACTCTTTCTTGATCAGATTGATAAGGAGCTCATTTGGGATGTCATGGCCGACGAGACTTCATGCGTTTGTTCGTGAACACTTCTGTAGTTCACCACTTGCCCACGTGTGCACACGCAGAAATCACCACGCTATCTGAACCAGCGGCACCCAATGTCCCGTTCAAAGCCCAGCACCTCCACGATATGTGTCTTGTTTTGTCCGATTACGTCATTTCTTTGACTTGACCATCTTCGGCTTTGCTTCTGTGTTGGACTCTTGGGCGGAACTTGATGCCTTATTCGGCGTTGCTGAGGGTTTGTTGGTGGACGATGCTGTCGCTGATGAATGTAGTGTTTTCCCCTGACTGGAGCTCTTGCTCGCGTCTTTGCTATTTGCAGCGGTTGTTGTAGTAGCCAGTCGTAACTGCAACACTTGCAATCGCTGCATTAGTTGTTGGGCTTGCGTTGGTGTTGGTGCTTTTGCGTTTGGTGGAGGTGTCGGTCGCCAAGCCGTTGTCCACCACTAAGTGCTTTTGACCCTTTTGCTTTTCCATGCGTGCGTGCGCTGGATTCCCCATGTTCTCCATGGTGTACTGATCCACGGCCATTTTGCGCACGAGGTCAATGTCTTTGTCGAACAGACTCATCAACCGTTGTCTCCACGTCATTTTGGGCAAGTTGCCAAAATTCTTGCGCATGTGGTGCACCAACTCCTCGAATCGCAATTTGCGACTGGTCGCCGACGACCAAAACTTGAGCCCCATCGTGGTCTTGCGCACGTTGTATTGCATGTTGAAAATGGGAAAAAACGCCAAAGGGAAAATCCGCGCAATGGTCACAAAATCACTGTAGTCAATGAGCCCATCCGAGGCGACATGGTGGCCATTGCTCGTCAGCATGGTCACGGCAGTCTTGACGTTCTTGGGGAAACTAAACTTTTTACTCTGGAGCTCTTGGCTCATGCGGCAAAACTCGTCCTGGTTCAAAGTACCTGCTGACCAACGGGCACATACCATTAGGGAAGAAGACCATAAGAATCTGCAAAGCATGAACTACGAGACCTGACTTGTCCACATCGTAGAGCTCAAACACATATCGATAGAGTTCCGACTTGGTCATGGACGCAAACGTCGCAACACACAGAATGAAATCATCAAAGGTCATGTACTTTTGACCCGTCGTCATCGTGGAGTATCGGAAAATCCCACTGGTGAGCTGTCGCTTTTCTTCGTTGATGGACATCAGAAACTCTTCCTGTTAGCCAGCAGAAAAGCACCATTCCAATCATCTCGTTAGCTCCAGGTGGGTCCCAGATCTCCATCGTACATCGGCGGGGCACAACGTGACTACCCGAGTGATCTCTCCGCTGTTGATCACGAGACACAACAAATCCACCATATCGTCCTTGATCAGCCTCAGAGATCACCCACGCTTCCTGCTGCATCAAGTGTACTTACGTGTGATAGACATCGTACGATTCAAAGACCCGCTTCAGCTTTTTGACATGCATCAGTTTAAGGCCCAGACGAGCACACAACGCGATCGCTTGGTCGGTTTGAAGAAAGACACCGTATTTGCCCAGATGCATCGCTGTTGCGCCTTTCATGTCTTTGTCTTTGTCTTTGTCTTTGGAGTTGGCTGCCACGACTGGAATCACCGGTAGTTTCTTGGCGCCCTGTTGTTGCTGTTGTGGACCAATTGATTGGTTATCGTGTTTGTCATTGGCATTGATAGCTGGTTTGGTGAGGTTGAGTGTTGGTGGTGAAGACAAGTTTTCCTCGCTTGGAGAAGGAGCAGCCGGTTGTTCCAACCAGGCGGATCGCTGTTTGCTGGGCTTGGCTGGTGCTGTTGCCACATTTGCTGCAGCAGGTGCGGTGCTTCTAGGCGGTTGAGAAGACGATGACGATGGGGAAGAAGTGGAAGTCCTGGTAGTGCTTCCTTGGTTCTGCAATTGATTCTTCGACGCTGACCCGTGGGGGGCTATTGGTGGGCTATTCGACGTTTTATCGGACGGCTTTTTGGCAGATGAAGCAGGTGCAAGGGAAGAAGAAGCGTCGGAAATGGCCATCGGCCGGGCCTTGTGACTCAACGACTGGGTCATATGCTTCTCTCACTTGAGCTTGCAACAGCATCGAGAGGCGACAGCTCCAATCAGACCACTGCACCAACTCAAAAAGATTCAACGCTGCTTCCTCTCAGACCTGCATTTGGCTATTCATAGCGTAAAGCAACACCAGCCAACGAGGTTGGTCTGATCCCATGGATTCTGGCCATGCGTTGAAGCGCGACCCAACGCACTCCTGATTGGATAAAAAGGCACCTTCAACAAGCCAATCGCCAACCACAGAATAAAGAATGATGGCCGCCCATGGCTCTCAACGTTTCCGTTCCAAAGGCGTCAAGATGGCCGAGGTGCGTTTTGGCGGCGATGGCTGCAGTGTAATTGGTTTGCTGGTGTTGGTGAGAATCTGATTCTTGATGTGTCGTTGCGGATGTATCACTTGATCTTCTTGATGCTCGTGGTCAGGGAGGTTGAAGTTTTTAGAAGAGGAAGCAGTTGGTAGTTGAAGTGCGCGCTTGGAGGGGGGGTCCTGGATCGATGGACTTTGGATGCCACCACTCTGTGACCACTTGTCTCGATGTGCTGATGCTCATGTCAAGTGCTTTGGCGCTGTCTGCGCGAAGCATTTGCTTGGAACTGTGGCGTTGAAGGGTGAAAGGGCCATTGTCGGTCAGGATAGCTCGCTTGGAGGGACTACGTTGAATGGCTGGAGTACTCTCTCCTCGAATCAAATTTGTGGAAGGTCGCCGTTCAAGGGTCGCAGTGTTGTCTGCCAGAATCGTCATCTTGGAAGAACTTCGTTGAACCATGACTATGCTGGAAGGGCTTCTTGGAACTGCTGCAGCATGGTCTCCTGGAATTGTCTTCTTGGAGGGACTTTGTTCAAAAGTTGGGGTGCTGTCTCCTCGAATCAACCTCTTGGAGGGGCTACGCTTAAACATGGGGGTGTTGTCAACCGGAGCGTCCTGAACTGACTATAAGGTGGAGGTGGAGCTTGGTTGGAGAGGTGTGACTTCTTCTCCAGCATTGCGACGGTCTAACTCAAGGGTTCTTGAAGAGTTCATTCGCGTCTCTCACGTAAGCGTATAATCGATCACAGTGATCTTCTCCGGTATTTGTTGGTCTGGTTTGTCTTGGGGCTTGCTGGTATTGGTGATGACGTAACTTGCAATGAGCGGCCGTTGATTGGTCTTGTGGTTGGGCATCCCAGCGCAACGACCTTGAAGATTGTTGTCGCTTGATTCCTCGAGTGGTGTCGTATGCTTCGATGGCTTTCTGACGAATCTGCGCGTTGTCGTTGGAGAACAAACTCCAGAATCTGTCAAGCCATGTTTCCCTCGGCAATCGACCCAGATTCTTGTGCATGTACTCGACCAACTTGCCTACTTTCATCTTCTTGTCCACGACACGCAGCCAGAACTTCATGCCGAAGGTTTGCTGGCGAATTCTGTTTTGCATGTTGAGAATCGGATAAAATGCCAGCGGACACAATTCGTTGACCTTGACGAAATCAGTGAAATCAATCGTTGCGTGGTCGTCGGGGTTGACATTGCGTTGAAGGGTGTGGAGCGCGGCCTGCAGACTCTTCGGGAAGTAAAAGCGTTTGGACTGCATCGCCGCGCTCAGTTTCTGGAACTCTTCTTGCTCCAAGAAACCTACCAAGAAATCCAGAACCTTTTGTCAGCGATCAGGCGAGAATCAAGAAGACCCCCCGTCACCCACCAGCTTTGTTGGCATCAAACATATCAAAGACATAACGATACAATTCCTCGCGCGTCAAACTTGAGGTACTTTTGTGTGGGTTGCAGTTGCGGCGCGAACTTGAAGATCCCATTGATGAGTTCTCGTTGTTCTTCGTTGATCAGCAGGAAGAGTTCTTCCTGTTTATCGAGCACCACCAATTGGTGGATAAGAGCAAACAACGGCACATCAGTGTGGGACCAGGGATCGTTTGGTGGAACAAGAGGTTGATACTCACACGGGTGATCTCTCCACTGTGGCGATGAACAACAGGATGTCAGCCAATGCGCTCCCAATTAGTTCGTTGAATGAAGAATGAAAGACAAGAATGTGGATGCTCACGTGTGATGAATGTCGAAGTTACTGGATTTGCGCCTCAATTTGAGCAAGTCCGAAGATGTCAAACTCAACGAAGTGCAAAGGTTTTCGGCTCTTTTGGTGTCCAACAAGATCCCGTAGGCACTTTGATGCGCTTCACTGGGTTGTGCACTCAGATTCTGCACTGCAGTGGTTCCGTGGCCTTGGCTTTTGGCGATCAAGCCGATGCACCGATTAGAGATAGAGGTCGGCGCTCGGGTTATCCCTTTTGCTTGTTGTCCAAGCGAACGTCTTCGAATGTGAAAAGGGCGTGGCCTGTTGAGTAGTTTGGTGCATTGGATCATCCTCCGTGTCCGAGATTTCCACCGTGGGTTCCCGAACACTGCGAGCGGATCGCACGGAGATCGCACGATGTTGTCGCTGGTCCGAGGCATCTGCAGAGTGCTCCCGAACGCTGCGAGTGGATCGCATGGCGATCGTTGGCTTGGTTTGTGGTTGAAAAGCTGGTTCGCTTGGTTGGTCGTCTTCAATATCAGAGATCTCTACTGTGGGTTCCCGAACACTACGAGCTGATCGCACGGAAATCGCTCGTTGCTGCCGTTGGTTTGAGGCGTCTGTACGTTGCTCTCGAACACTGCGATTGGATCGCATGGCAATAATCGGTGGTGGATATTTCGGCTTGTCTGGGACTTCTGCGTGGTGCTCGCAAATACTGCGAGTGGAGCGCAGCAGGATACCCTGCTGCTGTTGCTGTTGCTGGTCTGCGATTCGCACGGAGGGTTCACGAACACTACAAGTGGATGGCGTGGAGTCAGTATGCAATTCCTGTGGCGACATTGCCACTCCGCGTGGCTTCAATAGTGGTTTTGCACGACTGAGATTATCGAGTGCCAAGACGGAGAGTGTGACTGCCAAAGCAACGCCACAGAGAATGGCGACAACGGGACTCACCCCAAAAGGGTCTATTTTTGAGTTGCTGGATGAACGCCAGCAGAACGACATCGGCCAGTATTCTAGAATACGATTCTTTGATGGCTGGACAGAAGCAGTCAAGTATTTCAAGGACAGTTCTTGGGAAATCGTCATCTGTCCAACCCGGTGGAGGCTTCTTTCGAGACGCAAGAGGACTCAGCGATGGATGAATTGATCGGTGCAGCGCCCAACGAGATGCTTGCTAAGTGTGGATGAGAGACTAAAACGAACACATCAAGAGATAACCCCGGCAATTGATGGATGCATGCGTCTCACTCGATATTTGGTTGGCAAGCATCGTTTGGCGAGACACACGGCCAGTTTTGTGATTGATAATCCTCGAGTGCTATTCCCCTTGCGGTGACACTCAAATAATTGGAAGCATTCTCAATAACCCGAAGTAGATTGAAGCCTTGAAAAGCGATCACCACGGCTCCAGGAGCCATTTACAATCACTTTCGGTGTCAGCTTCGTTTGCAGACTGGAGCAAGAGAAAGAAAACAACATCAACGACACCGTTTGGCAGGTGCAGTTGATGTGTCATTCAGAGCTTTCTTGCTCTGCCTTTTCTCACCAAAGGCCCTATCCGTTTTTGCGCTCCAGTGGTGCCAGGTGTGTGGCCATGTTTCGGGTCGGTGTTTGTGCTGATGGTGGCGCTGCAGCAGTAGTAGCACCGTTCGCGTTACCGAGAATCAAGCTCTTGATGTGCTTTGGAGGAACATGGTCTTCGTCCTTTTTTTCTGTGGCGTTTGAGGGATGGCGATGCTCGGTCGATGCGCGGGCGACTGGTTGAACTGATGGCGGCTTAGCCGTGTTGGGCTGGACGCTGTGGGTCGTGTCTGCTCGAAGAGATCGTCTGGAAACGCTTGGTTGCGAAGATGAAGTGCTCTCGACTTGAATGGCATTAGCTGATGGAATGGTAGACGTGCCGTCTGCTCGAATTGATCTCTTGGACGAGCCTCGTCGGATGGTCGGAGTGTCATCTGCTCGAAACGATCGCTCAGCAGAGCCAGATTGGATCTGCAGTGTCTGGCTTGTTCGAGCAGGCTGCTTAGAGAAATGTGGCTGGATCGCATGGGTGCCATCTTGTCCAGCATGCGCACGGTTCACACCTGAGTTTTTGGACGAGTCTTGTCGGGTTGTTCGCGTTAGTCGACATGAGCCCTGGGGCGCATTTGAAGGATTTAACGAGCTCTCTCGCGTGAGTTGGTGTTTTGGCCAATCCGTTGTAGTGGACTTGGTGGGCAACTCTTGGTGGAGCTCACGATGTTGTTTCTGCGACTCTATCGGCAGTGATTTTGACGTCTTTTGGCTCTTGAGTCCTCGCATCGTGTGGTATTTTTCAAGAGCCTCGATGCGAATCTTTGCATTCTCGTTGGAAAACAGACTCCAAAACCTTTCTAACCAAGTCTCCCGAGGCAGTCGACCCAGATTTTTGAGCAAATGCTGGACCACTTTGTCGACTTTCCCCTTTCGGTCCGCGATTCTCGTCCAGAACCTCATGCCGAGCGTTTGCTGACGAACGCTGTTTTGCATGTGAATGATCGGGTAAAACGCCAGTGGACACAACTCGTTGATTCGCACGAAATCGTTGAAATCGATCAGACAAGTTGTTCGATCGTCTGCGTTGGCCGTGCGTTCAAGAACGTTGAGCGCTGCTTGAAGATTCTTCGGGAAACAGAAACGTTTCGATTGCATCGCTGCGCTGAGTCTATGAAACTCTTCTTGTTCGAGGAAGCCTGAACGACATAATACCTCCGAGAGACTTTAGCAAATGACGCCTTTATGCTGCCGAAAGGCCTCCGTCACTCACCCGATTTGTCGACATCAAACAAATCAAAGACGTAACGATACAATTCCTCACGGGTCAATGCAGCAAACGAGCAAGTGCAGAGAACAAAATCATCAAACTTGAGGTACTTTTGCGTGGGTTGTAATTGTGGCGAATACTTGAAGATTCCACTGGTGAGTTCTCGTTGTTCTTCATGCAGAAGCATGAACAGCTCTTCCTGCTCCGCCAACCACACGAACAAAAGAACCAAGAAGTATGACACCAAACAGCGTTTTGATGAAGCTGAAAAGCGGAAAAACTCACTCTGGTGATCTCTCCGCTACAGAATTCGACAGGCGAGCGTCAGGTCAGGCAGCATCTCAGCAAATGCAACGCAATGGAACGAACGGAAGCACTGTCACCTTTGATAGATATCGAACGCGTTGAATTTGCGCTTCAACCGAAGCAAATGGCTGGTGGTCAGCTTCAGTCCCGCACAAAGGTTTTCGGCTGCTTTAGTGTCCAGCATGATCCCGTAAACGCTTTGATGCGCGCTGGTGGGTTGCGCTTTTGATTGGTGGAGTGACAGACTCTTTTTGAGTTGTCGCGGCGCAGTGACGCCTTGGCCATCCGCCTGTTTTGAACGTTCAAGATCTGGCTCTGGCTGTAAAGCATCTTTTTCAGACGGCTTGGGACGGTCTTTTTCGCCGCGCGGTTTGGACGGAGACGGAGGAGGTGGTTTGATGGGTTGCTGTACTTGATGTGGGAAGTCCTGGTGCTGATACAGTTCGGTTGTATCTGTGGAACGGCCAATACCTGAACTTGGTCTCGTGTTGGCAACATGATGTACTTGTTGGTGTTGGTGGTTCAATGCCCAGGAAGCCTTGGGAAGCGACGACATTTGGTGGTTCAAGCTATGCCAAAGTGGTGTCCGTGCCAGGAGAACAACTGTGTATTGTTTTGCGTGCACAGCACACATTAGTCCGATCGCGCAGCACACTGCAAGCACCGCACCATCGGCTATTTATACTGCCAGGATCGTGTTCGCGAACGGATCAGAACCTGGTGGTGGCGGTCTCCGCAAGCTTTAGAGGAAACGGCCAACCATTCATTCGCCTTGTGAAAACGTGCTGAGGTTTGCCAGTACCATGGCATCACGTTGAAGTTGGTGCCCACGTCCCATATCTCATCGGTAAGCTTCATCGGTTCTTCTCTTCAGCGTTTGCCGTCCAAAGGTGTCAGGCTTTTGGAGGTGCTTCGTTTCGCCTTTGGAGAAGCAGCAGCAGCAGTTGCCGTAGATGCAGAATAGTTCTCACTGGGATCGTCATTCGAGTTGCCCTGAATCAGGTTTTTGATGTACTTTGGCTGCGGTTGGGCTTCGTCCGTTTTGCTGTAGCGTGTCAGTTGCTTTTTGCTGGGACTTCGCAGAGTTGCTTGTTGGTGCATATTGCTCTCGAGGTCGTCGTCGACCGTTGGACCAACGGCGGAGCTCTTGTGCTTGACGAAGTCACCTCCAATATTTGGGGGTTTCGACGCGGAACGCTTAGAAACGTTTGGTTGCGGCGATTTGGTGGGAATTGTTCGAGACGATGGCAGGGTGGTGCTTGGTCGTTGCAGTCTGGCAGCATCTGGACGAAAAGGCGCTTTGGAGGTGCTTGGTCGCAGTGCTTGAGAACTGTCTGGACGGGGCGACTGTTTGGGTCTGCTCTGTGGAGATGGTTGCGGGCTTTCGACTCGCGTCAGCTGCTTGAAAATACTGGCTCCTGGAGTCTGGGGACACTCTGGTCGGAGAGATTGCTTGGACTCATTCGATTGAATTGACTGGGGACTTCTTTCTGCTTGTATGGACTGCTTGGAAATGGTCGATGCCTGAGTGTCTACTGGGTCGCCTCGTACAGACTGCTGTGAAGTGCTCGGTCGTCCTGCTTGGATACTGTTGGCGCGACCACCATGAACCGACTGCTGGGAAGTGCTCGGTCTTGCTGCTTTTGTGTTGTCAGCACGTAAACCTCGAACAGCCTCCTGGGAAGTGCTGGGTCGCGTGGTGTGAGTACTGCCTTTTCGAAAGAGCTCTTGGTTCACCTCGAGAGATTCTGTCTGCGAGGAAGGGCTGTTGCTATCCGGTCGAACCAGTTCCTGGGTCACAACGGCATGCTTCGGCGAAGATACTTTTGGTGGAAGTTCGCTTTCGACCCCTTGTTTCAGTTGCGTCGCCTCTTGAAGTGTTGGCATGGTCTGCACCGACGTTTTATGATGGCCTGGTTGGTCTGACGTCGCAGATGCTGCAATGGGACGATTCTTTGGTGAACTTCCTGGCGGGGAACCCATTTGTGGCGGTTGATCGCTCTTGATTCCTTGTTTCGTGTTGTATTTTTCGAGGGCTTTGATGCGAATCTCGGCGTTTTCACTCGAAAACAGGTTCCAAAACCTCTCCAGCCATGTCTCTTTGGGCAAACGACCTAGATTCCTCTCCAGGTACTTGACCAACAACTCGATTTTCAATCTTTTGTCCGATACGCGCATCCAAAACTTGGTGCCGAGCGTGTGCTGACGAACGCAATTCTGCATGTTGAGAATCGGATAAAACGCCAACGGGAATACCTCGTTGATGCGGATGAAATCCTTGAAGTCGATCAGACTGGCCAAAGGATCGTATGCGTTGTTGGCGCGCTCCAGCACTTGCAAAGCCGCTTGCAGGTTTTTGGGAAAGCAAAAGCGTTTGGTCTGCAGCGATTCACTGAGTTTGTGAAACTCTTTTTGTTCCAGAAAGCCTGCAAGTATTCATTGTCGTCGTCTCGTCAACTCGGCGAAAACACCCACAACAAACAAACGGTTCATGGTCGAAGCAAGCACAGACCCACGCACCAGACTTGTCGACATCGAAGAGATCAAACGCATAGCGATACAATTCTTCACGGGTCATCGCTGCAAATGTGCAGGTGCAAAACACAAAATCGTCAAATTTGAGGTACTTTTGAGTCGGCTGCAAGAACGGCGCGAATTTGAAGATTCCTTGAGTGAGTTCGCGCTTCTCTTCGTTGATTAGTGTGAGAAACTCATCCTATGGATTTGCAGCAGCCACATCCAGGCATCAGGAACACCAAGGCATACTTTCATGATTGGTTGAATGTGTATAGGACACTCACTCTAGTGATCTCACCACTTGGGCCACCGCCCACAACCGACGTCAATCAGTAGGTTTGCCAGCATGCCAACGGAGGACCGTGCGGTCTCGACAACTTCTCATACCTGTGGTAGATATCAAACTTGTTGAACCGTTGCTTCATCGTGTACACATGCTCGGGGGTCAAACCGAGCGATTTGCAGAGCTCTTGCGCTTCTCGCGTGTCCAACAACATCCCGTAGATACTCTGGTGCACAACCGTCGCCCTGGCCTTCAATCGGTGCAGTGGCAGACTCAATTTGCCCGGACCATCGGACACTTGCTGTTGTTGTTGCTGGTGGGGTTCCAGCTCGCGAACAGCCACTGGCTCGCGATCGCGTTGTTGCCCACTCGTCCAGGTCGACGTTTGGATGGGCGAAGGACGCGACATTTTCGTTTGTTGGTTTGGCGTTTGCAGGTGCAGGTCTTGCGGCATTTGGAAGCGGCTGACAGTCGACTCTGGATGCTTTGACGAAGAATTCACCACGTCTGAGCGCCGACTTGACGGAGTGAGGACTCCACGGACAGGTTGATATTGGAATAGGAGTTAGCCGCCGTCAATTGCCTTGGGGTCCAAGCATGCACTATTAATACCTGTTGGCACGGTGCTTGTTGCCAAACCAGCACCAAAGCGATGACGTTGACATGGCGAGTGGATGAAAGATCGGATCAGAGCATGACTGCACAACGAACCGAGTCTACGCGCACTTGGCGAAGATCTGTCTGCCGTCGTCCGCCCACTGCAGCACCGATCAAGCAGGCGGACATGTGAATGTGAAGCCTGGTCCCACATGCTCACCGATGTAAGGGAAGACCTGTGGGGCCTGGTCTCACATGCTCACCTGTGTAAGGGAATACGCCAACCTGTCTAACAATCATCGCTATGTCCCGCCGACCAGGGATTCCACATCGTCCAGAAGACGAGGACGAAGATGATCGAAGCGGTAGGTGCCTTGAGGGCGCAAAGAGAGATCGACAGTCCACCATGAGAAGAGATGTCTGCCTGCCTCTCTCTCTCTCTCTCTCTCTCTCTCTACCTCTTCCTCTTCCTCTGCCTCTCTTTGATTTGGTGGAGTGGCTGACAAACGTGTTCTCTCTTGTGTTGTGCTGTCCTCAGAATTCGTCGTCTCCAATGCCAATGCCCATGCTTCTTCGGGCGATCCGGGCACTGCGTTGATTAAGGCGTTGGCTTCCAAAGCATGGCAGTCCAATCGCATCAAATCCGCCATAGCCATGTGGCTGGTGGGGTTGTTCTTTATGCTGCTGTCCCCAGCGTTCAAGGCCACAACACCTGAGATCCAGAACCAGTACCAGCACATGGTGGCGGAGGCCATCAACGGCCAAGAGTATGAAGAAGCGTACGCCAGCCTTTTGGTCGCGGAACACGACGTCAACCAGCACAAAGTCTGGTTCTGGCGGTTCCGGGAACCCTTCGCCACGCAGGTCAAGCAAAAGCAGCAAATCGTTGACAAATGGCAACGACAACTGGACGAATTGGACCAAAAGCGCCAGCAAAAGCTACAAAAGGCCAAGCAATTTGTGGGCATTTGGTCGGATTTCGGCTTTGCCGAGATGCGCAACCGTTTCTGGGAAGCGTTTGACAAGGGCAAAGTGTTTGCGCAGCAACAAACGTTTTACCACATGCTGTTTCGCGTGCTTTCGGGCAAAGACGAAGAGATTGTGAGCACATTGCTCAATTGGTTGGTGGTCGCGTTGGTGAATTTCACGACCGGGTTGGTTGGAAGTCTCTTCTACTTCTTTTTCAGTCTGATCTCCATGGTGTTCTCGTACCAACCAGATCCCGTGAGTGCCGTGGCGTTCTTTGTGCTGGGCATGGTCGGCGCCGTCAGTGTCGTCGCCGGGTATCTGTTTGCGATCTACGGCATGGCGGCCAGTGGTGCCTATGTGTTTGGAAAAATCATTGTGCGCCAAGCGCTCGAACAAGACCAGGAACGACAACGTCTTCGCTATCAGCAGCAGCAGTATCAACACCAGCACATGTCGTAGGGTTTGCCAAATGGTGGAACGCGGCAGCGTAGCATGCTGGAGTCAAATGAAAAAAAAAAAAGAGGCGCAATAATCCTGTTTGAACTTGGATCAAACAGTCCATTTGAAACCGTTGTCTCTGCCGATGATCTCCCTTTTGACTCTTGTGTTCGGCCACTCACACGCACACCACCAACGCAACACACATGCAATATGGACACCCTTTTGCCAAACGCACAGGATCAAAGCTTGCTGGTGCCAAATGGCGGGTTCTTGTTATGGTTGGGTACTTTCACAACGCTGCCAACGAGATGCCAACCGCCATCCACATCCAAAGTGGTGCCCGTGATATAACCAGATGCCGGCGAAAGGTAAAACAATGTGGCGGCCGCGATTTCTTCAATGGTGCCGACGCGTTTGGCGCAACTGACTTGCTTGGCGATTCGCTCAAACATTTCGGCACTGCCCCCGGGATAGTTATACACTCCGCTGGACAAGATGATGCCCTGTGAGGAAATGCACCACCTGGTAAGTCAATCAACTCAACAATGCCACGACGACAGAAAATAGCCCTCTGAACACCCCACCGGCGCAATGCAGTTGACGCGAATGCCGTTGGCTGCCCATTCCAGAGACAGCGACTTGGAGAGGTTCTCGACGCCTGCACGAGCAGCGCCACTATGGCACATGGAGGGCATTCCGT
This sequence comes from Paralagenidium karlingii, assembly GCA_027475765.1. NCBI lineage: Eukaryota > Oomycota > Peronosporomycetes > Paralagenidium > Paralagenidium karlingii. The sequence continues at coordinate 127,707 of JAMFLO010000019.1, forward strand.
TCTTGATCGGCAAGATGATGTTGACAATGCTTCCACCGTGTTGCTTCATGTGCTTTTCGTAGCATTTCTTGATGACTTTGAAGGTGCCGAGCAGGTTGGTGCGCACCACGGCTTCGAACCCCTTGGGGGAAATGTTTTCCGCCAGCGACATATACTGACCTCCGGCTGTTTTTGTTTTTGAGTTGTTTGGTTTTTGACAACAGCCACATAGTCATCGCAAACTGTTAACAAAGCATTCCAACAAGTTGCACAAGATGTGTATTTGGACTTGGATACCATTGTTGACGAGAAAGTCAATCTTGTGGAAGTGGTCCAGCGATTGGTGCACCAAATTGTCCACCTGCCATCATCATCATCGTCGTCATCATCCAAGAGATGGAAAGCCATGGATAGAAAAGATCCTCCCACCTGATCATCTTGACGAATGTCGCACGGCACACAAAAGACCTCACCAACGCATTTTCCTTTGGGCAGCCGCGCACGAATCTCTTGGGCCGCTTCTTCCAGTCGGGAGCCATTTCTGTGTGTGTATTGTGTTGGTACAACTCCATCAAACGCCGTCCTTTGGGCCCGCATGGGAGGAATCATGCAAATCAATAGAAAGATGCGACTAGCTTTCGAACCTGGCAGCGATCACGACCGAGCAGCCCAGGGAAGCCAGTTCATGGGCAATGCACTTGCCAATACCAGTTCCTCCACCAGTCACAATGGCCTGGTCCAAGCCAGAGCGAGAAAGCCAGCGTCCCCGTGCCAAGTAAGCTCTTTGCGCCAACCGACTGACCACCAAAGAAAGAAAAGAAGAGAAGAAAGAGATGAAACATACCACTTTGCCTTCAAACAAGCCATCGCGGAAGATACTTGGAGTCTTGGGATCGCGTACAGACGTCATGGTTGGCTGGTTTGTTTGGCAAGCAAAATCTCACACCAAGGGTCCACTATTATGGACATCACCGACTTCAACAAAAAGATGGAGAAAACCCACGTGCAATTCATTGAATTGTGCATCGACTGGTAATCACAAGGGGGCCATGGGACCAGACGCCGATCCGATCCACAACTTCAAGAATCCAACCCCCCATGCCAGTCACAACTGGTGTGATACAGTGGTTGCTGCTTTGGTGCTTCGCCACCACTTCAGCAAAGCAACGCTTTCAAGCTACTACTATTTACAATCGTGGTTTGTTGAAACGAGGCCAAAAGACGAAATGTTCAAAGCAATTCTTCTGGTTAACAACTGCCAATAGAAAAAAAAAAAAAAGTAAACAAAATGCCACAAGAACCAAACTAATCAACACGACAACCACCTTCTCCTCACTGTTTTCAGAGCAACCAATACGTTGACGTTGCTGGGATCCAGTGCGAGGATTTAGGCAGAAGCACTTGCACGTCGCTTCGGGGCACCCTTGTCTTCCTGGAGGAGGCTGGCAAGACGACGTTCCTCCACGATGCTGCCCACAAGCCCTGGACGCACATAGTCCTGACCCTTTTGCTTTTCAGCACCAAGCGCTGGGAAACTGTCCACTTGAATGATGCTTTCACGAGCGGCTTCAACTTCGTCAATCAACTTTTGTTCGCTCTGGGTCGCCATACGCTTTTCCTTGCGCATAGACTTGAGAATCTTGTCGGCTTGCACCGCCTTTGGCAGAGTGGCGTTCAACATAGCCACACGGTCTTGGGCGTTCTCAGAAATGAACATAGACTCAGAAAGAAGCTTGCGCACTTCGCTGTCGGTAGACATGAGTGCAGAAACCTTGCGCATCTGCTCGTCGGTTGGTTGTTGGTATGGAAGACCGAACGGGAAGCTCAATCCACGCATCAATGGACCAATGCCCGGCACTGGGAAATTCTTACTGATGTGAACCAGACCTTCCTGGGCTTCATAGCACAATTGGGTCATGGCATAGTCGAAAATGACATCAATGTCCTTGACATGCTTGTTGTTCTTGTAGAACCACATGGTCGAGTAACCCAAGTACAACGAGGACAACACATCGGCAAAGCGACCAGAAATCATCTCGGCGAACTTCAATTTTCCGCCAAGCACCAAAGACAAATCGGAGCACATGGCGAAGTTGTGGGCGATCTTGGCCATTTGCGACTCGTAGTGGCCCAACAGATCGTTCTTGGAGCGCGAGCGAGTCACCGCAGTCTTCAACGAACCCGCAATATTGGTGGTGGCGTGTTTGACCATGTTGTTCACCTCACGCTTGAAACCCGCCACATCATCGCCCTTTTGCACGCTCTTCACCATGTCGTACATGTGAGGGTGAGCACGCATCAGACCTTGGCCGAAAATGATGAGCGAACGAGTCAAGATGTTGGCACCTTCGACAGTGATGGCAATGGGCAAAGACGTGTACACGTTGGCCATGTAGTTGTTGGGGCCCTTGCAGATACCAGCACCACCAAGCACATCCATACCACGAATCACAGTATCACGACCACGGTTGGTGATTTGCTGCTTGCAGATACCACTGATCACAGCGGGCTGTTCGTGCTGGTTGATCATGGCGTTGACCATGTGTTGGCCAGATTGGGCAATGAACAATTGGCTGCCCATGACAGCAAGCTGCTCTTGAATACCTTCCAACTCAGCGATTGGCACCTTGAATTGCTTACGCACGCGAGCGTAGGCACCACCAGCAATGGTGGCAACCTTGGCACCAGCCACAGCCGAAGCGGGCAACGAGATCGAGCGGCCCTCAGCCAAGCAATCCATCAACATGTTCCAACCGTAGCCCACACGTTCCTGGCCACCAATGACCTTTTCCATGGGGATGAACACATCCTCACCAGTAACGGGGCCGTTCATGAAGGGCACCGTCAAGGTGTCATGACGGCGGCCCATTTGCACACCAGGGTGGTCACGTTCCACCAAGCAGACCGTGATGCCTTCATAGCCCTTGCCCTTCAACAATCCATCGGGATCCTTGACATCCACGGCGAGACCGACGCAAGTGGCCACTGGCGCCAGGGTGATGTAGCGCTTGTTGAAGGTGGCACGAATACCGAGCACACCGTCTTGCTCGCACACGACACCAGTGTCTCGCATCGAAGCAGCATCCGAACCCGAGGCGGGGCCAGTCAGACCAAAGCAAGGCAAGTGCTTGCCCGAAGCCAAGGCTGGCAAGAAGTAGTTCTTCTGTTCTTCGGTACCATAACGCAACAACAATTCAGCAGGGCCCAACGAGTTTGGCACGCACACGCTAACGGCAAGTGGAGGCGAACGAGACGCAAGCTTGGTGATGACCTGAGAGTGACCGTGGGCCGTGAACTGAAGACCACCATATTCTTTTGGGATAATCATACCCAAGAAGCCCTTTTCCTTAATAAAGTTCCAGACTTCGAGAGGCAAATCTTGTTCACCCGAGGCCGCATAATCATCGACCATCTCGCACACTTGCTGGACTTCTTCCTTCATGAAACGCTCTTCTTCGGGAGTCAACTTGGCCGAGTACTTGTCAAGCGCTTGCAAGCTGGGTTTGCCGCTGAAAATGTCGCGATCAAAGCCAACGGTGCCGCTTTCCAAGGCAGCTTGCTCGGTGGCCGACACACGCGGCATGATCTTTTTGGCAAACTTGTACATTGGGCCATAGATCTGACGCGTCTGGGTGGTATTTAGCAGCGCTGGAAGTGCAGTCTGGACCGCGGCCACGCGGTGCGCACTGTGCGCCAACAAGTTTTGCGAAGAGCGCTTGGCGGCCGTGCGAAGAACAGATGGCGTCAACATGTCGTCAGGTGTGTCGGTCGGACTGGAATGGAAAGTCGGCGACTTGTGGCAAATTGCAAAGTGATCCTTTCCCTTTTCGGAGCTTTCCCGTTGCTGGAATTCCTCTTCTTTCCCTTGCCTTTTTTTTTTTTTTTTTTTTTTTTCTTTGCTGGTTGCCGCCAAACTTCGGAATAAAACACGGGAAGAAAAAAGAGAAGCACGTTGAAGGCACTTCAAACGGCAACGAGAAATCTGACGCAAAAGATCAGAGCTCCGTCCCACTGTGTTTAAAACATCTCAAGCGTGTCCCCTCCGTGCTTGTACGGACAGCAATGCATAGTGAGCCGCGGAATCAGTGTTTTTTACAGGGTGATGCTATTCGCAAGCAGAACAAAGGTTTGAAACAGCCGCATTTTCAAAAGTGACGTTGCCGAAATCCGACGTGTTGATGGCCTCGTCGTTCACTTCACACTGGTTGGGTACCCGTTGTGTACGGTTGCAGCTGGTGGTGGGTGGATTCGTTGGGGCTTGATGTCTTTTCATGATCCGCGCGTGTCACGTAATGCCTCTCACGCGCAAAGGGCGCAAAGGGCGCAAAGGCGCCAAGAGTTTCTTTTTGTTCCCGATCAGGTGCGACAAGAGAAGAAACAAATGGCGTGGCTTTCATGCATGAACCTAAGGATCAAAAGAGTCGAACGAGAAATCCAGATGGCGCCATGGCGGCAGATGCCGTAAACACCTGCATTTTGAGGCCTTTTCAACCTTCTTCATTTTAGGTACAAGTGTACGTTTAGGGAGAAAGGCAAAAAACGAAAAACTGCCGTTTCAGATGGTGATGAGCTGTCGGGTCATACGAAAACAGGCGATCCTCCTCCACAATCCAGCGTGCATTTGATGCGAAATCATGCTTACAGCACGAGCTCATGAATGATGAGCAGCAACATCAGCGCTGCTATGCAAAGCATCCACAGGAAGCGTTGGCTTTGATGTCGACTGGCCGAGCAGAACTCGAATGAATGATGGGTGGTCTTGTTTGCGCTGGATTCTGACGATAGCAGCGACTCCAATGTCGTGAATGTGGGCATGGCGAGTGCATGGTCTTTGGCAAAAGACAGCAGATCGCTATATTCTAACTCGAATTCGGTTTTGCGATGGTGCTTGATATCATCCTGCCAATACAATGTGATGGTGCGATCACAGTGAGTTGTTGACATCAATACTGACCAGGCAGCATCGAGCAAATGCGCATGAAATTCGTTACCTGAATACTTGACCATTGAATGAGCTCACCCAAATCCAGCAAAGGAAGGCAAAATGTATTGAAAAGCCAATTGGGGAGACCAAGAATCACCAGGATCCAGTACGGAGACAGCCAGCAGTTGGCACTGGTGTCAGGCATCCACCCTTTGGTTCGATTTGGTGTCGCCTTGTCCAACGCTTCAACCATTTCGTAGACAAGCTGCAAAAACACTTGACGAATGCGAGCATCGCGCAGCGGAGCAGAAGCTGAAGACGATGGTTTGGCTGCCGTCAAATACAACAGCAAGCGGCACATGCTATTGCCCCATTTTAGAGCTGCAGACGTGTGCGAAAAGAAAGAAGCAGTGAAAACAAACGTTATGGTACGTATGTGGGACAACGAATGTTCACTCACCAATGAGATTCTTGCGACTGAGCACACTGATTCCCGTGCTTTCCAACATATCGATGGCATAAAGCGCTTCAGATTTGTCTTTGCTGAAAGTCATTGCACAGAGTCAGTAGAACCATTATAATAGTTTACCCATAGACCCAGTCACGCACGAGAGCCGTTCAATAAAGAAGCATCCGCTGGATCCTCGAAATAGTACACCGTTAGGATCCTCCAGAACTGGAAAGCAAGCACCTCCGATCAAGACTATGCTGGACGGAAAACTGATCCACATCGTCGGCATAGGACACAAGTTAGTCAGAACAATGCATAGACTGGCAACACAACATCACTTATCACAAGCCGCACCTGTCCTGTAGAAACTGGGTCTCACGACATGTTGTCTGCAAACTCAGCACGATTCGCTTTCTCTTTCCGCTGAGGTTTTTGGTTCTGATCGTTGCATACAATCACCAAGCAGCAAAAGCCAGGGCGAACCCGATGAGTTATCAAGCCCACTATTTGCTCCGGTGATGACACGTCGAGGTCGAGACAGAACACCGGCAGAACCATCACACTAGACCCTTGAAAGCTGCCAGAGCTCACCTCTTGTGAAGAAACCTGGCCTGCTGCTGGGTGTAGGTCGCATCAGTGCAGAGAATCCACACGTTCATTTCGTCTAGTGCTTTGCAATCACGAGTGTGCTCCAAAGTTTTGTACAACTGACTGCTTGAGACGCGTTGACCATCGGTTCCCAGCGCTGACCAGGAATCCGCCTTGTTGGTTGTTTTGGATTGCTGGTTGGTCTTGTCGTTGATGCCTTCTGCGAGGGAAACCACGACCACGCGCTTGCACGATCCACTGGTGACCAGCAACACACTCAGAAATTTAGCCAGTCGCTCGCCTTCACAGCTCACATCGCTCGCTTGCGTGTAGATCACGCCCACTTGGTTCATGCTTGTCGCTCTTGTTTCTTGAGCTGCACTTTGTGGCATCTGATTCTTTACTCAGCCAATCAGATCGCGTAACGTTGTGAAGAAGGATGTTGATTGGCTAATGGACGGTACCTTCCAAATCTTGAATCCGATAACCTGTTAAAATGGATCATATGGTTCCCAAACCGGTTGGGCAGATGGTTACTGAACAAACTTGGAAAGCAAGTTGAAAGAGAAACGAAAGAAGGCCAAATGCCCAAATTCTACGGCGCCTCGCGATGGGATCCCAAGTTGATCTCCTTGCAAATCACTTGCATGCAGGTAAGGCAACTGATCTGTCTTTTCAATGGCTTTGTTTTTTTCCTCTGCCTTATATCAACCCTATTAACAAGTGTCTTTTATCTATTTTGCTGCGTAGTGCTCCCACTACCTTGTACGAGGTCTGGTACTGCTGTTCTTCCACATGACCGACGTCTCGTTTGATCCTTTCTTCAACTTCCATTCCCAAACGATTTCAACTGTCGATGGTATTGAGAACTGCGTCGCTTTGTTCGTGGCTGCGTTTGCCAGGTGCAGAAGCTCGCTTGTGTTTTGGTGTTCTGCTTGTGACGTCGTTGACTGACTTTTCTTGAACACCATATCCGGAATCCCATCCACAGTTCGATTTGTTTGTGTCTTTTCGTCGAACGAGCCAAAAAGTGTCTGGACTTTGGAGTCACGCTGTATCTCATGGATTTGCTGTTGACGATGGGGTATTCGGTTAGTGTTGAATGCTTGTTCTTTGAGATGAACAAGGCCTCAGACTCCTTGAGAATGGTCACCGTAGGGCTGGCCAAATACCTGGGAATGGTGGATTCTACATCTGGGTGCCATTGCGGTCACTGTGCTGATAGGTATGTCATATGTCACACATTTACTTGATGTGAGTGTGCTTGGTCCTTCACCTCAGGTTTATCCGTGCGTTTTCAGGTGAATACCTCTGTTCACGGCGTGAGCTGGAAGAGATTCCAATGATCGATCTCTTCAAGAAAGGCGCTCGAGCACGCAAATGAATAGAACAGCCAACCGCCACATACTTCACTGTTGCCAGGCAACAGACGCGAATGATGGGTATCCATGCAGAGTGTGTGTTTGAGTTGTGTACAAAAGTACGAGAGGCGAGGATGTCGGCACCAACACGACGAAGAAAGCTACCATTTTGAATGTCACGAGATATTTTTTGAATAACAGCGCGATGCCATCGAATCGAAAATACCACATCCGTTCTGATCGCTCTCATCTACTGATTCTTACTTTTGATTCTGGATGAAAAAGCACACTCGCACAAAATGAAAAAAGACAGCGCAATCACGATCGTCTCAGGTTGTTGAGTCGCTTTTCCAATTCACTCATGGCTGCATCCGATGCTTCGTCTCCTGCGCCTCCGGCTGCCACTGGTGCTGGTGGTGGGATCACGGCAGCTGGTGCTGCTGCTGCTTGGGCTTGTGCTGGCTGCGCCTTCGCCACGGGAGCTTCCGGAACGGCACCTGTCAAATCAATACCTATTTCATCCAGCACTTGGCCGACAATCTTGGCTTCTTCTTCTTCGTCCTGGTCGGCTTCCATAACGTCGTCAATGGTTTCACCAATCATTTCCTGTTGCATTTCCATGCGCTCGCTTTCTTTGGTGTATTCGCGCATGATCTCGTTCAAGCGTGGCAAGTTCATGGATTTGGCCATTGATTGCATAGCTTTGGTGGTACCTGCCAGTGCAGAAGTCATGGCTTCTGCCGATTTCGCTGTCTGTCAAGCAACCCACAGAGTCAGTAACAACGGGTTCACCACCGTGAAGCAATGTGGAGAAAACCAGATCCAACACCACACCTCTAATCGCAGCGACACGGCCTGTAACTGGGAGCGCATGGTATAGAATTTGGTGATATGTTGTCTGGTACGCACTAAGTCTTTGGCCATGACTTTGACCGACGCGATTTGTCCTTCTTTGGCCATTTTCTTGATTTCAATGATGAGTCTCTTTTCTTGTTGTTGCAGGTTCATCCGCTCGCGATCCAACGACCGAATGGCGCGATTGATCTCGCGTTTGTTCTCTCGCAACTGCTCTTTCAGCGTCTTCTTTTGACCCAGCGCGTTGCCCATGTTGGTCTATTCGCTCTATGCTTTGTCAACTTGTGGGATCGGAATATGCTATGCTGACTTTGCTTTGGGCTTCTCTGTTCTCCCTGTCAACGCTGAACTCTCTAATTTTTGCTGTTGGCGGTTCTCACCGCAGAAATGAATACTAACAGCAAAGTGTCCAACGGTTAAAACAATGTGTGTTGCAAAACAGTACCTTGCAGTGTGAAAAGAACCTGAGTCCTACACATATGCCAGTGCCATTTGCGACAGTCTTGCTGACAGATGAAACGAAAACGGCGTGTTCACAGCAGTTCCCCAAAACAGAAAGATATGTAGAGGTTCTGCTCTTGCTCAATTTCACGTAATTGCACCAACAGGTTTTTGCCATCTTTATCTTTCTGATTCGCATTCTGACCTGACCGAGGATCATGTGGGCCACACTATTTCCACCGAGTTGCAATTAGCGTGGCCCACGCGGAATCAGATTCATTCCGCATTCATTTCAGTCGAACGACCTTCACTCACTTCAGCGGCGCATTTCGCATAGGGGGATCCATCCGCCAAGGTTGGCAAGGCAAGGAAACAAACCCAAGCCGACAATCCAATGGCTGGCAAGAAGAACAAACAGCGCGAGAAGCTAGAGCAAAACCGCGCGTCTTCGAGTACCCGCGCGCAAGAAGCTCTTTTGGCGTCTTCTTCTTCTTTTGCCACTTCAGGTGCCTCTGGATTCATCGGCTTTTCAGCGTTTGCGTCCAATTCCTCGGTTGCTTCCTCGGCTTCGTCACCGTTTGTTCACGGGGCGTCAAATGCGTTGTCTTCGGCCTCGTTTGACGCAGATGGCAATGCCAATTCATTGAGCTTTTATGATGGATCCGACCACGAGATTGCGGTGGCGCTCAAGATGCTCGGCAAAAAGGGCAATGTGACCAAAACGAAAGCGTTGCAGGCGTTTCGCAATGACATTGTACCGCCCAAAAAACCCGCCGAGATCCGGGCGTTTCTCGGTCATTGGCTGTATTTGTACGCAAATGAAATGAAAAACAACAATGACCGCCGCGTGCGCCAGATGGCCAACGAAGTGTTGGTGCGGATCAGTGAGAAAATGCGCTCTCGTGCGTTTGTGCCCCACATTCGTCGCTTGCTGCCGTTTTGGCTGCTTGCCATGCATGACGTGTCGAGTCCCGAAGTGGCGACTCTTGCAAAAAAGAGCTTTGACCAACTGTACGGAAGTGGTGTATCGGAGGAAAAGCTTCAGTTGTTTGAAGAACACATGGACTTTGTGTTGTCCACATTTGAAGAAATGCTGAAGAGTGATATTGCGTCACTCAGTGATGTGCCATCGCAACCCGATGAGCAAGAAGAACGATACGAACGCTGCCTTGCGAGCATCATTGCTAGTCTCCCGATGGTGCTGGAGATATGCGTGGCCAAGGAGACCTTGAACGACAAGTTTTTGGGTCACAACGGCGTGGAGGAAGGCGCTAAACCTCAGTTGGAATCTCTGCTGACATCCAACGCTTTCACACGTATGATCAGTATCACATCGAAGAATCCACACTTCACGCGGGCCATGATTCGAAAGTCAGCGTACAAAACAGTCGCTGCCGTGTGTGATTGTGCTCCACAGGTTATTTCTCGTCACTTGGACCTTTTTGGAAGACTTGCTCTTGGCGTATTCTGTGAAAAAGCATCTGCCAACCATCACGAAATGTGGCAACTTGCGCTCGTGTTTCTTCAAAGGTTCCCTCAAATCTGGCAAACAGAATCCCAGAGTCTGCGCAAGTTTTTCCATTCGGCGTGTGTGCCGCGTCTTCTGGCCCAGCTTCGGCATGGGTTTTATGGATCTGCGCACAATTCGTTTCCAACCCTACTTCCGTTTCTCTCATTGGTGCCATTTGAGGTGATTCTGGATATCAAACCTCAGGGAAAAACTCATCACGTATGTGACAATATGTATGCAAGCTGTCTGGATCAGTTGCTGTACTGGTTGACAAGCAATGCTGACGCCAAAGGTCATGAGCAAGTTGTAATCTTGACATTTTGTGAATTACTGACTGCGTTCTTCACCGTGTTTCTCGCCCCCACAAGCGATGTCTTGTTGAGAGAGAGCTTCTCCATGGAGGGATTTGTAAATTCGTTCAAGTTGGTATTTCGGGATGCTTTGGAAACCTGTGTCAAGGCCAGTTTTATACATGCCGAGTCTTTCCAAAAGGAGCTTTTGAGAATGACTATCCACGTGAATAAGTTCAAGACAACCTTGACTAAGAGTGAAAGTGACGGAGATCAGCAATTGGTGATGTTGCAATTGATCTTTTTGGACTCCGCTCAAGATTGGACTCGTCACGCGTTGTTTAAAGCGATCCAGGCTCCACCTTCAGAAGGCTTTGCAGCTGACCGAGTGCTAAGCTTTGTGTCTGCACTTGCGTCCACGTATGATGACCATGAAGCCTTCCATACTGTTGCATTGGAGACGTCAACGTTGGTTTTTCAGAAATACCTCGAGCGCTTGGTCGCAATGGAACTTCATGATGTTCAGCTGATTGAGAACCATGCCGATGATCTCACTAAGCTTATCGAAACGCTTCATGGTATTCTTCGAGCCGTTGGTGTCTCGCGGATATGCAACTCGTTGGCACAGCCGAACGCCGAAGAGCGAGCTGAAGAGCACTTATATCGTGTCCACTTTCGCCCAATTGCTCAGAAGCTGGGAAAACTGCGCCATTGTACACCGACATCCAAGCGTTCCCTCTGTGCGGAAGTGCTGAAGCTTTGTCGTGTGTTTTTTGCTCAGTCAATCGATCCCCACCAGTTTTGCTTCAGTCTGTTGAAGGATTTGGGCATAGATTTGCGATCTATTGAGCTTGATCAGCAAGATCAGTGCATTCTTCTGAGCCAACTGCTGGAGCATGTGCTGTGTTTTCCACTAGAATGCGCAGAGTTATCAAATTGGGAAATATCTTGGCAAGCGGCAAAAGACTCGACCGACTTTGATGATGTGCATGAGCCTTCCAACCTCCATTTGGTGCAACAGATTTGGCGAGGAGAATGGTTTGATGAACTGCCAAAACACCTGTCACCAGATTTGGCGCTATGTACCTCACAGGATCAGCAAGACCAAGTACTCGCAACATACTCAATGTTGATGGGATTGTTATTGGGCAAGCATTCCTGTGTTCCATTGATCAGTTTTAATGCTGCGTTGGACTTGTGTCGTGTCCTCAAGGACCATGTTAATGATGCAGTGTTTTGTGAACTCGCGGAGCATCTACTGCAGTTTATGAGCAAACTCACTCTGAACGAGATGCTTTTTGAAGTTTTTGCTCACGGAGTTGTGCGCCTACTGACTCTGGCGAATGGTATCTTGGCTGGATCCGCAGGGCTGAGTAACCGTGGTAGACTGGCAGTTCAGGCTTCGACAATCTATGACGGCCATGAAAATCGTATCGTCAAGACCATTCGACACGACAACGGTCATGGTAGCATTTTGATCAACACTCTTGTCTCAAAGCTCAACGATCTGTTTGACGCCAAATCGACGGTTAGTGTTGACCAATGGACTGGAGTGTGTGGGCAAGCGCTTCTTTTGTTGCAGCTCGTTGATGTCGAGGTGCTGGACGTGATGGAACGAATCACTGTCTTCGGAATCGATGTACTGGACTTGAGTGCGACACGTCACGCACCATGGTTGTATGATCGCCTTCTTTCGTGCTTGGGTACCCTGTGCACTTGGAAGAACTCGATCCTTGTGCAAAAGGGTTTTATTGGGGGGGTGTTTGCGTCAAATGAAGCGAAGCTTGACTTGCTGTGCCAACTAGCCGAAGTCGATGTATGCCTGGCTCTTTCCTGGTTCGTGCTTCAGTCGGACCGCCAAGACGATTCGCACCTGTCTGCCTCTCAAGTCGCTGTTCGAGGCGCTAACAGCGATGAGATAGGCTTTCTCAATCCCTTCTTGTCGCTTTCTCCTCTGTGGCAGTGCCTTCAGGAATGCAACCTGATGGTTAAGGTGATTGAAACCACTGTTCAGAGAACTCTTGCCGGCAAACGGACTCAGCGAGATGCGATTTTCACCAACCAGAATGAAGGGTCGCCACGAAAAAGACTGGAAGACATTCAAACAGAGTTCTTGTGTGAGAGCCAGCACGATTGGATCAGCAGAATGACGCTCCAAATGCTGCTAGCTGTTCCTTGTGATGTGAACGCGGTGCACCAGCAACACGATGAAAACAGCAGCATTGACGAGCTTGCTAATTGGTCTGTTGCATTTGTCGAGGAGAAACTGGATTCTGGTGTGAATTTGGATGCAGCTAAATGCACCCTGATCGTGAGGTTGCTCGCGTGCTTGTACCGCATGGCGAAATTGAAATCTTCGAATCGCGAACGACTGACGAACAATGTGGAACGGTTGGCGCAGAAGTTCTTATTGGACTCTGCGAAGCCTCTTGCTCTCCCTGAGCTGCTGCCACTCATGTCCACCTGGTACTTGTCGCAGCTACACGAGTCTATTTTGCAGGTCTTGGATCGTGAAGTAACCAACAAACCTGCAAGTCCACCGGGTTCAAAGTCCGCATTGGTGAAGTGGCGTTTTGTGTCCGAGTACCTCGTGTCGTCTTGGGCCTTTGACAGCGATATGGAACCTGAGAATCAAGCAAAACAACGTGAAATTGCACGAGCCCAGTTGATTTCGGGTCTGCAACTGAAACTCTATCAACCTTCGATTCCTCCGGAGTCTCCTTGGGACAATCTGCCTCCGAACTATCTGGTGCAGCACTGCTCGCTTGACTTCTGGCGCGCGCGGGTCGCGTTTCTGCAGCTATGGAAGTGCTTGGAGATCGACGAGCTTCATGAATTTGCCACTCATCATCGCGAAGCAATGGCTTCATTGTGTTTGAGCACTCTGGCCGATTCATTGACGGTTCGTCACAATATTTTGGCAGAATATTTGAACTTGTTCTCTCCGACAAAATCTATCAAGTTGGTTGAGCTTTCCCATGTGGTGACGAATGCACTGGTCATGTCGATGGATTGCTTGACGAATGCAATGCATTGCGTGTCCGCGCTTGCTGACCGTAAACATATGGTCTTAACTGCCTTTGGCAGTAAAGATCGCTTCCTCCAACTATTCGATGGATTCAAGCTTTCTCTTGCATTGAAGTGTGTTCTGTATGCCATCGCGAAATCCAGTAATCTACTGGTGGAGCAGACTACTGATGCCGAGATTTCCTCCATTGATTTGAATGCAGAGGATGAATCATCAACCGAAGAGTCACTGGCTCAAGTCCTGATTCCGAAACCTCTGCAGACGGCTTTGGAAAAGACTTATGCTGATTCGAATATGAAACGACTCAATGGATTTGTTGCAAGTGAAGATGCCGAAGAGGCGCAAGAAGAGCTTTTGAGTGCGCTTTTGCTGTGGGATTTGTTTTTGCGGTTGTTTCCAAAGGCCAATACCACCGCCAACGACCGTTTCTTCACGGCCGCGCTCAGTTATTTCGTCGTCAAGCGCGGCTTGCTCACGAACTTTTTGAATCTCAGTGGTGGATATCTACAGCGAACTAGTTCTGCTACTCGACTGGTGGTATTCCGCGATTTTGCGAGTGTCGAGAATCTGTTACCGACTTTAGATGCACTTGCAGCCAATCAATTCACGATTGCCAACAACCTGGAGATCGCTCGCATTTGCTCATGTGTGTTTTTCCGCACCATTTTGAAGGTCCCTGCCTTGGTTCGCGCATGGTGGAATGATGATTGCACTCGTAGCTGCCGAAGTTGGGCTGCCAAATACTTTGAGGAGGTGGCTGTGGAGCTGCTCTGTTTCCTTTGTGCACTTATGATATCAGGGCTCACTGCTTTCGATTTGAATTGTAGAACATAACTCCATTGATTGTTGCGTCGGAGCTGTCAATCATCACCGACGCGTCCAATCAGCAGCAATGGGACAGCAGGTGCGGTCAGAATGATCAATCACTTGTGTCGTTGTTGGCAGGTTCATTTACTCGAGTTTTCGTTCGTTTGTGTTCTAGTGAAATGTCAGTTCGGGGAAGCAAAGTGTCGCGGGAAATTTGTACGACTTACATCAAAGACGAGTGCTCTCTGGAAATGGTGCTGAAGATCCCATCGACTTACCCGCTGCGGTCGGTGGAAGTGGAATGCACCAAGCGTATCGGCATCAGTGAAGACCGCTGGCGTCGCTGGATGCTGCAGATTCTCAAAGTATCGAGTTCCTCAGACAATGGTGGCAATGGCTCGTTGCTGGATGCAGTACTGCTCTGGAAGAACAATGTGGACAAAGAATTTGAAGGCGTGGAACCCTGCCCCATCTGCTATTCCATTCTCAACGCCAAGACCATGGCGTTGCCCAATCTGGCTTGCAAAACTTGCTCCAACAAGTACCACAATGCCTGTCTGTACAAGTGGTTCACCCAAAGCGGCAAGAACAAGTGTCCCATCTGCCAACAGCCCTTCAGTTAGATTGACCTCTGGAGTGCGACTCTGGGTTTGTTGATCAAGAAGGGGAAGAGTCGCGTAACCTGAGGAATGAATCTGCTGTTTTTTATGTTTTTGTTGCCTTGTTAGAGTGTGCATTTGGGGTCAGAGGGAGCGCTGTGCACAAGAGAAAGAGAGGAGAGAGAGAGCGCGCACGCACGCGCTCGAGGTGGCAGAATGTATGGAGAATATCTTTCATGGCGTACAACTTGAGCTGTGTTGACTCGCTCTCTCTCTCTCTCGTTTGATGTTAGTTGTGGCTGTCTGGCTATTGGCTGTTAACTTAGGATACATCCGCAACTGGAAGCATTGCTCGGTGCAGGCTTTAGCGGCGGGGGCTCTGCTGGTGTTTCTGTTGATAACGCACCAACGTCCACACAAATGTTCAGTTCAAAACGGTGGCTTTTCTCCATTGAACAGAGAAAAACGCTTGCCTTTTTCCATGACGGCTTCTGATTTCCGGGAGACAAACACGTTCACGGGCGTCGGATACATTGGATATTCTGGAATCTTAAAGGACAGCAATGTTGCTTTCTCATCCACCAGGCCACGACCCATGCAGATCAGTCGGATCGAGGCAGGAGCTGGTGCAGTTGCCACCGCTGCGCATTTCCACGGCACCAAAACCAACCACAAGAGACAGACACAAAACGCACGAATGCCATCAGATCAGTCCAACCAATCACCTCATTGATCCATCACCAAACTCACTGGTCGGCCAATTCTGCATCAGTTGCTGTTTGACTTGGCCCACCAGTGTGGACTTGGAAAACTTCAAGATCACGTGCACGCCTTCCTGGTTGGCAAACAGAAACTTGAGCGAGATCTCTTTGTTCGCTTCCTCCGCGCTGTTGCCTGCATCACTCGAAGCCGCATTTGCAGATTGCGCATTGCCTGACGCCCCCGAACCACTTCCATTATGGCCACCACCATGCGCCCCACCGCTCAAACTCATTCTTTGCTACCAAATGCACTTGAATTCTGAGTTGCGAGAAGCGTTTGGTACCAAGAACAGGAACAAGAACAACAAGACTATGGGGGGGGGGGCTAAATTTGGTATCAACCGCTTTACCGTGACCGATCAATCCATAAGACCACCACCTGTCTGTTCGTATAGTCCGTGGGATCATCAACTCTCACGGGTCGAGAGGCCATATCCCCTGTCAAAGATGATACTCCTTCCTTTCTTTGAGGGATTACGCGTGGAGATCAAGTTGTGGGGGGTGACACTTCCAAATTGTATGGCGACAGGGGTGCAGAGTGATGGTCTCTGAGGAGGGGGATGTACAGAAACAGGGGGCCACTTTCTTTCCCAACTGGTCGTGTTGTTGCGCGTCATTTCAAAAGGAAGGACAGGGGGGGTTCCACAGGCAGCCCCACAGCAAAAGGCAAACGGAAAGCGTCGCCTCCAAAGCTCTCTTCTCTCTGCTTCAGTTCTTTGCCTCCGCCATACCAAAAAGCAACCAGTGCCGCCCCAATGAAGCCTGCGCTCTTGTTCTCCCAAAAGGCGGTCGGCGTCACGTCCCGCGTGCTGCGCAGCAAGTCCGCGACCGCCACCAGTGCTCCCCGCCAGTTACGCGCGTGTTCGTCGTTGACGACCTCATCATCTTCTTCGAGTCTAGCTCGACGCCGCATGCAACCGTGGAACCAAAAGGCTGCTGCTGCTGCTTCATGGCGCTCCACGGCCGCCTTCAGCACCACCATCAGTGTGCCCCAAGAAGAAGAGCAAGAACCCATTGACCTCAACATTGAGATCACCAACGAAGACCAAGAAGAGCAACCAGAAGAAGAAGACGAGATTGGTCGCAAGCTCAAGCCGCGAGAAGTCGTGGACCAATTGGACAAGTACATTGTGGGCCAGAAAGATGCCAAGCGTGCCGTGGCCATTGCTTTGCGGAACCGCTGGCGCCGTCTGAAAATCTCGGATGAGCTGCGCCCCGAAGTGAGCCCCAAAAACATTCTGATGATTGGACCCACTGGTTGCGGTAAAACGGAAATCGCCCGACGACTGGCCAAGCTGTCGGAAGCGCCGTTTGTCAAAGTGGAAGCCACAAAGTTCACGGAAGTGGGCTTCCATGGACGAGATGTGGATCAGATCATTCGCGATTTGGTGGAAAATGCCATTCACATTGTGAAAAAATCGCGACAAGAGCGTGTTCGCAAGGAAGTACAGAGTCTTGTTGAGCAACGCTTGATCCGTGCACTCACTGGCCACAACAGCCATGGCGACAAAGCTGCCAGATGGGAAGAGTTGCTGCGTAGCGGTGAACTTGAAGATCGCCCCATTGAAGTGGAAGTGCCTGTGACCAACCGCGGAGGAGCTATGCAAGGATTCTCCATTTCGCTCACGAGGTCGCCCGACCAGCAATTGCCCTTTTCTGTCAACGACAGCAAGAAAATGGAGCGCAAGACGATGACCATCGCGGAAGCCAGGCCTATTCTTGAAGAAATGGAAATGGAGAAGTTGATTGACATGAGTGACGTTGTGCGTGAAGCAGTGGCTGAAACTGAAGAGAATGGCATTGTGTTCATCGATGAGGTGGACAAAATTGTATCCACTGGTGAATTCCGTCAAGCCGATCCCAGCAGCGAAGGTGTGCAGCGTGATTTGTTGCCTTTGATTGAAGGAAGCGTGATCTCGACGAAACACGGCAACATCAACACCGACCATATCCTATTTATTGCTTCGGGGGCGTTCCATTCATGCAAACCGTCGGATTTGTTGGCCGAGTTGCAGGGTCGTTTGCCTATTCGTGTGGAGCTGAAAGGACTCACAGAAGAGGATTTGCACCGCATTCTGACCGAGCCTGTGACAAACTTAATCAAGCAACAAGTGGAGCTCATCAAAACGGAGAAAGTGGATCTCGAGTTTACGCCCGAAGCCATTCGTGAGATTGCTCATGTGGCTGCGTATGTGAACCAGACAGTGGAGAACATTGGTGCTCGTCGCTTGCATACGGTGCTGGAGAAGGTTGTTGAAGAAATCAGCTTTGATGCTGCTGAAATGGCGCCAGGAACAAAGGTGCTGATCACCAAAGACTTTGTGGAGGAGCGTGTGAGCTCGATGCTGAAGAAGAATGATTTGTCCAAGTTTATTCTCTAGACGAGTTGCGAAATGCCCCGAGCAGAACCCAACCGCAGTCTGACTGGACGACCATGGCAGAGGGGTCCGATGACAACTCAAAGAGCAAGGGGGGATGGACTATGGAGAAAAAAAAACAGCAAGAGAGTGCTTTGATTTGTATTTGACCGCAACAGACAAGAAAACATCACAGAGGGAATAAGAGCCAATGAACAACGATGAAAACATGTTTCTATTAGCACCAATCTCCGTCTCTGTATGCTACCAGATCTCGATTTCATCTTGCATTCGTTGCAATTCAGTCGACGGGATCAACTTGCTGTGTGCGCTTTGACCTTTGGCCACAATCTCTTGCACAATGGTTTGTTGAAGCTGCAGGATCTGCTCAAGTCTCTGGTCGTGCTCCATATCCAATTCACATAGCATCGGGTCTTCTTGTGCATCGCTCGGTTCTTCATGCGCAAAGGCATGGCTGTGCACTGCGTCGACGTCAATGTCGCTGCTCTCATCTTCCTCCATCGCACCAGACAGTAGGTCCAACTGCTGCTGGTATTTCTCCAGGTTCCCCAACGCCACCGGCACCTCTTCCAGCGTCTCTTGCTCAAGAGATGCTACTGCCTGACGGACCCCTTTGCAGCTCTTGAGCAATGTCAGGGCTCGCGCGATAAACACGTGGCGAAGCATTTGATGCTGGTGCTTGACAACAAACAAGGCGCCACTCTGATAAATCTCTTGCACGCAATCAGTGTCGTACTTGATGGCTTCGCGCATGCCGTTGCCGATACAAAACTCGATCCACGCCATCAAAAGCTCCATCTCTTCATCCACTTCGTGGACTTGCTCTTGACGCAGTTCTTCTGCTTGCTCTGCATGGAGTGCTGGTTCTTGTTGGTGTTGGCGCTGTGAGAGCCAAAGCACGTGTTGCAGTAACGACTGCAACAACAGTCCCGTGAAAAACACCCACTTGCGCTGACATACGACCAAAAAGCCAAGCCAATGCTTGAGCAAGAGAGCGAAGTCGGGTGATTGGGCTCGCCTTGTTGTCTGTTTGGCGTCTGAATCTGATATCGTCGCGGTATGTTCTTTCGTTGGTGTCGAGGAAGCGCACTGTGTGTCCAAAGTCGCGGGTCGCTCGTTAGTGAGCAACAACCCTCGGCTGTGCACATGATGGCCGTACTGGTGGCCGTTCACAAGCAACGGTACGACGACATTACGCAGGGTATCACAGTCCGCGACCTCTATGGGCAAGCCATCATCCTCGTTGGAGTTCGGGGTCGATTTCTTTCCAGGCGGTGCGTCCGACTTATCTCTAACGTCACCACGCGACGCAAACTGCACCATACAACAAGCCGTTTGATGCACTTTGTGACGAAGCAATTGATCCTGTGGATCCCAGTAATTCACACGAAGCCATTGCATCAGATGTTGAGCAGCAAAGCGCAACACCTGTAAAGAAGGAAGCTGGTTATGGGTCGATTCATGGCGCAAATCCACGATCCAAAGTGGAATGCCAATCTTTTGCGCCAACTGGCTCACGGCCATGGCAAAGGTTCCGCGCTGGAAAGCATCTACCAGCCCATTGACACACCGCACCACCGTGGTCGCATACACCATGGAGAGCTCCATGAATGATCGAGTGCTCTGACCAGCCAAATGATGGCAATTGTCACTCATTTGTTCATGAACAAACAATTCGACCAGTTGCCAAGTGGTTTCAATAGCGATTGGCAGCTCATTATGACGCGCTTTCCAGCACGCCATGCGTTGCAGCATTTGCTGGTGGATCGTCATATCGTTGCCGCAGTGGAAAAGACCATTGTACACTTGTTGCCACTCGTGCCAATCCCGCCACGGAACATGCTGCATGCGATGATACAAGGGTCCATTCGAGGTGGAGCTACTGATGCCACTTGCACCACCAGCCATGATGATGACTCTGTCAACTTGTTGAGGGTCTAATTTAGGGTGGTCCACACCAACCAAATGCTCCCCTAAGTTGACAGCAACGGTGACACATTGCACGACAATGGAGCGGAGAATGGTTGTAATCGTGCGGGAGCAATTCTCCATCTCCATTGTTCATCGTCAATCAACTGCAGAGATCTGCGCAATGCGACCACTGATTGGACATTACTGATAGGTTTACGAGGCTTCTCAGCAACTGGAATGTTACAGATGTCCCATTCCCATTTGCCACCACACTGCCAGCACCTGTCCGGGAAAAAACCATCCAACCGCATCAACGATTGTGACTGCCCAGATGGCGTCGATCTTCATCCCATACACCTATTTGTGGTGATCCACCACACGTCCAGAGTTCCCCGAGTAGACAAGTGTTTCCAGGGTGAGAGTCTCACGAACACTCACTCATAATCGCACCCACTTGGCTTCCATCTGTTTTCGCTGTTCAAATATTGAGGTGTTTGACTCCCGCCAAAGAACTCTCTTGGCAAACCGCAGGCTCCCAACTACTCACTTTTCAGTTTTGATTCTCCAACACACAATGACTGTCAGGACAGTGCTTCTCGCGCTCTGCATAGCGTCCAGTCTAGTCACCGGAACCCATGCCGCCAGCGGCAGTTCGTCATCTTCCCAATCCTCTTCGTTGGCAACGGCCAAATGGATGAAAGCTGTCCGCGACAAAGTGCTGGTCAAAGACTTGGTGCTACCTGGAACCCATGACGCGTGCTCCGTAAAAGTCAACGATTTGGCGCAGACCCAGCACGCCGGGGTTGCCACCCAGCTCAACCAGGGCATTCGCTTTCTCGACATGCGCGTGGGTTTGTGCGAGGGGGGCAACGACCAGTTGTGCATGTTCCACGGCGAAATCTACCTGGACATGCGCTTTTCGGAACCTGTGGACGATATTTTCAAGTTTTTGCGCCAAAACCCGAGTGAGGGCGTGATCCTGCGGCTTAAGCACGAACACGACGGTGGGGACTACGAAATCACCGACTTCCAAAACTTTGTGGAGCGCAACTATTTGTCGGGCAAAGACCAGTGGTTTGTCAAGGGTAAAACCGCCATGAACGACCTCAAAGTCAGCGACATTCGAGGTCGTGCCGTGATTCTCTGGGAAGATGGCAACAAGACTAGCAAATGGGGCTACGACTACAACGACGTGGACACCCGCAAGGAATATAAGTTCACTAAAGTTGACAAACTGATCTCTACTTTCAAGAAACGTGCCGAAGACGCGCTCAAGGCCGATGGATGGTTTGAAAATCCGACTTCGGGTGTGTTGTGGTTGCCGGATTTGTCCGAGAAAGTTACACCATTGGTGCCCAAATCACTCGCCAAAGTAGTCAACGGCAAAGTACAAACGTTTCTCACCGAGAACCCAAAGACCAAGGGAATCATCTCCATGGATGTACCGGACCAGGACTTGATCAAGACCATCATCGATCTCAACAAACAATTCTTTGGTAGTAGCAGCACTACCCAAAGCAAGTGATGAAGGTGATCATATTGCCCACCCACCAGTGTTGCTTTGCCACGCACAACAGTCATTCAAGCTCGCTCTCCAGTAGCGCCAGTAGCACCAGTAGTTGTTTGTTCTGTAGTTTCTCGACAGTATGACTGCGGATGAGCCCCTCCCTCCCCCCTCCCTTATCAAAGCACCTCATGTACCCTCTGCAAAACAAGATCAAACTAGAATCAAAAGCCATGTAGCCATGGATCCTTGAAAACACTTGGCGAATGGATGCAAAAGAGCGTTGTTCGTTTGCTGTGGATCTCAATACTACAACCAGTAATACGCATGCATGATCACCAGTCGTTCTGTTGGGCTTTGGAGGCATGATTCTCGTTGGTCCCCGTCCCATCACTTCAACTTGAACAGTGGATTCATTTGGTGTGGTCCACACCAAAGAAACCCCCCGAAGAACCCACCACACATGCAATGGAAGTGGAGCCATACCGGGGCAAGGATAGCACCACGCAGATCTGCAGCCGCGTGAGCAATCAAAAGAGTCAGCAAACGAATCCTCTCGAATTGAATTTAGAGGATCTTCGTGTCGTGTCTTCCAAATCCATCAACGCCTCTGCAACGGCGGAAGGTGGAGCACCAACCCAAGTGGCAACTCCTCCTCCGCGTTCTCCGCGTTCTCCACCACCACTACCACCACAACTACCCGTGCAGCAGAAACCTGTCCAAGAGTCGCATGCCTCCGTGCGATCTCCATCACCATCCCAGCCACCGCCCAATCACCAGTCCTCACAGCATCAGCTTCAGCCAAAACTACCCATTGGACTCTCACGACGTCTGTTCACGTGTCGTAACTCAGTAGAGCAAGTTGTGGCCCAGAGAAAGCAGCAACAGCACCAGACTAATGACTCGCTAGAGAAGAAGCCAAGGGGTGGCGGCCCAACCATCGCTAATATGACCGATCACTTCAAGGGTTTGGCTCTCCATACCAGCCAACTGCAGAGCCCGACGCGAGTGGATGCCCTGGAAGCAACTACCGCCCTTGGTCAAAGTCGTCGCTTTCGCGACCGCATTCGACTCGCTCGTGGGGGTCTCGAGACCGAACGAAGTGATCGCCAGGAACTTCTGCAAGAACGATTGGAGCCAGCGCGCCCCAGCACCAAGCAAAAGAAGAAGAAGAAGCGTTGTCTGTTGCCCAATCTCGAGTCCACGTGGACGTCGACCTGTGCAAACACCAACCAGAAAGAAAACGATGCATTGAATCTCCCCACGGCCAACCACACAACAGCGGCTACCTCTGGTGCTTCTTCATCGGACTCGAGGTTTCGCTCCAAAATGTTGCATCGCCGTCAGATCGTAGCCTTTCGCGATCAAACGGGAGCGATCACCAAGGAATCGGGCACAGTTACCAGCAAGGCTACTGTCAATAATGACAACGTGGTGGTCGTCAAGGCTCGTTTGGGCAAAACTGAAGCACTTTGGATTGAAAAACAGATGCAATTCGCTCAACGCATCAACCTTTTGGACCGTGAATGTCGTGGCTTCCTGCACACGTTTCGAAACGTCAGTTCGTTTGGTGCAGCGAGTGCTGAGCTCGTGGAGATGATCCACTCGCAAGTAGCCAGGTGTGAACGCGACCGTGCAGACGAGAGCAAAGGTATCCAAAGCGAATTGCAGTCGCTCAAGACAAAGGCTCGGCAGCTTGAAATGTTTGTGTCCCAGTTGTCTCGAGGCAAATGTGTCGTGACCGACCTCGAAGAACTATTGAAATCCTTTGAAGATGCCATGGAAAGCTTTCGAGTTGCGCAGCGTGAGCGGTACGACAAACTGGTGGTGGAAGAAAAGCTTTTAGATCGCGAACTGAGTGCGTTTATTATCAAAGTGAACGCGTGGGACGAAGAAGATGCTCAAGAAAGGCGTCAGCGACAGCTTTTGGTGCAGAAACAAGTGCGCAATCTTGGTCAACAGCAGCAACCTAAGGAACTGGAGCGCCGCGCTGCGGACGACAAGCAAGACAATCAGATGATTCGACGTGTGCGACGCATTGACCAGCTGATCGAACGCTCTGGTGGACTTCTTGGTGGATGGGACGCACGTGAACATGGCTTGTTTCTCCGGTTGCTGAGAAGAAATGGACTCTCAGACAGAATGATTTTGAAACACTACTTGATCGCATCTAGATATGCCATGCAGCGAGCGGATGATTGGCGTGTTGACGGTGCAGAAGGCGCCACGGAAGAGAATTTGTTTGAGAATCAATCACAAGACGATCAAGGAAATGAAGATCCTCCAGCTGATGAGACAGTGGAAGAGTTTCTCTCTGAAGTGGTGGACGGAAGAGGGAAAGCTATGCACACTGACGGGGAGGATGCAGAGCAAGTCCAAATGCCACTACAGGAACCATCACCTCATGACGACGACTCGGATCAAAGTGGAAGTGGCTCGCGCGGATCACCGGTGGAGGATGGCTTTGATCTGAACGAGACCGGTCGTGATCGTTACGAGAGTCTGGTGGCTCGCTTTCTCACCAGCTGCATGGACCAAATCGTGACCCAAACGCCCAATGGAATCCGTCAACATTTCCAATGGTACGGCCCCTATCTGGCGCTCGTCGACGAGAAAAAGCGAGTGATCAACAAATGGCGCAAAGAGAAGGATGCACTACGCCAGACCTTCACCCAAAAGGGACTCGCGTTTGGAGATGATGGCTCGCTCATGACAGGAGCCGACCCAGCAATAGGAGAAGGAGACGGCGACCATGCCCAAGCCCAAGCTCTGCAACAGCAAAAGCACAGGGAGGAAGTGGAACAGAAACTAGCTGAATGGCGAAAAACCAAACAAGAGAAAGAAGAACAGCAGCAGTTAGAGCAACAACTCAAAGCTGAAGAAGATGCTCAAAAGCAGGCCGCGGTACGAACAATGGCCATGTGGGTGCCTTATCAGCTGAATCCACTGACTTACCAGCGTGGAAACAGAGAAAACAGCGTTTTCTAGAGACCAAGCAAAAGGTTTTATTGTACAAGTTGAGCAAAGAAGAAGCTTCGCGACAGCAGCACCTCCGACAGTTGCAGAATCAACCACAAAAGCCGTCACCGGTTGGTCAAACAATGCTGCCATAGTCATCTGAACTGTGGCTGTCATTAACTCTCCCTCTGTCCCGCTCAGAAAATAAACCAACTGATCCGCGAGCGGTCGCAAAAGGCTCTGGAAGAAGCCAGATTGCAACGCGCCAGACGCCTGGAAATGGAGCAACTGGCGAGTGAAAAGAGCTCTTGGCAGGTTTCGTCGTTTTCGAAAAAGAAGACCAACAAGCTCGCGGCTCAACGGTCCCCAGACAACTTATTCAAACCCACGAAAGCTTCGGCAGCTCGGAGACTCACCAAAACGCTGCTGGTGCAACAAGAACAAGAACGAATTCTTCAGAGTGCCCACGATTCGTATTTCCCAGGAATGGAAGCTGGAAGAGAAGTCAAACTCAAATCGTTTGGCCATGTCCCCATTCAACCTCGTGCGACGCCTTTGTGGAGACGAAATCTATAGCACTCAACCACCCAACAGCCATAGCATCGACGGCTCTCATTTCCCTTTGCAAGTTATGGAGTGTTGAATCCGAGACCAGTTGTAGAATTGAGCTCTCCATGGTGGAATCGGGAAGTGCGGATTAATGGGAGATCTGTCACTGAAGCACGGTTTCTGAATTGGTCAAGTTGAGGATGCCATTGAGTTGTTACTCGTTGCCAACAATCCCACCGTGGAAGCAGTTGATGTTCATGATCACATACGATCCATTGGTGACAAACCAGCTTGTGAACCCGAGTATGTGTACATGCCGAGTGCGACGACACCTGTGATCCACAAGATGCGGGAGAGAAGAGTTCGAGTAGCTTTGGTGTTGATACGACGGCGATATGCCCCTCTGGCCCTTGTTCCAGGCGCTGAAGGTTTCACTGGAGCAAACGTGTGGAGGCATTGGACCGGATGGGAACGATTAGTTTGGCACTTTAGTTTTGTCATCGAAGTATTGCCTCGATCATGATCAAACACTGAAGCGGCCTCTCTTGTCGGAGAGTTTGAAGCGACGTATCATACGCAGATGCCTAAGCAATGAACACGACACAATGGAGTCACGACCAAGTAGACCACGTGGGAAGAGTGCTGCACTTGATCATGAGCACTTGTCAAAGTGGAACGTTGGCGACAAGGTACGCAAAAGTGAATGATTGGCGTGGAAATCCCCTTGTTAACCATCATCAATACTGCGACGTAACTGACCCTGTGCTTAGTGATCAAGACATACATTTGGTACCCTCGATAGCCTTGGCTGACCACTTCCATGCATGCTCGAATCACCCGGGAGGTCTCAAAGTACTATCCATCGACCATCAGTGTTGCTAGAGTTGCGCAAACCGACTCATTTGGAATGCTATGCCTTCCTGATGTGGTCGATCAGGCTGAACAACTGGAGGGTTGCCAATGGTGAACGAAATCTCTTGCTTTCAGCGACACGTGATCAGATCCCAGCATCGGCAGAATGTGCATTGCGTCGATGTAACGAAGCCCCCAGCTCAGGACCAGAACTGCGGTGTAGCTCACATTGAAATTCAGGTCAGCAAAGGTGGTGTTCCATTGCGAGTCGTCCCTCAGTGTCCAGCAATACAATCGCATCATGGGTGGCAAAAATGCGATCTCACTCCCCCACGCATCCATCAGGCAACAACAAACCAGGGGTGAGATGGTTTTCGATGAAGCTGTTGATCTTGCTGTCGCTATGGTCACTGTTGTTTCGTTGGCGATAAGCTTTGTTGGTGGGGATGAATGCGGCATGTGGATGTGTCTGTATCGCAGGCTGTGTGGCACGAGCGTTGAGGAGCTTCTGAATCGCTCGCGTGTCGTTCGTATCTCGGAGCATCATTACTTGCGAATGGTCATGGTCGTCGCTGTCGATTGGAAGAAGGTGACCACCACCCCACTCAAGGCAGTCAAAAAGAGCGGGATCACTAGAGTAACAGTCGCATGCCTGACAGGTATTCCAAGCGGCAGACCAAAACCACCTGCAACAGCAAAGGAGGCTTCCATGCACTGACCGCCTTATTCTTCGAGTGTTGGGCATGAAGCAAACGCAATGATAAATAGTGCCAACTTGGAGACCAAAAACGAGAGCTTTTATGGTACAGTGAGTACTTCACCAAGAAGCGTGGCAAGTGCCACCTGCAATCACCACCACGGAGGTCCAAGACTCGATCCTAGGGGGCGTTGCTGACAGAATTGTTCTATCTCTGATCTCTTGTTCAGACAATGAATCATCTCCTTTTCACAGAAGTCCCAGACGGCTCCGGAAGTAACCACCGTGATCGCAGTGGAAACGGAGCAATTCATGGGCTTGAACGACCACACGACGATCAAAGTGGGTTGTGCTTTGGACAGCCAATGCATCGACAGGTTTCATCGCAAGTACATTCGCCTCCCCACGACATGGCGCAGCCCGCCACACTCCACCCTACGGCTAACGCGGCCGTATGTGCGAGCGTACTCATGTATTGCCGACAGCCATTGCGAGCACAGAGTTCCAGGTCACACAAGTGCAGCGGAGTAGTTTCAATGGGAAGAGAAAAGCTTGGGTTCACGACGCGAGCACTTGCAAACACGGGTCCTGCACTTGGTGGAGTCGTCTGGGCTGGAGCTTGTGACTTTGGTGATTTTTCGCCGCCCATGCCGTCATTTACCAACAACGCGTTTGTTGCAGTGTCCAACGAATGCGAATACTCTTCCTCCACCGTGGGGTCCAACGTGACTTGCTGCAGTATGACCCCATAGCGCGCAGCCTGGTTCAGAATGGTCGAGGCATCGTCAAGAAGCGCAGCGACGAGGATCAAGACTTGCTGTTGCTGAACCGTCACCTTGACATTCTCAACGCCTTCAACCCGCTGCAGCACGTGCTGCATCTTGCCAATCTGCGAGTCCTGGTCTGCTTTGTCCTGGTCGTCCTCCAATTTGCCGTCGTCGTTGAAATTAGGTCGAGGAGAAAACACCAAATGGAATCCAAACAGTCGCGGCCATGGCACCATGCGCACGAATTTGCCCTCAAAACCGACATCCTCCAGGGTGGACTCGAGTTCTACTAACGTCATGGTGCCACACACGATCACCTGACGTTTGTCAAACAACACGCGAGCTCTGTGCACGCGCTGATGCTGAAGACATGCCTTGACGATCGTGGTGCCGCAATTGTTGATGCACATCATGGCTGGAACGTGCAGCGTGACTTGTTTGAGAGGCCACGCCCATTGGGACGACGTCAAGAGCTCTTGCGACAGTTCGTTGTGCAATGGCTCTTGCTGGCTCGGGAATTGGCTCAGCACGGCACACAAGAGCTCAAACGTCAGCGTGTCATTGCCCCACACCGAGAACTTCACATTGCTTGCACTGGAGAAAGCGTCAGAGTCCAGCACGTACACGTTGCGCACGCACGGAAGTTGTTTGATCAGTGCTCGCAGCTGATTGGCTTTGCTCGGCGGCTTGGCTGCGCCTGCGACTTGGATCACCAACCTTCGAAGAACAATGGTCGCATCGAGTTTCCAAGATGTTGAAGCGGCGGACGAAGAGGATGAAGCACCAACAGCAGCTTGATCTTGCGATGCAGCTAGCGGCACGACTTGCACTGGCTGGATCGCTGTATTAAGCGGAGTCCGGTCGTCGCAAGTACACCGCGGCAAGCAATTGCATTTGCCACCAAAGCTTCGTCGACAGCCGTTGAGTAGGCAATTCTGAACATTTCGTCCATGACACCGACTTGCCGATGTAATCTGCTGCTCTGGTGCTGCGGCCACGAGCAAGTCGTCAGCTGACAAGCAAGTGGATGACGATGCCGTGGGAAATTGGTTGTTCAGATCGAGAGAACTCAATTCGTGCAGCTGGTTTGGGGAAGCCAACGGACTTGGGAAAGGACTTTGAAATGGGCTCTGGAACGCAAACTGTTGTTGGTCCCGTGGAGAGTTGGACACCGACGCGGTTGACGCGCAAGCCGAAGCAGTGGCAGAACCAGAATTTGAGCCTGACGCTGAACCTGCACCTGCGCCTGGGCTTAGCTCGGGAGTGAAAGACGTCAACGGACTGGTCGTTTGCACCATCAGCGAGCGTTTTTGCTTGGCAAAGCATCCCGAACAAAGCAGCCCATACGATTCTTTAGCGAGTCGGCGGCATTGAGGAGTCGAGCAAATCTTGGCGCCTCCGTGCTCGGTGCAAAACCCCATCGTGCCCCTTGCGGGTTGCTGACAGTCTTCTCGACGACAACGCCTAACGCCGCCGTGGGCACGGCATTTGCCACCTCCTTGGTCGATTTTCGTGCAGCCTGGCTCTTGACAGCGTTTCCCACCTCCATGAGAAGTGCAAAAGCCTCCGCCCACGTCCGCTTTGAGACACCCAGCA
Source organism: Paralagenidium karlingii (assembly GCA_027475765.1). Taxonomy (NCBI): domain Eukaryota; phylum Oomycota; class Peronosporomycetes; genus Paralagenidium; species Paralagenidium karlingii. The sequence continues at coordinate 156,513 of JAMFLO010000019.1, forward strand.
GCCTGACAACGCTTGCCTCCACCGTGGGCACGACACAGTCCTTTACCGGCGTCCACTTTGTCACACCCGAGAATCTGGCAACGAGAACCTCCTCCGTGTTGCCGACAAAAGCCCCCCGTCTGATAGCCTTTGGTGCACCCGGCAAAGGAGCATTTCTTGCCACCTCCGTGGGCGACGCAAAAGCCACCGCCAGCGTCAACTTTTGGGCATTCCGGATGGGAACACCGTTTGCGTTTACGCTTGTGGGTCGGCGGATTGGACTGCGTTGCCGTCAAAGCCATTGTTTTCGATTTCGCAGAATTCGTGTTGGGCTTGGGGTTGGTATGGCTGGTGGTTTGGCTGCTGCTATTGTTGATAGAGATGTTGGCGACGGCACCACCGATGTTTTCCATGACTGGCAGCGGCGGAACACTTGGCCGCATGTCTCTTTGCAACCAACAAATGGATTTGGATTCGAGCAAGCAACAAGCAGAGCGCAACGAAACGAACGCGACGTTCCCGTCAACTCGACGAGTTGTGGTGCCAAGATGCTCTTTTTGCTCGGGTTTTGATTAATCCGCCTGTTGACGTGTGGAATCGGCGTCTGACTCTCTCTCCACCAAGAGAAAAGAGAACCAACCCAGGAACCAGAGACCGTAACCACGCAACACACCAAGCTAGTACCCAAAACGAATGGGAAGCTGCGCACTGACGTCGTCGCGTAGCTGCAGCAAGTTTCTTTGGACTCCACAGTGTGAGCGCTCGCCCTCGCCCTCGCCCTCGCTTTCTCTCTCTTTCACGGCAGGTTGCCTCGATGACTTTGCAGCTTTGAACGTTGAGCTTGAGCTTGAGCTGAGCTGAGCTGAGCTGAGCTCTTCACGCACTTTTGGATGACTCCTGGTACGGTACTGTACCTGCACCTGCTTGCTCACCAACTCACCAAATGCGGCGCGATGATTGGTGGAAAACCTTTGATGAGCCATCCCAAGCTTCCACATTAGCGCGATACAGCAGAGACCGGCTCCTTTTCGGGTGACGTGGGAAGATAAAGAGGGGCAGCCGTGTAAAACTGGACGGGGCATGACAGTCCATTTGGCTGGTCTCTTGCCGTCGGCATGAACGCCATGGAACCCTCCTTTCTGCATCAAACGTCCATGAGCTGCAGTCTTGACTGGTCACCAGCCATTGCAGCCGGGCATGCAGTCACGCCTTCAATTAGCCAACAGATGGTGTCGAACGGCATGCTGTTGCTCGTGCGGCTGACTGTCTGTCTTGATGATGAAGTGTACTTGTACGTTTGGAATGGTCTTGTAGTATATACTGTACTCAACGGCGTTTGGTTGGCTTGTTGGCTGAACATGGTTCATGTGCATCATGCTGTTTCTCTGGACTGGGTGCCGCACGAGGCCATTACTCACGGCACGCTGAGCCCATTTTCCCATCACGCCATCAAGATCGGATCCTTGCGTGACATCGCACCAGATGGTTTACAACAGGTGCTCGTCATGAGGAGCATCACGCCTTACATTAGATGGTGCTGAAAAGCGGCCAAGAAGAAGCAATGGGTATGAATTGAATGCATACGTGCCAATGCGCCAGTTAGTCACGGGTGTGCTTTTGACTTGCTTGTTCTGAACTCAACTCGCTCGATTTCTCCATTCGGAGTCTTGCTTGAACCAGGGCGTAATCAACCCAGTCGGCGGCACAGTGACGCAACCTGACTTGCCGTGATCCATTGCAGCCTGGCCTGTGAACGCGCACTCGATCATCACACCGTTGATGGATTTTCTGGTGATCTTCTGGATTTCTCCATCCAACGGCAACGGCGTCATGAGGTTGTTTGTCGTTCAACGACATTGCGTTTTGGCTGTGCGCTCGCCGCTGGGGACTTGGTGCCATCATGGCTTCAGAGGCTTTGTTGACTTGGTGGCTCTTTGGCCCATCGTGCCGTCGCACTCGGGTTCCCGTCATCAACTCAATAAAAGATCCAAACGTTCGTTGTGCGTCATCACAGGACGACAACAAACTGCGTTTCGAGACGATGAAGATGCAAGTGGATGGAGTGGACGCATAGAGTATCCCAGTCAAATGGCAAAGCGCTGGGAGGCCTCGTAACTCGCCAAAGAATTTCGCTGGATAACGAATGGAAACGACAGGCGCGTCTCGGGACAAAACAATCCTCGACCATCGCTGTCAACGCTTGCTGCGACAAACTGGCTGGCAGCCAGCAGCAACACAAAAAGACCTTTTGCTCCGGCACTGCCATAAACTGGGATGGTCGACTTCTTCCCAAGCTCACCCACTCCTGGTCCTTGAAGCACCCATCCGATTTGTCTCCAAGAGTCAGATGGTCCACAGATTGGCCCGCTTTGGATGCGTGTCTCTTGGTGTTGCACATCCAGCTGGATTTCTTCCATGACACAAGTGACCACTTCAACATGCTTTCTTCCCACGGTTGGTTGGTTGGCCTCCCCCACAATGGCAATCACCGCCACTGTGTCTGCATGCACCAACGACGTACATAGAGTTGATGGGGACGCATGGGGCATCATGATGCCAACAGGTGGTGATACTGGATCCAGGATGGCGATCACCTGGTCGGATGCCCATCAAAGGGTTCACAATGGGCTGATTAGCCAAGTTGAATGCACGCCGGCCAGCTCAACTGCCTGATCAACAGCCCTGCATGCATACTACCATCAATGACCTTCTCTTGCTCACAATGACGAAATAAAAGTTCATACCGCAAAATAATGGCGACTTGTCAGTCAGCACACCGCACAATAATGGCGACTAGTCAGTCAGCTCACCGTTGAATCGCCACCGACTGCGCATGCAGGGTCAGGATCACCGCTCAGGAAGAGCATTTCACATGATGTGATCGATAGTGTACTCGCCGATTGAATCAATTAAACAAGTCACCAGTTGTACATTGGGCACTGCACAGACCCAGTTGATTGTATTGTCTTGTCCGCCAGCACCCGCAGCATCAAAGAAGCCACGGCACCACGTGGAAAGGGACTGCACTGCTGGAGATTGGCGCAATAAATGGACAGTGTCGACATCTTTGCATTGGACGCTGCAAAATCTGCGACCATTTGTGTCTCCGGCAAACGCATCCGAAATGCTTGGAGGTGACGCTTTCACGTCTGAGAACAGTGATGATGCAAAAACAACTGGCTCATCGTGTTGTTGAAGTGTTCAAAGGGGTTAAAGCAATGCCGGCTAACTGTACAGGATGACGATCTGTCTGGATACTTGTATTGGGTGCTTGCAAAGGACTTTCATCGTGCGAATCAATCAAAACTGGTGGTCCGAAAGAATGCCGAGTTCGAGTCCCGTCTGGATCTCTTTGGCTGTGAAAGCGACGACAATAAAAAGTCAATGAACGCAAGGAGTTGATCACGAAACAGCAGCAGACCACCGGAACAAATCTCTCGTGGCTGCGACTTGCCTTCATCGAGGTTCAGTCGAAAGTTCCAATTGGAGAACTCGCGGATCTTGGCTTCGAGTTGTTTGTCGCTCAATTGACTCCATTCTGTTCATCCAAGAGAAGCAGCGAGAAGTGTGGACCAAAATCGGACCCGTGTCAAAACAATGCACCATTGACAAGTTGAACAGCCCCACGGCACCTGCCTGCGACTTCTCGATCAGACACGGCGGAGCGAAGCTTTTGATGACGAAGAAATTGCTGCAACTCTTCGAGTTTGCGACTCAGTGGCGCCGATGGCTCGATAAACTGCTTGCGGCCATTTCAAACCTGCAATTATATCCTCCTCCAAGTCACGGGAAGGTCGTCCATTTGGAGCTGTTGACGCACCTCTGGATACCCCTGCAATTCCGCTTCCACTGGTCATTCCAGCAAGAGCAACCACCACCAGCACCACCAACGTTCAGTGTAATGCAACCCGCCAGTCCCACTGAAGCATTCCCTAAAGAAGAAGAAGAAGAAGCTCTCTCTCTCTCTCTCTGGTGACTCACCTGCTGGTTCCTCCACTTCATGGCTTTCTTCCGAGCTCGACTCGTCATGCAGATTGGTCGCCCCACTCGCGCTCATGTTGGTGGTGTTGTTAACTTTCAATCTGATCCTACCACAGTTAGTCACCACCACCTAACGGTTATCACAGCACTGGATCGGTTCTTGCAACCTTCGGGCAACATTGGGACGAAGCTTTCACGATTGCATCACGCCCTGCTGTCATCACCGGGGTTGTCGAGCTCTTTGGGCAATTACACAAAAAACGGTTCCCGAATTGGGATTTGCTGGGGCAGCTGCTTGTGACACCTTTGGCGCTTGCAGTTGGGATTCACGTGCGCGACAAAACGCAGCACAACCCACCACTTCATCAGCTCCTTTGGCTCTTGCCTCTGCATCCATGTGGCCCTCACCAAGATGGTTGGCCACCGCCAACGGTGGACTCTCGGCCACGTCCAAACTCGCTCGACGGGCGTTTCACCAGCAAAACTCCACCAATGGATGGCGGCGACCAACCACACCCGTGCTTCCCAGAAGCAAACACTGCACGGCACCACTGCAATTGATGATGACCATGCCACCGAGTTGCCAACCCCATGGCGCTACCCGTAGTTTTTTCTTTCCGTCCTGCACCGATCCCAGCAGTCTGCCATTTGCCAGTTCGTCCAATGCGCTGGTAAAAAGCCACCGCGAGACCAAAGTGGTGCCGTTCCCACCGGAAGAACTGTTTGATGTGATCGTGGACGTGGACAAATACAGTCAGTTTCTTCCGTTTTGCGTCGACTCGAAAGTGCTGCGACGACTCAACGACAACGTCATGGAAGCCAGTCTGAAAGTCGGCTTTCGCATTTTCACCGAGTCGTACACTTCACGGGTCATCATGAAACGGTGAGTTGGTGTTGTCTGCGTGTTGCTGTGCCGGTGGCTTGACTCATGGTTGACGATACGACCGCATTTTTGCTCATGTATGTGTTGTGTGACTTGTGTGACGTGGGTCAATTGTGGGGCTCGTAGACCTAATAAAGTGCTCGTCAAATCCATTGAATCGCCGACGTTCAAACGCATCGAAAGGTGAAGAAAGACTCTTTTTGTCATGGCCATCTGATATGATGGAAGCGGTGAGTCTGATGGGGATCGTGCTGTTGGTGTGTGTGTGACTATTCAGTGAGTGGAGTCTGCATCCAACGTCCAATCCGAACATGACCCGAATCGAGTTCAAAGTGACGTTTGAGGTACAGTACCTGTCCGTCCACCTACGCTTGTTGTCATCCAGTGCCACACAAACTGACGCAATGGTCTCGTGGGGTCGCCATAGGTCGCGTCGTTTCTGCATAAACATGCCATGCAACTGTTCTTTGACGATGTCGCTGTGACCCAATTGAATGCCTTTATCAATCGCACACGGAAACTGCATCGCACGCTCGACAAGAGTTCGGGGCCCAAAAACAAGCGGACCTCCAGTGCCAAGCCATCCATCACGTCTGTCAATAACAACAGCAGCCCCAACAGCAGTGTAAAAACTAGTACTGCCACCACCACTGCTGCGTTAGCACACACAGTCAACACTTCCGGTGTGAACAATGTACAAGCCAGCTCCTGTTCAAAACACCATCACGATTCCCACGCCGAACAGTCTTCTCGTGAAGCCATCAAATCGCTCCACAGCACCATTTGTGCGCAAGACTATGATCAGTTTGTGCACATTTTCCGAAAGTACGCACGGGGCACCCATAGCCACGGCAACGACGAGGATCACCAACACCAACACATCAACAGCTGCAAAAAGAGAACCGCTAGCAAGCAGAAACTGTACTTTGACGGCTTCCAAATGGCGTGTGAAGAACTTGGCAAACGCTTTCGCGATTTCCAAAACGCACAAGAAAACTCGGCGTTGACCAGTGCGATTTTCACAACTTTTGAGCGAACCGACCCCAAAGACTACTTGACATTGGAGGAATTTGTAGTCGGCGTGCATTTGATGACCAAAGGAACAGTGGAAGAAAAAGCCATCAATCTGTTTCGCGCCATCGATACGGGCAATGACGGTAAAATCTCGCGCGAAGAACTCACCAAAGCGATGCAACGAAGAATCCAAACGGTCAAGAAACTATTTCCTCGACTTGTGCACGAGCAAGTCAAGATTCAGCGTCGCCAAATGCTGGAACAGGAGCAAGAGCAAGCACAAGACTTGCAACAGCAGCAGCAGCAGCAACAACAACAACAACAGCGCCACAAACTGCAACGGGATCGTATAGGTCGAGAAAACACTCGAACCAACAGCCGCTTTGAAAGTCAAGAGGAGCTGCCGAGCGTGGAGGAGCAAGAAGCCATGGAAAGAGAAGCCATCGCGCGTGGTCTGGATGCCATTGAAGAACTCATGAACGAGATTGAGATGGACATTCCCATGGCTGTGAACCAGATCTTTCTGGAGGCCGATCTGGACCAGGACGACTTTATCACGGAGGACGAGTGGCTCTTTGCGTGGCAGGCACATCCGGAACTGGTGGAGTTGATGACGATCGAAGGGATGCGAAAAGTCGCCCAATGGGCCGCCGTGGTGCAGCCCAATGCCAGTGTCAACCAGTCCCAGGATCCTGATGAAAAGCATGCGCTAGAGACTCAGTTAACATTTGTTGATTAACTGGAGTTAACCGTCAGAAAACGGCCAATAGTAATATTATCTGAAATAACTGCAATTGGTGATATTTACTGTACTTCAATTAGTGATATTTACTGTACTGTATGTCGCCTTCCTGATTCTCTGTCTGATTCTGATGCTGATTCATTCATTCAGAGGATCCTTTTTGAACACCACGTTAAGACTGATAAGCAGCGACTGCCATGGAGCAAGCGCAAGTATTGATGGACTTGCGCGTCGTTTTCCGCGATGAAGAGTGAGTGGATTCGTGTTGAGTTAACAGTTTGTTGTTAGCTCATGGGCTCTTTTTATTGCTTGCTCACTGGTTGACCACTTTGGCCATTTGTTCGCATCAGGCGCAGTATCCAAACGGATGCTACTCGGTTTGGATCGAGTTCCGCTGGGTTGAATGCAGCGGTTATCAAAGTCTCCGTGGAGCTGTTGCAGTGCCAGCTGCTTTCTCTGTACGAAATCGACATAGACGACCAGACGCTGGTGGATCTGCACACTGGGCGAGTTCTGTTCAAAGCGAAACACCCGCCTCAAGCCGAGTTTTTGCAGTTTGAGGTTGCCAGCACCCCGCCTCGAGTACTTTTATTGGCGGAAAATGATCGTTTGGAGAACCAAGTGGATTCAGACGCCTTTGAAATCTGCACAAGAGCCACGTTTGGCCAGATTCCGATTGTGCAAAAGCCGTTTTGCTTGGTGTCAAGCCAGGAGCAGGACCAACAGTTGATCTTGTGTCAGGCGTGCGCACAGACTTGCACGACGGGTATATTGCCAGTGCACTTCTACTATTGACAGAAGGAACTACCAGATGATGAGCATTGATCAGTGAATTTGACGTGTTGGTGTTGTTGTAAACAGCAACGCAGTTCATGGATCCCATCGGATGGAACGCGTCTGAGGGTGTTTCGCGTCGTTTCATTTCGGAGATCGCAATAGTCGCCGGAGACGCAGATACCACTGCTCCGAACGGCTTCACACGACTTCCATTCAACTTGAACGCTGCTGTGTGCGGTCCTCATGCGTACATGTGCATCAAACGAGGTTGAACGCTCCTGTCATTCCTCTCTGTTCTACCTGCGTCAATGGCTCTGACACTCTCGCTGTGTAGGTGGGCTCCACGCGCTTTCTGCTTTGGACGTTGTGTTTGGTGAATCTCTTGAAGCGGTTGTGCAGTCAAATGCATCGAAAAACATGACTCTTTTAAAGCAGAGCGTGCCAGACGACAGTCGGGATTCCAAGGTCTTCTTTTGCTTTGATCGGGTCAACCAGAAGCTGGGCAAGAACCACGGGAGATTTGCGATCACCGACATTTGTTTTGTGCTCGTTGAAGAGGAAACAATCAGAGTGCCCAAGGGATTCATCAGACTGAGCAAAAACCTCAACAAAGGAGCTGGTCCTGATGTTCCTGAGCTGTTTTTGTGCTTCAAAATGGCCCCAATCGGATCATTTGTGTGTGGGAATCACAGCAACTCAGCTGCACCGACTATAGGCGAATGCTTGTTTGCCACGAGACATCTTTCCATTCAGACATGGTCAATTCTTGGCGCAAAACATGTTGGAGCACTCGAGTTCTTTGGCAACGCTCGTCGCCAAGCCGATCATGCGTTTTGGACAGGAAAGTATCGTTTGAGTATGCCGAAGTTGCGGAGTCAACTGGAAGGTGGGCTGCAGAGGGTTCAGGTGTATGAAATTGCGCAGGTTCAAGACGCAGCACGTGAGAAGATTCCCATCGCGTTGCTCAATGAACGTGCTCGTGCGAATCCGAATGCATTGCCTGATCCTAGAGTAAGTGAACGACTGTGATGATATCCACTTGATTAACCGATGAGGCTTATTCTATTGCGATCGCGTGCATGATGAATTGTGGAAATGTAGGATGAGCTGTTAAAACAGCTTTTGAACTGGTTCAAGAAAGAATTCTTCCAGTGGACCAACAAGGCGAGATGCCAGGTCTGCGGCAGCGATGATACCCAGTCCGTTCGAACCGAAGGACCGTCCAGTCCTGAAGAAGTACGAGATCAATACTTGTCAGTGTGTTTGATCCCAGGTAGAGTCTAACGTGGTTGAACAGATCGCTGGTGACGCTGGTCGCGTTGAGGTGTATCACTGCGCAAAGTGCAGCACGTATCCTCGTTTCCCAAGGTATGCCAATGAGTTGCTGCCTCGTGAGGATGTGGCAAGTCGATGGTGTGTGACGGCGAGCGTTTGTTCACGCTGGGCAGATACAACAACCCGGTCAAGTTGCTGGAGACACGTCATGGACGCTGCGGTGAATGGGCAAATTGCTTTACACTTTGCTGCCGCGCATTGGGCTTTGACGCCCGGTACGTGCTGGATGTCACGGATCATGTCTGGACCGAAGTGTACTCGGAGCACCACAAGCGCTGGTTACATTGTGATCCCTGCGAGAATCAAATGGATTGTCCGCTGACTTATGAAGTGGGCTGGGGCAAAGACCTCTCGTACGTGTTTGCCTTTGGAAGAGATCATGTCGTCGATGTGGCTCGACGATACACTGTGGACTTTGACGCCTTGTTGACGAGACGCCACGATGCCGACGAACAAGAGTTGGCCAAGATGATTCAACAGCTCAACGAGACTCTGTGGCGGCAGACCTCTGGGGACCGTGTTGAATGGTTGAAACAACGACTGCGTGAAGAAACCATGGAGCTAGTGGCTCCCAAACAAATAAAGCAGGGCGAAGTGAGTGGGCGCGTCTCGGGCTCCCAGGAATGGAAAGACTCACGCAGGGAAGCCGGCAACAAGTCAGCCCCATCAAGTGATGATCCATCGCATCGATCCTCATCTTTGTCATCTGCCCCGATTCCTGACCGTATGCAAGTCTTGCAGGAGATCTGCAGAACGTTGCTGACGGGATGCGATGACACGGATTGTGTGAATCCTGCTTGCGCCCACTCGCGACAGCGACATGATCCAGGTACAATGTTCATCGAGATCTGCAAAGCTCGTTGTTGACCTAACAAACTGCTTTCTGGATGAACCCAGCAGACCTCGACCCGACTGTGCGTGCTGCGCAAGCTTTGCAGTTGGTGTCGAGGCTTCAGAATGGCTCACAGTTCTCTGTTGAAGGTTTGCGCGCACTGTTGTGCCCAAGTAAAGGTGGGAATTGGCTTCTTACGACTCAATTGTTGCTTTGCATCTCAATGCCCTCTGCTGCTGTGATCCATAGACGACTTGCGATGGTTCCTGTTGAGTCACGATCCGATCTTGTATTGCCCTCTTCAGGATGGCTGTTCGCGTCAGGTGGTAGACATTTCGTGGAGTGGTCACCATGGAGCCAACTCTAGAAACATTCCTGGTCGCCGTCATCTCACCCTGCAAGATGGCCAGGCACACTTCGGTATGGAGCTTGCAGCGAAGAGCAATAGTGGCCAGTTGGTGCTCCCGTTGAAGATGCCCCAGTCATCCACCAATGATTTGCTGGTGACTTTCTTCGCTCGGTTTGAGCACTTTGGTGATCCAATGGAAGACACAGAGATCTTTTGCATGAGGTTACTGGGATTTGGAGACGAGGACATGGAGTTGCGTGTAGGTGTCAACACCCAGGGCCAATTGCTCGCGCGGGTTGCATCGGGACAGGCTTCATCAAGCAATGAGAAGCTCCCGATCGAGTTTGAGCGAGTCAATCACTTTGGTTTCGTCAAGCAAAACGGCCGGGCCCAAGTCGTTGTCAATGGCAAACAAGTGCTTGAAATGCCATACCCCAAAGCCGAGTCCCTACAAGACCAGCCTCAACATCAACTGGTGTTTGGCAGTTCCACCTCGTCGAACGACTCAATTCGTAATGGCTTTGGGAATGTCACCTGCATCATGAGCGACGTCGCTGTCTTTGACAAGGCACAAGCGTTTCAAGGTATTCTTCAGCGTGTGGCTTCAGATTTTCTTCCCACGATTCCATTGCAGGCGTTCACTTGCGATGGAAGAGCAACAGAATACGAGAGCGCAAGTAGCAACCACAAGCATCAATTGTATCCAAAGCAAGCTGAGACCCAGTCAGGCTTTCGTGTCAGCAAGGTCAAGAGTGAGTGGAGTAGAGCTTTATCGGTTTCTAGCGTGGTTCTGATCAGACACGTTTGATGAAACAGTGTGGGGCGATCGCTTCTTTGATGGCATCCAGTTTGTGTACAATCGACTGGATGAACCGAGTAGCAGTACATCTCAACAAGTCGAGGTCGAAGGTCCTTTGGTTGGCAACTCTCAGGCCAGAGACCAAGCGTCGACACCGACTGTGACACTGGATTTGCTTCCAGATGAGTTCATTGTCGCTGTGAGTGGACGCAAAGGAGCCTGGACCGACTGTCTTCGCATTGAAACCAACCTGGGTCGTGTCTGCCTTTGCGGTGGCAACGGAGGAGACGAGTTTACGATCAGTTTTGGCGATCCAAAAAGCGAGATCCGAGCCATTCAGTTTGACGTTGGCGATCATTTGGTCAATGCGGTGGCATTCACCAGCGATTTTACTCTCAACCATGCAGGTAGCTCGTGAATCATCGGACGGCGGGATGCTACGGACTCTGCCTGAGGAACTGATGACCATTGTGTAATAATTGGTGGCTTTGACACAGATGCGTTTCAGACCACTTTGACGACGGTTCTAGACGGCGTTCCAGGACCCAAACAACAGGAAACGCTTGAAGCCATGCTTCGGTACTTGGAAAACCTCGCCACCGAGCCCACAAACCCGAAATTCCATCGCATTCGCAGCGGAAATCGCTTTTTCCAGCAAAAACTCTTTGGAAATCTGGGCGAAACCAAGTGCCAACAGCTTTTGCAGCTCTGTCACTTTGCGTTAACGCCAGCGAAAGACGAGAACGACGCCGTGTATTGTGTGGTCAGTCCATCGCCGAGTGCTTTGCAGTGGAAACAACTGGTGTTTCATGTGAAAGTGCGCTTGGCGCTAATAGTGAAAGGCAGCAAATGAAGGCGCATGGCCCCGTCCCAGAAGCAGAGTGGAACTGATTGGAATTCGCTGTAATCATTGGCTAAAACTCCTCGTTTCGACGAATTTCATTGGTAGAAACTCTGTCCATCCCCGCCCAATCCACTGCAAGTTCTGTACGGTTTGGTGGCCAGCCCATTCAGAACTTGCCGAGCGGTGGGCAGGTCCTGTGAGTGCTGGTCGGTTCTAGGATGAGTGAAGGTCTAGTGCAATCATCCTCGCAAATGGCCCATGCTCCAAGCGATCCAGTTCAAGGGAAACAAGCAGCGGAAGAAGAGGAAGTTGTTGATCTCCAAGCGTTGGCTTCAAGCGATCGACGTCCCCAGCACTCTCATCAACACCACTACCACCACCACCAAGAGCAAGAAAAGCCGACCAAGCGAAAGCACGCAACGACCACAAGAGAAACGAAAGCCAAGAGCAAAACACCACGTGCCATGCTGACGCTGAATCCGATGGACGAATTGTCAACCTCCAACAAACAGCAGAGCAACGACAAGAACAAGAAGAACAACCAGGAAGGCGCGGCCGATTTGCTGGCAATGGCGCAAGAGCTGAAGCGGTTGGCGCTGCAGCCCAAGCTCCAGAACAAGAGCAAAGCCAAGAACCCAGGTCACTCTCGGACACCGACGATGAATCAGACCAAACAGTTTGGCAACAACAGGACCAGACCCAAGACGTTTAAGGCCGCCGCGCGAGCCACTATCATCACCACTACCAGCAACAACCACAACAGCAGCAGCAGCAACGGTATCAGCAAGGCTTGTCCCATCGCGAGATCGCGGCACGAAGTGGAGCAAAAGCTGCATACGGGCGAATACTTGTGCGGCAAACTTCGACCGAATGCGCATATGCCCAGTGAAGCGTATTTGACCATTGAAGGACTTCAAGTGGATGTGTTGGTGCGTGGCGTCGCAGATCGTGGCAACGCGCTGAATGGAGATCAAGTGGCCGTGGAGCTATGTGACAAATCGCTTTGGCTTCGATTACCCAAAGACCGCTGTCAGGTGCCTGAAGCACCTCCAGCACAACAAATGCCTTCGAACTCGAACCTACGTGAGAAACCAGATGCAGCTTTAACCACTCTGGAAGCGATCTGGCGACCTCACCACTTCGAGGTGTTCAGTGTAGTCAAGCCACAAAAGAAGACCAGCAAGAAGAGACAGACGAAAGACCAGGCCAAGCAGATGGAGCCAAAAACCGCGGAGAGCTGTTGTCAGGAAGTACTGGAGATGCTTCGGGACACGATCCAACGCGAGTGTAAGCGGCCTACAGCTCGTGTTGTTTGGGTTCTTCAAGCAGCCAACCCAAAAGGTATATTTGTTGGTCGACTGGTCGCACCACCCAAGCAACCTCTCGGTAACAAGAAGAAACTCACTGCAAATTGTGAAAGCAAGATCAAGACAAAGTCTGCAGCTCAAGGTTCGCTGTCGCTGGAACACTCGTTTGTGGTGTTTCAAGCGCGAGAGTCGACACAGCAACTCTGCATTCCTTGTCACCAACTTCCCGATGAGTTTTTGAAGAATCCTGAGTTGTACGCTTCCAAAATGTTGTGCATGTGCCAAATGCTTCCGAATCAATCCGACGATACCTCGAGTGAGGACGCGATGGTCAAACTGCCGTTTCCAGAGGGCAAATTCATCAAGACTATTGGCCAGTTCGATGAAATCGAGCCAGGTGTTCAGGCAGCGTTGAATGAAAATGGTCTGGAACGCCACGCGTTGGAGTTTGACCGCCGAATCCTCCGCGATTTGCACCATCGGTTTGGTGCACAAGGTGAAAAGTTCCAACTCTCCAAGCTTGTGCAACAACAAACACAAGACCCAAGTGCTTCTCAGAGTCTGGATCTGACTGGTCGACGGGATTTTCGCAAAGAACACCGCGTCAACATCTTCTCAATTGACCCAGCGACAGCGCGGGATCTAGACGATGCGCTGCACATTCGTCCCATTGACGAAGATGTGTTTGAGATTGGTGTTCACATCGCCGATGTATCGCATTTCGTGCTTGAAAACTCATTGTTGGACCAGGAAGCTCAACGGCGAGCCACAAGCGTGTACTTTGCTAATGGCGTGCTGCCCATGTTACCTCGTTTGCTTTGTGAAAAGTTGTGCTCCTTGGAACCTGATGAGGATCGTTTGGCGTTTTCCTTGACGTGGCGCATGCACCGAGATGGCAGTCTGGTCAAGGGCTCGATGCCATGGTTTGGCAAGTCCATCATTCGCTCTTGCTGCAAATTGGATTATGGCACTGCCCAGAGAATGATTGATGGAAGTGTTGTACGGTCGGATGGAACTCTGAATTGGGAAGAAGCTCGACGTCCAAGTGGACCTGCGTCCCGGTGCGGCGAGATCATTCAAAACGTCAAAGATTTATGGCAAGTGGCTAGTGCCAGACGTCGCCAACGCTTTGAGAGCGGTGCACTCGCGTTGGATAATGTGAAACTGTGCTTCACACTGGACAGCCACGGAAATCCGACGAGTTTTCGCGACTATGAACTGCGAGACAGCAATCGACTTGTGGAAGAGTACATGCTGTTGGCCAACTACCTGGTGGCGCAGCAACTGCTGCTCACGCAAGGGCCGTTCGCGTTTCTGCGACGTCATCCGCAACCGCTAGGCAATGCGATGAGCAAAACGGTAGCGTTCTTACAAGAGCAGGGCTTCGACTTGGATGCCTCAGACTCCAAGACACTGCATGCATCACTGCAGGCAATTCTCCAATCATATAGCAAAGACGTTTTCGCTGTGATTCAGCATTTGCTGACGAAACCCATGCAACCAGCGGAATACTTTGTCGTGAATAATCAAGCACCCGAGCAGTGGCGTCATTACGCGCTCAGTATCCCGTATTATACGCACTTTACTTCACCGATTCGAAGGTATGCCGATGTGGTGGTGCATCGGCTCTTGCAGGAGAGTCTGGTCGAGTCTGAGGAGCTGAAGAAGCACCTTTCCCCTGAACGCCAACAGAAGATCTTGGAGAAAATGCATTCGATCGCCACCAATTGCAACCTCAAGAAAATGACGGCGAAAAACGCCGAATCCCAAGTGGATCGTGTGTTTTTGAATGTGTTGTTGAAGCGAAAACCCATGTGTCTGGATGGCCTGGTGGTGGACTTTGGAGGCAAACAAATTGCCGTGTATTTTCCTACCATTGACCTTGAAAAGCGCTTTTTCGCGAGAGAATGGCCGCATCGAGGGGCCGAATGGAATTGGAACGCTCGAACCAAACAATTGCTTGTGAACTACATTCCCAAAGCCAGCAGCAGAGTGAAGAGGAACCCCATCAAGGAAGAAGAAGCTGAGCAACAGGAAGACCATCAAGAGAACCCACCACGAACCAGACGCAAAGTTGCTTTATCAAGGCAGATGCAAATGGATGTGACGTTTCTCAAGAGACTTCGCTTCAAAGTGTCGGCAAGACGTGAGTTTCCGTTGGATTTGCAATTCAAGTGGCTCGGCGAGGAAGAAGAAGAAGAAGAAGAAGACAAAAAGAAGCAACCTCAACCCAATGGTGCGGCGAATTGAGCGCAGAATGGGTCTCGACTTGTGTAGAATCAAAACAATGTACACTAGCCATAGAGATCCCGAACTTCATTGCGTAAGAGTTCCAAGGTAATCGCAATGTGCCTTGGTGATGGTGATGAAAGTCCAAAGAGACGAAATTTGAGCGAGAGGAAGCACGTGCGTGAGCGTGAGCCGCAACTCCCATTTCCGAACGACCAGGCGCTCTGGGGAGGCCAGCAATCCTTGGTGGAGCAGTTGCAGGTAGGGTCATGCCTGTAGCTTTGGTGAAACGTTTTGCCAACCATCGGTTTCTTTGGTTTGATTGACATGCATGTGGCCAATCGCGATACGACCTGGATGGACATCAGTGAATCATTCGGCAACCTACCATTTCGGTGCAAAGCTGCATTCTCCCAGTTCGGAGTTGCTCATCACCGCGGGTGTCAACCCCTCGTACAGGGGGGAGGACAACGCCATTCGGCACCCGCCATGGTTCAACGTCACCAATGTCCATACACCTCTGGACCTCTTGTCATCCATTCATCCGAGTCAAGAGGAGCGCCCTTGGACCACTAGACCCAACCCATCATCATTACGTGATAGCAGGAAGCAGTCAACCCGCTGCTACAACGGAATGTCGTTTGGTTGACACTCCCCAGCAGACCTCGTGCTCAGTCTTTTTTGAGGAAGCGCGCCACCTGTGCTAGGCTGATGGTGTACCTGGCCAACTGGTCCACTTGGAGGACCTCTCTCCTTCCCTCTCGACAGGATTCTCGGCGACAAGCCATCCAAAACCTTTCCTTGTGCCCGTGCCTGTTGTTGGTCGTTTTCTTGCAGATTGGACCTTCAACACACCTGATGAGGTCCATTTGCTCAACGAAAACGCCATATTCAATGACGATAGCTCGGGTATCCAGTCGTGCCAGTCATTGCCCCCCGAAGTAATGGACATCATCAATGCATTGGTCCCACCCTTTGTGTGGATGGCCTACTCTGGTCTTTGCGCTTTCCAGTGAAAGCTGACCACATGCTTCTTGCATGAACCAAAACTTGGGCATGTGGTTCTTGGGACCCTCTGGGAGACCAGTCCGAATCGCAATAGCAACTTGGCAAGTGAGTAATCGACGCGCACCAGCTGTCGGCTCTCTTCACTGAATTCCATCACCGCCATGTGGGTTTGAATATGTGCACATTCGTCTCTGAATGCCTGACTCTGATCTTGCATACTGCATACTGCGCGCTGTACTTTAGTGGGCCGTTGAGGTGAGTATGGCAGGCCACAGAGAATCACTTGAGAGTAATGCCATCTGATTGTGGATGGCCAACAGCATCCCAGATGGAGTTGGCAATTCAACCAACAACTGGATATGGTAGATGGGGCGGAACAGCTACTTGTTTGATTCACAACAGCGCACCTGAGCAAAAGCGCCGTATTGATGAGCTTACCCTCCGTACGTCCCTTAACATGTGGTCAGCATGGCGACAACGTCTCTTGAAGATTCGCGTTCTGGCAGTGTCCACAACGCCAACCAAAGAGCGCTGTCTGCCCACAATGCTTGGGTGGTTGGCCGTGGAAACTTGGATGAGCAAAACGCAAGTGCATTAGGCAATCGCAAGACACCTATTTACTCGTCGAAACGCCACCACAATGGATTCCTTGCATGTTCATGCCATCAGGTCACGCGTTCACCTCATCGCAAAGAGGGCTTTTGTGCTGTCCGGTGTGTCACGTGATAATATGAACCGCTGCAAGTCTCACATCTCCGCCTCCCACCCAAAAGAATGGCATGGCGGATAGCGAGACATTAGGCAACTTGCATAGGGGCGGCCGGCTTTTCGATTGGATAGGACATGAGAGTGAGAAGACAAGCACGCGAACGCGAGCAATTAAGTTCAGATGGAGGATGCTCCAAGTCATCAAAGAGAACTTTTTTTTTGCTCGTCTCTGTGACGACATCCACGAAATCCCAGCAGCTCCAGCGGTGCGCGGCGCGCGGAACGCACCCCACCCAACCCAGCAGCAACTGATGATCTGAGGCACGTGGTGAGGGCGTCGTGATTTGAGAGAGAGAGAGAGAGAGAGAGAGAGAGAGAGCACAAGATTGCGTAACAGCATGAATGGATGGATAAGAATTCTGAAGAGTAGCAAGTGCTTCCCCATGATCCTTTTTCGGGGCAATCAGCGGCTCTGCCAAAAGCTTGGTGCTGGCCCAACAGGCGAGGTCAGTGCCAGGGCAGTCCGCTCTCTCTCGCGCCCTCTTGAAGATACATGCCAGTGTCGTCTCCTACAGACAGCACAACTTGCTGGCCTGCTGGCCATTGCGGATTGAAGCGACAGCCAAATGGATGGCTCATCCGCCCAAACGGTTGATCAACGATGAATCGCCCATCATCCATGTTTGCGGCTGTGATTGTTGGCGCAGCCGACTTTATGAGAGTGCTCTGTCACGTCCCCATTCGGCGCCATCTGGCGAGCAAACCCTCAGCAATCAAGTGCACAAGAGACAACGATCATGCCAGGGCATATGGTGCATGGTCCTTGCCATGCGATGAGGGTCAAGAGAGATCCATCCAGGCCAGGTCCCCGTCCAGAAACCAAGACAAGCACACACACTCAAGTTGGTGCACCACCTGGTTTTCCGTTCTTGAGTGTACAGAACCGCGAAGCTGGCCAAAGGCATCCCAAAGCCCCACATGCTGGCTATCTCTTGTGCCACGACCAGAAACGATCCACGCGGCGCTCTTCCAGTGCCACATGGCAACACAAGAAGCGCGTTGTCAACTTTTGGGGACTGCTGGCCACAGACAGCAAGCCAGACAGCCAGGTGGCTCGAAATCCAAATCGTCAGTCCGCCAGAGAGATCCACTGCATACTCCCTACTCATTTTTGACTGATAGATCCAGACCAAGTGCAGCAGCAAGCAACCAGTAGCTCATTTACTGACGGCAGCACCATGAAGAAATTGAGCGGCTCACTTAACGGGCACCAAGTTCAGTGCGATGGGTACAGTGTACACAATCCCCCGGTCGCCATCAGCTGGATTGATGGCTTGGGGCTCAGTTGTTGATTCAGCAGTCGCGCGAGGGACCGGCGCAGAAGGCAAAAGAAGCAACTGGAAAGCGAAAGACAAGCGCCGCGCCGAGCTGATGGAACAGACAAACAAGACCTTCTGAAGGGCCCCAAAAGGCCTCCCTTGCTTCACCACCTCACAACGGTGGAGCGGACGCGGACAGTGGATCCGCTACCACGGTGGACGATAGACGATGGACCATCTGAACTGAAGTTTGCGCCTCGTTTATGCTGCTTGGGACAGGGGGTTGCTCAAAAGTCACTGACACGAACTAGGGGAAGCGGACGAGATCGCCAGAAAAAGGCGGTGGATCCTGCCCGGACACTCTTGGCTCCACTATGAACACCACTCGCAAGATTGGTTCAAGTTGCAGTTGAAACCCATTCGCTGATCCCCTTTTTCGATACAAACAACCAGACAAAAAATCGAACAAGAGCCACTGCTTGTTCGATTTCGAAAGCTTCGATTTTTTATGCCTTTTGTACTAGTACGTAGTACTGTTTCGCCAATACTGTATATGAAATGGACTTCGCGGAATGGGTTCATTTAGGCAGAAACCATCACAAGTGAAGAGCTCTTCAACGAACAGGTCACTGGCTCACAAATCACTGCACGCTGCTTTTCCCCAGCCTCTCACTGCATTGGATTGTTCGCTCTGCTGGCCATGTATGGTCATCCTCTTTCTTCCTTTTGCTCTTCTTTCTGGTTCAGATCATGCTGCTAAAGCCGCGGATAGCTCATGGATTGTTGGCGTCTTCACTCCTCCCCCGAAATGAGACCGATGAAGGTGAGCCAAAGAGTGGTTCTTTTGTTTCTATTCTCTTTCTTCTCTTTCCACAAGCCTGGATCGGGTCTTTTCCAGTTGCGGGAAAGGAAAATTCGGCCAAAGAGAACACAAGAAAGAGCAGCGTTGATCGAAAACCTGTGGTCCGCATAGAGACTCGAGATCCTTCTGAGTCTGACGCTGGCGGAGCCAAGCCCTCAAGCATTCTGCCTACTCAGTTGAGCTGCTCCCCATTTGTGATTGGTGCTGGCCAAGAGCATAGAATTGCCCGCTTTGACGTCAACTTTGTCCCACTGTTTGTCCATACTCGCACGCACGCGGACTCTGACGCGGTTGGTCGACGTCACTGGGAAGTGTTGGGTTTGTGTTTGGGTTTGTGTGAGTGCCGTGCTTGCATTTCGCTTTCTCGCCATTCAATTGGCTTGGCTTTGCCGGACAGCTCATTCTTTGCGGATCCACACAGCGATGCTTTTGGATGGCGCTCTCAGCAATTCACATTTCGAAACGACAGACGCTCACGCCCACCTCCTTATGAATCCTCAAAAGTCGCAACCTTTCGCCAAAGGGCGTCTAAATGCGTGGGACTGCGTGAATTCATTCATTCAATGGCCGTGATAAACTAAACTGGCCACCGCTGTATGTAGATTGCCATCCATGATGACCCACTATCCCAATCTATCCTGGCGTCAGCAACAGCTGTAGAACTCTTGATGTTTGCTTCTGATTGGTGCATGTTTGCAGCTGGATAAGAGAATCCCGTCTTCTCTTTCCCAGCCAGAGGACTCATCTCGAGGTACCATGAGGATGACACTCACCCAGTTCTGGGGTCAGTGTCGCTTTTGCAGGGGTCAGTGTCAGCGTCACCGCACGTTTTGTGAGCATCATCTGACTTGTGCTCGTCCAGATAGCGTTCATCGCTTTGATGATCTGCCTGCCATCAGTCAGCCAGGAGCAAGAGACAATTCTGCACCACAAAGAATGTGAAAAGTGAGCGGCTGCAGGGCTAGCAGGAAAAAAAGTCCGCCAGTCAGTGATGGCACTTTCACTCGGTGTTGGTCATGGCCAGGGCCCCGCTTGTCCAGGCCGTGGTCCTCTTGTGCTGCAGCTAGCAGTTGATCGCAGTCCTGATACACGCGAGAGACACTGCTCCGTCAACCCACTAACGAAAGCTCAAGAACAGGAAGCACGTTTCTTCAAACCCAACAGCGCGCGAAGATGCAAATATTCCGCCGCTGTTCGGTGCGTCATGATCTCTATTGCATCGTGGCTTCTTTGCTTCAATGCTTCAATGATGACTGCAACTGTTTTGCCGTGCGCCTGCGCGTGGACCCTTTGCAGAGCGCAATGTCTTGTTGGGGGCACCGACTGAGCCCACAGCAACTGAGAAATGCAGAGAGCCATGTAGAAGAGAACTTCATGGATTCGTGCTGATGTTGTGGGAAAAGTAGCAGCTGTTGATGTTGATGATGAAGATCCACCAGAGTTCCAGATGGTGCAGAAGGTAGTAGTCCTGGAGCTCACGGACTGGCGTCTTTTCACAGGGGCAGTTTCCTGCCCTGAAACCTTTTCGAAGTGCAAGAAGAGACATGCAGCGCAGAAGGCTGGCCAGTGCACACCCATTTGGTGAGCTGCCCTTTGGGGTTGGTTTGCGCAGCTCTTGGGGTGGAGCGGTGCAACTGTACAGTACGCGGCAGTGGTCGGTGGTGGGCAGTGAAGGCCAGTGCCAGCCAGAGTATGTGCGCGATGTACCTACGATTTCTCTTGGGCACTTGGTGCTGGCCTTGGAGGTCGCTTGGTGCCGGTGCGTGGCGCTTTTTCCGCGCTTGCGCGCGTGCTGTTCCTCAGTGCTGCCCGACAACTTCAAAGACGCCTTGAGAGCTCACTTTACAGTAAGTGGGATCCAAAGGGATGGGTGCTGTTGTTGTTGTCCCAGCAGTCAGCAAGGCAAAAAGGCTTCTTGTGCAGCCAGAGCAACAGAAAAAGAAGAGAAGAACGCTCGAACGCGCAGGGCCAGCTTCCAGAGCCACACGCGTTCTGCAGTTTGCTGGTGGGCCATCCAGGTGCAACTGTTGGGGCCAGGACTTGTTCACTCTTTCCAACGTGGGGGTACGTGCACGCGACTCCACAGCGGTGGCTTTGTCTTGCCCCACAGTAAGTGGGACTCTGACAACCTCGTTGCCTCGTTGCCTCGTTGCCTCGTTGCCCGATTGCCCCTTTGGCCTCATGAGGACAGATCCTTGGATGTCAGTGGAGCGTGTGGTGGCGACCCTCGAGTCTGGTGGACAGCGGATCTCGCGTACTGTAAAGACACGGTACTGAACGCTTATGATACACTTGTCCTCCAGTACGTATTTTATACTTGTCCAATCTGAGGGGACGGAGGCCAAAAAAGAAACCGAAAACCAAAAAGCCATCATGCACCCTTCCAAACGTCCCGGTATGAGGGGTAGGCGTAGAGTTCCCCTTCATTGCTAGTTGAAAAGGGTTGGCGTACGGATTGGTCCACTCATGCCCAAGGAGCTGTTCGATGAACATAGCTCCTCCCCCCCCCCCCCCCCGCAGCTTTGCACCGAGCATTTTTGCCAGGCAGGTGAGTAAATGACTGGCATCATGCGTTTGATCTCCTCTGCATGATGCATCCAAATGATCCAAATGAACTGGTTTGCCATCTGGTGGTGTGAGTGTGAGTGCCCTCTTTTACAAAAAGCCAATTTCTGTTTTGTTTTTTCCGCCCATTTTTTCAAAATGGTTTGTTTTCCAGTTCGTGGCGGGGGAGTAAGGCTGGCAAGGCAGGCAAGGCAGGCAGGCAGGCAAGGCAGGCCAAGGGAGATGGGCTGGCTTGTCTTTGACACGCAAGCGACGCCAAAACCCTTTCAGATGGCCACGCCATAGAGACAGGCCATTCTGTTGGGTTTTGCCACCACCTGGCCCGTCTGGTGTGCACCATCCGCTTGGCCTTTTTGTGTGCGTGCACTCCACCTGTGTATGTACCACTTACTACAGAGTGCTGGGGCTTTGTGTGGGTGTGTTTCTTCTTCCTTCTTCTTCTGTGCGCGAGTGCGAGTGCTACTGCTCCTCACTTGCTTGCTCTTTGCCGAGTGGGAGTGGGAGTGGGCTGGTTGGCTTCTTTGTGGAAAAGCAAACCACCACTTGGTGTTGGTGTGTTGCGTCCCCAATCCCAGAAGCTGGGGGAAGGAGGAACAGCAGCAGGATGGTGTCAAAGGTTACTTCTCGATTTGGCTGCTACTACCGAGTACACCCTCCTTTGGAGTTACTCGAGTGAGTGTGTGGGGGTTGCTGGTTTTCAAGCTCAGTAAGAGCTCACACTCGTTTGCTCGCTGTTGGGTGCCCAACCACCAACTCAGTTTTTGGCTTTCTCTCCAAGTGTCACGTCGTTGCTGCCTTGGTGGGCCCAAGTCTCCAGTCAACGCAACTCAACCCATCTCTGCTTCCTGAGCCTTGCTGGTAGCTGCGCATTCAGTGACTCGCAGGTCATTCCCACTTTGTCAATCCAGCCCACAAAGAGGACCAGAGCAGAACAGAAACAACCAGTTACACCAGTTGGTGCTCCGCACAAAAAGCTCTTGGACCCTCCTCCCCCCCCCCCCCCTCCCCATCAAATCCTCGACCAAAACAGCAGGCCCACGAGCCACCTCAACCCGACCAAACCAACTGCGAAGTGGCAGGGCAAGTCAGTTCCGTTTCAAGCGCCTTTGGAGTCGAGTTTTCAGTTGTCAGTTTTTGGCGCAGTCTGCTCCCAATCTGTCCAGCTGGTGGTTTTGGGATTTCTCTGCGGTTTTGAAGCGTGAACGGTTGTGTGTGCACCAGCATTGCTCGTTTGGATTCGGATCACGGCTCACACTCGACAAGTCGCTCCACCGCCGCGTCATCTGCTCCAAACGAAATCCGACTCTTTTTGCTCTATATCGAGTCGTGGGCGATCTGCATCTCCAGCTCCCCAAGCACCAGCAGTAGCGCCAAAGGCTTGTTTGTAGGCGGCAAACAGCCTTCATTGTGAAAGTGGCGATCCCGTCGACCAGTTGAGAATTTCGAATCATTTGGTAACTTGGGGGTTGCTGTGTCGTGTGTTGCTTTCATCCAAAAACCACTCCACTCCACCCACAACAATACCCCCTCCCCAGGTGGCGTGTACACGTGCAGCGTGAAAAGGAGAGCAATCAGTGGCGACAAGTCATTGAATTTCCATTTCAGTTTGCGTCCACGGTGTTCAAGTTTTTTGGTGTGGTGAGCGCGCCTATCAGTAGCAGTCAAGCTCCTTCCCGACTCCACGCCACCACCACCAGTAGCAACTGTCCAGCAGTTGACCCCATTCAGCTTCTTTCTTTGCGCCAAGCTCCAGTGTGTACGCTTTCTTTGAGTGACCCTCCGCCCCGCCCCCACCAGCCCCCAGCTTTGGTGACTTCCTGTTACCCCATTGTTTTCTTCCGTACACTATCGCGTACCGAGCGTGTACAGTGTGCGTGAGTTGAGTGAGCGGTACAGTAGCCCTCACCCACACGACCTCCAGAAAGGAACCGAGGTCGACGCCTACTACCCAACGCCCCGCCAAGAAGAACTCGACCACTCGTCGTGGAAACCCACAGAAGAACGATCAAAAGAAGCGTTTTGCCATGGATTTGCATCGCTTGCTGCTTCACCCCGACGACGGCAGTTGGTTTGTCATTGGCGAAACCAAAAGCGAAGCCGAGATGATCGAGTTTCGTCGCACGCTCAAGCGCAACGCCATCATCAACACCCATCTGGTCAATTGCACCATGAAACATGACAACCAGGAAGGCCCACTCGAGGAACACAAGATGAAAGTGCAATGGACCAAATGCACGTCGGTGTTGTGCCATCCAAAACGCCAAAGCGGAAGCAACCAGGATAGCAACGAACCCCCGCGCACCTGTCCCGTTCAACTGCGCATGTCAACCTGCCAGCTGACCCATCATGGTATCATTTGTCAAACGTACCAGCACCTCAGCGATGAACACGACTCGGCTGAGCCCATGCAGACCCAGGTTACAACCGACATGAAGGCGCACATCACGCGCATGCTCCAAAACGACCCCGAAGCCAAACCCATGACCATTTACAAAGAGTTGCAGCGATTACACGAACAGGGCGAATTTGGCGACGATCTCATGCCGACCAAGATTCAGTTGCGCAATGCTTTGACGTACTTACGGAACCGCAAAGTGCGACGCAATAGTGCCAGCTCCACAGGATCCACCGGCAAGCGACGACGAGAAGACAACGACTCCGATACTTCTTCCGAACGATGAAGCGTTTGGGCGGCAAACCGCCCCCCCTCCCCCCTCACGACCAAAACAGATCAAGAGATTGACTGACAACCACCGGAAGTATTTTTTGTACAAAACGCGCTTGGAACTTGACGGCGAACGCGAACGACAGCCCCCGATGTGGTGCTCCTCAGCTTCTTTTATTGCTTGGTCTTGCTGCTTAACATCTGCTTTTCCTTTGGAAGGCAGACAAGGAAGCAAACAAGACCAGATCAGGTGAGAACAGAAGTGTTCTGAGGACTGGATCAAAGACAAAAGAGAACGAGACAAGGAAATAGCGGCATTAAGTGTGTGGCTTGCGCTCTTTTGGCTTTGTTCACCAGGGAACGGACGTGTATAATAACTATGAAACAGAGCTGCCCCCATTCTTAGATGACCCTGGTTTTCATTGTTCTTTGCCTCTCTTTCGTTCGAGTCGCCAAAACCCATTAACTCTCCTTGCCACTTTGTTCGTAAAAAACGGCACAACGGCACCTGTGGCTTGCTCTGTCTGTTTACTTTGCCAGCTCGCGTCAGATGTTTTGATATGTCAGTGTGCAGACATGAAGGTGCAAAGAAGAGAACAACACAAAGCGAAAGGAAGCCAAATGGACCGTTGGGCAAATCGCGAAGAAGCACAGGGAACGTGGCATGGCGGGGGCCGGTCGCGCCGTCGCAAAATCCGTCTGGCCGTTGTTAGTTAGGCTGCAGAGCACATCTCGCCTCCCCAAACAAGAGAAAAAGAGTTGTCACAATGCCGCCCATCCTCCCAATTGAAGAGCTCAGGCTGAAGTTTGTAAATAGCTTCAGTGAAACGGCCGTTTTGTGATTTGGATGTGTGATCATATCGGCTCATCAATCAACGCGCTTTTGAGGTGGCGCAAAGGGCCAGAAGCAGCTTTTCCAAGAGCCAACGACGAAGCGCCACGGCTTCTCTCGTAGTCACAGCGCGACCTCTCGAACCAGCCATTCTGTCAATCGACTCAGGCAAGAAAAATTTTCCCCTCGCTCCCCTCCTCCCGTTCCCTCCGCTCCTCTCGTCCGTCCACTTCGTCCGCTGCTGCTCCCCCCCCCCCCCCAACTCACGTCCTTTCCATTCATCGCAAAAAGCGTACCATACATGACGGGAGACACAATAATAAAACGCACTTCTACGATCACACATGGAGCTTGCTTTCGTCGGGTTCTCGAGGCTAACGAACATTGGTTGAAATTGCGTGATGCTTTTCAACCAATCTACACCCACTATTTGTGGAACCAGAAAATGGTGTGTCCCACACCTTGGATCCCATTGGTTTCCATCTATTTCGGCAGGCTATTGGAATTGAAAGGGAACCGTATCCCAACCGGTTGGCAACCAGTAGTGTTTGGCTCACTTTTTTAGAAGCCCCCGCCAAGACCCCCATCCAAAAGCAAAGCTCTCTATCCTCAAGAGGAAGCAAGCCCAAGGAAGAAGAAGAAGCAGAAGCAGAAGCCAAGCGGCGGCCTTTGGAAGTGAAGCAAAAACGTCCAAAACCACACGAAAAACATGAGTGACGAGATCGGCAAAAAGGCAGATTACTCCCAGGAGTATCAGAGAATTCTCCCACAGGCCACGTCCATCGCGGCCAGCGGCAACGTGGAAGCCGGCTGCGAGTTGTTGCTGGCGCTGGAGAAACAATCGCGGCTAGCCAATGACATTCCTACGCTCAAAAGCGTGGTGACCGCCATTTTGTCGCTGTGTGCGCAGTACAAACGATGGGAATTGCTCAAAGACTTTATCTCGTTGCTGTCCAAGCGCCGCGCGCAAAAGTCGGCGGCCGTCGCGGTGATCGTGCAGAAATCCATGGAGTTTTTGCCCGAAACGCCGTCGGAATCGGTCAAAATGGATCTGATCCATGCGCTTCGGCAGGTCGCCGAAGGCAAAATCTACTTGGAGAGAGAAAGAGCTACACTCACCCAGCAATTGTCGCGCATGAAAGAAGCCCGCGGGGAAATCGCCGATGCCGCCAATATTCTGCAGGAAGTGCACGTCGAAACGTTTGGCGCCATGACCAAATTGGAGAAAACCGATTACATTTTGGAACAAGTGCGGCTGACGCTGGCCAAAAAGGACTTTGTGCGCGCCAATATCCTGGCCAAAAAGATCTTGCGACGCAACCTCGAGGAAGAAGCCTTTGAGGTGCGTTGCAACTTGCTGGATCCTGTATCTTTATGCGAGACAGCCATGCTCATACCTGTCAGCTCTTGATCTCTTTCTTGTCCTCCTTCTTCCTGGTGCGTCGTTGTTTGTGGGGGCGTTGTCTATGCGCACGGAAATGATAGGAATGCAAGCTCAAGTTTTACCACTTGATGATTGAGTACGACACACACGAGAACAACACGCTGGAGCTGTGTCGCCACTGGTTGGCGATTTTCAACACCAAAAGCGTGCAGACTAAAAGCGAAATGTGGCACAAAGCGCTGCAGCACGCGTCCATTTTTGTGGTGTTGTCCGCGTATTCCAATCTGCAAAACGACTTGTTGCATCGACTTGCCAACGAGAAACTGCTCGAGGAATTGCCCGAATACCATGCGTTGCTGAAGAGCTTCATCACCAAAGAGATCATGGGGTATCCGTTGCCCCAGCAGGATCTGTTGCGCAAACATGCGGTGTTCACCCACGCCGAACGAGGCGCTGAATGGCTGGAGTTGTTGAAGACGCGCGTGACGGAACACAACATTCGAGTGGTCTCAGAGCATTACGAGCGAATGCGGCTGCCCCATTTGGCCAACATGATTGGACTCTCAGAGGAGGTATGCAGCTGACGGACTTTGAAGACTGTTGTGATCCACGGGAGCTGACCTCTTGAATGGTTCACGACCTGGTACTCCAATGCAGCTGACCGAAAGCAGCATCGCGACGTTGGTGAGCGATGGCTCCATCTATGCCAAGATCGATCGCCCTGCAAAGCTTGTCTCGTTTCATCGCCCATTGTCGCCAGAAGAGCAGTTGTCTAATTGGTCAGGTACGTCAACGTCCACACTAGATCTTCACGATCAACATGGCTTGGTTTTCGAGAGTCTGACCATCGGTGCTTGATTATTGTTGCAGCGGATATTTCGGAGTTGCTGCGTTTGGTGGAGACAACATGCCATCTCATCAACAAGGAGAACATGATTCACAAGATCTAGAATGGAGACATAGCGCAGCGGTGGTATTGCGTTCTCTGTCGGTCTGTTTTTTTTCAACTCTTGTGCGTCCAGCTCAAGCTCGGAGTCAACTGCCGTACCACGCTGGACAACACGAAGGGGGGAGTGGAGCAACAGTTCAGTCAGACACTTGGTTGCCATCGTTCTGGCATATTCTCTTTTCTCCTTCTTCAAAGCAAAATGAAATGTCCGATTGATTGAATTGACTACAGCAGCTTGTCGTCGTCTTGCTCTTCTTCATCCGCATCGTCAAATTGACCCGATTCTAACTCCTCGAACGCAGGCGAAACATGCAGCATCGAATCCAGATGTGCGAGCAACCGTGCCTGCAAAACCAAGACAACGGCATAGATCATTCAGTCCAGTCCCTACAACCACGCCACTTACGTGCGCTTTGAGGCCAACCTGCTGAGCTCCGTTTTCAACTTCTTCTTCGTTGTAAATCCAGCCATCCTCCTCGCCGTCTGCTTGTTTTGGCATCATCATCAGCCTCTCCATCAGTTCCATGCTCCTTTTGCTGCATCCGTTGTCGTTACTTCGGGTCCATCAACTCAAAGCAAATGACGCACCTTGCTCTTCCTCCTCCTCGTCCTCGTCATCCGGATTGAGCTCGGCAGCCTGCGAAAGCGTCTTGTAAATGGCTTCCACTACATCCGCCACAAAAAGTCACAACGAGCAAGCACGTAAGGCAATCTGTCTGCTGGTGTTGTTCACCAATGGCTTCTTCCTTACACTGCGACGGATCCGACGGCACAAGTCGCAACTCGGCAATGTCTTCCTGCAGATCCAACTGGTGCCAGAAACGGCCCACAAGGAGCCACCCACACCCATCGCGCATTCCATGCATCCAACAAAGCCTCATAGTCAGTCTGCGTGCAAAATATACACCTTGGGGCACCTTTGCATCTGAGTCTTTCTTCCCCAAACGCACCTGGCAATAAATACATGGCTTGGGAAAGGCCGCCAAATCCCGCGAAATCGCATGCAACGCTAGGGTTTTCATGGCCCATGCAAAGCCGACACGACTAGCCGTCGGGGCGCCAATCCAAAACACACGTCTGCATTCACATCAACCCCATCTGAATGGTGTTCTGTTGCCAACCACCACCCTGCGCCCAGTGATAACCAACTACCTACCTGGTGGAGACGTGCAAAGAGCCAGCGTTGCCAGCGCCATAGGGCACGCCGGAGTCGCCTTCTTGGGCCAAACTCTCGCCAAGAAACAGCTCCACAGCGTCGAATCTACCCAGAAACGTCTCTTCTTCTTCTTCGTCTTCCTCATGGGGATTCAAACGCGGCGCCAAAGTGCCGACTTCCAGCTCCTCGCGCGTCAGAATGTTCATGCTGCCAAGGGCTTCTTGTTTGGGGTTTGTGCCGCTTTGATTGGCAAGCAAGTCCTCGATAAAATACGAAAGGACCATCCGGACTTTATCGGAGACTATCCGTACAATATCTGTGCAGTCAAGCCGTTTGAACTTGAAGGCGTGACACCAAGACATTTTGAGTCTTGTCCATTGCTTGTTGGTGCACGCGCAGCAGTTCTTTGAGCTCGTTGGCCGCCAGAGCGTCGAGGCTTTCGCCCTGAAGTTGGTCCAGTCTGTTTTTTGTTTGTTTGGTGTGTTGTTGCATGGCACAAGAGGTGGTGAGTGCTGCAAGTCACGGCACGAGCCACTCGATACGCCCACGACAACCTTACCTGATCGTCTGGTCCTGAAAGCTCTGTTGAAGCCGTTGGAATTGGATCTCGCAGGTGGTCTGCAGCGATGAACCCAGAAACGACACGAGACACGTGGCGATCCAACTGCAAGAGACCAACACGGTGTTGATCAACGCGGTCACCTTGATGAACTCCACGGAACGCGGCAGTTGCGGATCCTGCGTCCATGAGAGCAACGACGATGAAGAAGAAGTCGATGATGACATAGAAGGAGCACAGGACGTTGGGTGTTCCAGATAAAAGTGTGTCAGTCGCAAAGCTGCCGGGGTCGACAACAACAGCACCATCAACACCAAGACATTCACACCCAACGAGAAGCGCCACTGGAACGAGACGAGCGTAATGCCGTTAATGAGTCAGCTGCTTGGTGGTGTAGGATGTTGCATGACTGACAACTTACCATGTTGCGGCGAATTCGCTTCCAATGCTGGTCGGGAAACAGAAACACTTGCTGTTGCGCGAGTGAAAGCGCCTTCATGCCACCTAGGAGACAAAAAGTACACTAGTTCATGTCGTAGTTGCACCACACCGCATGGAACTCATCGTATCACAACACAACAAAATCGTCGACAATGGAAAGGATATTTGACGAGATAAAACATGAGTTGGCGCGTGCGCACACAAGATCGAGAATAAGAGCACGCGAAGAACACGTCCAGGTCCTCTTCAGCGTTGGAGACGAGGTTGAACATGTCGAGCCACACCAAACCCGTCATGGCGCCATGGCAGATCAGTCCAGTCGCTTGAATCATCTCTTGTGCAAATCCTGCCAACGACTGTTGTTCGTGAGGAATATTTTGGGGTTTTTGGTGTAGTTTGGAAAAGCTCATAAACGCCAATGAGACTCTTTTCTTGCGCGGTGAAAACGTCTCAGCCATCGGTGACTTGAACTGGTCTTGTTGCTGCAAAAACGAGAAGAACCCTTCTTTCCGACGGACAAATTCCCCGCTGGACTCGTTCTCGATGAAACTCTTCCTGCGACTCGAGTCACTTGCAGTTCCATTCACGAAAGCATGAAAGAAATCCATGGTTTGATGACACTTTTCATGGGGGCTTTGACCAAAGTCTGTGGTCAAGAACTCCATCAGCACGTCCTCTGAGACACAAGGCTCTTGCTGCTGACTCGTAGCCAACGATGAAGCCGGTGCATTTGACAACGGTGAGTTCATCGTAGCAGGTTTTCCTTGATCAGCTTGTTGTGGTTGTAGCTGGTTCGGCTGTTGTGGGCTTTGTTCCAGTGGTGGTAGTGGTTGAACTGGTGGTGTAAAAGTCTCGGGTTGCTTGGTCATCCTCTCCTCTGCAGTGGCCATCAGATTTAGATCAATCGGAGCTTCTGTGGCTGAAGAAACAGCTCCATCTCCAGCTGGTCCAGAAATGGAAGTGTTTCCCGCCGCCTCGCGTTGGCTTTTCAGGTTGCGGCGGCCCATTCTCGATCCTGCCGTCGTTGGGTATTCGAAGCAGCCGCTCGAAACGACGCGGATTCGCACTTAATTCCGAATTCTGAAGGAACAAAACCATCGACCAAAGCCTCCACAACCTTGAAGCCCCACCACAAGCACGTACAAACTCCATGGAGCGGGTGCAGCGCACCTCTGTGGCAGCGTCACGGCACGCTTCAGTGACCGGTAGTGCTCACAATCGAATCGACGAAGACGCAGACGAATCGGCTTCTCAAACCAGTGGCTCTGGGGTATCGTATTCGTCGCCGGTGTCATCGTCTTGTGCCGTCAAAGTTGCCATCCGCGTGCGTCCACCGAGCCAACGCGAGATTGCCAACAAATCACCGCTTGTGATCGTTGCAACCGAGAAAAGCCTTCAAGTCGTGAACCCCGTCGTGTTTGTGGACGCTCACTATCTTCCGCTGCTCAGTCAGACGTTTTCGCTTGATGCTACTGCTGGTACAACCGGCACTCCAAAGGGCCAGCAGCAGCAACAGCAATCGTCGCAGACACAACAGTCCGTAATGCTTCCAAATGCTGGTGTGGGCGTTCGACTCAATGAAGACACACTGGCAGCCGTTGCCACGACCGGGGAATGTCGCTCTTTTCATTTTGATCGCTGCTTTTGCTTTGAACAAGCACAGAAGATCGGCTTTGAGAGAAGACCCAATCCAGTGGTCGACGACGTCGATGGATTTTCGTTCAAGCCTAATCAAGAGCTGATCTTTGACGAAATCGGCCAGGAAATGATTGACTCGGCCTTTCAGGGATTCAACTGCACGGTGCTCGCGTACGGACAGGTGAGCGCTCTTCTGTAGATGAATGCCTCATACCAAAAGAATTGTCAGGCGATTTGTGTGTTGATTTGCACGCCTTCGCCTTCATCAGACTGGAAGCGGCAAGACCCACACCATGGTTGGCACCAAGACAAGTCAGGGCAAAGGACTGATTCCACGCGTGTGTGAAGCGCTGTTTCAGGGCATCAGCAAGAGACGAAGCGAGGACGACCAAAAGCAGGACGCGGAAGAATCGTCAACCAAAACGATCTACAGCGTGCACGTGAGTTACATTGAGATTTACAAAGAGAAAGTCAACGATTTGCTGGTCGAAAGCCACAAGGTTTCTCCCCACGAGTCGCTGCAAGACTCGAGTGCCGGTTCCTCCAGTGGGGATCCATTGTTGCCGAGACCCAGTCGATCGGGCTCCATCGTCGACGACAATTCTAGGCGAATGAAAGTCCGCGAACATCCCGTCACGGGACCGTTTGTGGAAGGGCTCAGTTCTCGTCCCGTGATGTCGTACGCCGAGATTGAAGAAGAATTGCTGGCCGGGGAACGGCTCCGCACGGTTGCGAGTACGCTGATGAACGCGACTTCGTCCCGGTCGCATGCGATTTTTACCATCACATTCACCCAGACAACGGTGGATCCGGTATCCCTGTGTGCCCATGACAAGACGTCCAAGCTGTCTCTGGTAGATTTGGCCGGTTCCGAGCGTGCCGATGTCTCGGGAACCAGTGGAGAACGACTGAAAGAAGGCTCAATGATCAACAAGAGTCTGACGACTCTAGGACGAGTGATCTCGACTTTGACCAAGTGAGAAACGTTTGCTGGTAACACTGTTGTGGGGACTGGGTTGATTCTTTTGTGGATGCGAATCCTCAGAGGAAACAACGAGCGCGTGCCATATCGAGACAGCACACTCACGTGGCTGCTCAAAGAGAGTCTGGGCGGAAATGCCAAGGTCAGTTCGTTGCCTTCTTTTCTGTCGTGAATGGTACGATGGAGAGATACCTTGTTGATAATGATCCCATATGTGTATTTGCGGATATCAAGACCACCATGATTGCGATGATCAGTCCCGCTGCAGATGTGAGAGTCCTCTTCTACTTGTCCCCCTTCCCCCACTGGCTGATCATCAGGATCTCCGCATAGAGTTACGAAGAGACCATGAGCACCTTGCGATATGCCGAGTCTGGTACGTTCGTTGTCTGTTTTGCCTCTCTCAGTGGATAGACATGACAGAACCCTGTGAACTTGTGTTTGATGGACCTCACTAGCCAAGAAAGTGATGAATCGTGCGGTCATCAACGAAGACAAGAACGCCCGAATCATTCGCCAGCTGCGTCAAGAAGTGAGTGTCGTCGTGGGATGCCCCCCCCCCCCCCCCGAACTCGTGGATCCTGCTTCTAACTGTCCATTGGAATGGCTTCAGATCGCCGAACTGCGCGCAGAGCTCGCTCGCATCCAGCAACTCAACAAAATCGCCAACGCCGGGCTGACGGCCAGTCTCTCGGAGCGTGAAACCGTGTTCCAACAACTACAGAATGAGGTTGCGCTCTTGACCAATGTCTCGTCGTCCACCTCGGGTTCTTCTTCGGTGCTTGGCGCCAAACAAGAGCTGGTGGCCAAGCTGCATCCCAGCTGGCCGAGTCTCATCAACCTCAATGAGAACCTGCAAGCGACCTCGAACGAACCGATCGCGTTCTACATCTCCAAGGGTCTCACCGTGTTTGGTGCGAAACCCGTCCAGAGCCAAACGGCGCTGGTGCAGGCATTTCCGACCAGTCTCTTGGCTCGGAAAAAGCTCGAGGATGCCAGTGATTTTCACTGGTTCCAGTTGGACCCACCAGCCACGCCAACAACTCTTGCACCAGACCAGACGGAACTTGAGCCCAATCATGTCGTGTTCTGCTTTGCCGGCGAAAGCGAAGACGAACCAAGAGGCAAATCTGCTTCTTCCATGGCATCCACCAGCGCTACGGTGAGTCTGGAGAGATTGAGTGGCCATGCACAAGTGCTTGTGAATGGAGCTGAGTTGGAGGCCAACCAAGAGTATTCGGTGAGCCACCGCGATCAAATCTGCTTTGGCAACCAGTATATCTTTCGTCTTTTTGGTAAGCGATGCTACTCGGTGGGCATGGCAGTGCTCACGCCATTAACGAGGGCGTGGTGCATTTGATCCCAACAGTTCCCACCGACGCGACCAACTTGCGATCAACTACTACTGGATCAAGTCCGTTGAAACGAAGTACTTCTTCACTGAAGGTAGGGAGAAACAGGTTCCAATCGAGTCCATTGGAACAAGCGCCATGGCGGGCCCAACAATCCACTCACCCCAGTGATGATGGCATGGGGGTTTGTGTAGTCGCCGAGAAGCAAACGGACCATGTCTGCGAGTGGCGACGACCCATCGGTCGAAACCTCGAGTTCTTCGACGCCTGCGAGGACCACTGCCGCGGTTGACAAGACTACTCTCAGTGGACTGGTTCAAGAAGCCAATTCGCTCTGTGAGATGCTGCATATCGAATATCGATTGGAGATGGAGGACGACGCAGAGACCGGAGCGTTGTTTGTGCGTGTGGTGTCTCCAAGCGCAGACAGGACCTGGGTGCGATGGGAAGCCGCAACATTTGAACAAAAGCTACAGCTTTTGCGTGACCTGGCCAGCATCTCCCTTGCATCCAATGAGGCAACGAGTGGATCGATTGGAGCAGCACGTTCGCCTCGCTCGCCATCCAAATTGCCTTCATCAAGAGCCTACAACAGTGCAACAGTCGACGAAGTCCACCGCCTTGAAGCTAGCCATTCCATGCCAGAGGAACCAGATTCGCTTTCCGTTGAAGGGTCTTCCAGCCGATTCCTTGATGATACCAAGCCATCGAAAGTCAAGTCACCAAGTCAGTCGCTCGAGATGGATCCCTTCTTTGAGGTTCGGTCCAATGCCATTCGTTTGCTGGGCCACGGCAAAATCTTCTTCGAGCCCATGGGGTTGGCGAAAGAAGCGCCCGTGCAGTTTGCCACCGCCGTGGCGATCTACAGCACAGAAGGCCGATACGTTGGTTCGCTAGAAGTCGAAATGCAATTGTTGGAAGCGTTCAAGGTCGCTTCGACTGATCCACAACCATTATCGCCTTCCGAAGCCACTCGCCAACGACTCAGTGCACTCGGCAAGCGATGGACCCAATCGGCCCACCAGGATTTTGCACCATTGACGGTGCATTTCCATTTGAAAACCATCGAGTTTTTCGCCGGGGTCTTCTCGCAGGGGCTGTATCTGACGTATCACGACCAGAACGACTCCAAATCCCAGTGAGTAGTCTTTTCGTGTGATTTTGGCGAATCGTCTGCCAGGTTCATCGTGTGGTGGGTGTTGTGGTTGGTGTGATCCTAGGTCCACTCCAACTGCATCTCTGGTTTCCATCCAAGAGGCGACCTTCAACATCAACCACACGTTCACGCATTGCGTCTCGATCCCAAAGCAAATGCTCCCACCAGACGCACCTGCTCTGGCGCCAGCACTTCCATCACCACCACCAGCCGTGGGGATTTGCTGTCTTTGTGTAGATGTCTGGGGATGGGGCGATTTGATTCCCATTCGCCCCGAACGAGAGTTTTTGGGTGCATTACGCGACCGTGTGTTTGGCAGACCACCTGCTCCATCCGAACATCATCGTCATCATCAACAACAACAACAACAACCGAGTCCTCGCTGCCTGTCGGCAAAGTCCTTTACGAACCGACGCCGCACATCACTTCCGCTTGCCGCCAAACTCGATTTGTTTGTGTCGATCGACATTGAAGAGCGCGCCAGTGACGGCATTTTCCGACCGGTGAGCGTCAAAGTCGACGGCACTTTGCGATTGCACCAGCACCGTCCAAGAAGACTGGTGATCCGCATTGTTCAGGCAGATCATCAACTGTTTTGTCTCACGAACATCACCCAAGTGCGCTTTTGCCAGCAGCAAGTGGACAGTTTTGCGTCGTCACGTGCCACTTCCAAAGGCTCCAATCTCGACCGAGTGCTTCCATTTCTTCGTCATCCAGAGAAAGCGGTGCAGTGTCTGGTGCATGCTCTTCCGGGACATGCCCAGGGCCAGAGCCACAGAGTGACAGACATACGAGCCCACGGCCAACAATGGATCACTTTGCGCTTTCGAGACCAGGTGGACCGAGATGTGACCTCCCGGTCACTGGTGGCAACGCTGGCGTGGGAGACGCTGGACGCCAGTTCGCTGGCTTGGATGGATGAAGTCAGTGGCAAAGGCGCCCGGCAAGTGTATCGCGTGGCTCTAGCGCTGCAGACCAGTCTGTCGTGTGTGCCCGTGGTTGTATCCAAGAGCATTGTGACCAAAATGACCACCACCAAGTCGCGAAAAAGCCAGCAACTGGTGCACCAGTTGGAGAAAAACGCGTGGTGGGCCCGCGAGAGCTTTAGTCGCCACCAACGGCTTGGTGCCTGGTTTGCCGTCGAAATCGCCAGCCAGAACCAGAGTCAGAGCCACCTACAAAGCCTGTCAAGTGTTCAAGACCAAGCGGATCTCACGGACAGGTTGCTGTCGGACCACACCAAAGGCATTCAACGGCTGGAGCTGTCGTTCCATCTGGAAGAAAAGCGTCAGGACCTGCTCTTTGCCATTCGCAACGAAGAGCAAGTGGACATTTCGTTTCTTCAAGAACTCCATGGCAAGCGCTGTGTCGACTGCGCGGTCTCCGACGTCGCAAAGCCCCAGCACGAGATCTTCCATGTTGACGGAGAGATTTTCTTCAGGGCGACTCTTGCATCGCGATCAAATGAGCAAGAACTGCAGACGGACGTAGAGCCTGGAGGAGGAGAAAATGATGCCCAACAACACGAAGAAGAACTGATTGTCCATCTGCTCACTGGTGCACAAATCCAACCCCACGACGCCCAAGACTCCACTGGAACAGCCAACACGATGGCTCCATCGTCTCCACCTCCACCGCAAATGAACATGGCCTACTTTGTGACCGATCCGACCAGTTATGACAGCCATTTGGCTGGTGAAATGTGTGGATTCTTGATGATCGCCACTAGTTTCAAGATGCCTTCGACGGCCACAACAGGTGGCAGTGGAAGCAGTGCAGGGCCCGCCAGCAACTCTGGCGAACACCCACGTTCCCTGAGCTGGGATCGGCGTTGGTTTGTGCTACAACGACCGTTTCTCTACTGTTTCAAGTCTTTTGCGCGCAAGAGCCAACTCGGTGTCCTCGACATCTCCAAGTGTCAGCTCGTGGTGGCCCACGCAGGTTCCAGCGCTTCTTCCTCTTCCAGTACACCTGGCAAGCAACGATCGGGTACACGTCCTGGTGGTTCTGGAGCAGGCAATGGAGCTGCCCACACCAAGCGACGCGCAAGTTTGGGCGGGTTTTTCTTTCCCAATCGGCGCTTTGGTTCACAACCAGATGCAACCCAACAAGAGAGCACCAGTTGGCTTCCATTTTCGTTTCAACTGGTGCATTTGGGCATTGCCAAGTGTGTTGTGTGGCATCTTCAGGCCTCGACGGCATCCGAGATGCGCGCGTGGTTGGTGGCCATTGACCCGCTTCGCATTGAAGCGCGGCGATCCGTGGTGAACAAGGACTTTGAGACCGTGCCCATGACTGCGTAGAAGAAGACCATCAGAAAGCCACAGCTGGCCCATTGCAAGGTGTGTGTGTGTGTGTCCTGGGAAGAAGGAATAGCATGAAGTGGTTGTTGGCGAGGTTTGCTTTTGTTGCCACCTGGAACGGCGTCCTGTCGCTGGCAGTAGTAGATTTGGAACGGAGACAGTGGGGCATGATAGATGATAAGAATAGCTTGCACTGCCAAGATGACACATGACAAGACTGTGACGTCGTCGTGAGTCGCTGCGCAACTTCAACATCACCAGGTCTTGTGAACAAGTTCCTACGTCCAGTTAAGGTCGCGTCGGTGACACTCCCGTCTAAAAAAGTAACCCAGCAACCCGGAACGCAAGCAGGGAACAGGAACCCAACCGGGATTGAATTGCAAAAGCATCGCTTGGCCATTGGGTTTGCTCGGTATGACCCACCCAACGGATTCGGAGTCGACCACCACCAACTCCTTCTCGACGAAATGGGCGGCACCCATCAGTCCCAAGCGCGCCAGCATGGCTCTCAAACTTGACAAACTGGATGTTGCCAAGGAAAAACATTTGCTCCATCAAAAACAAGCGCAACGCCACCACCAAGGACACCACGACGCGCTGGGGAAAGTGGCGATCGCCACCACGGAAGACGACCAGGAACAGCAACCAGCCCCCCAACTGCACCACCACCCACCTGGCAATCCGACAAAGCCTTCTGCTCCACAAACCACCAATGATCAGCCTTCCACCGCGAAAACAGGGCCACCTGCTCGAGCCAAAGCTGCACCAACGGCCCACGCTGCTGCTTCATCGGGCCAAGAGCACCAGGACTTGGCCAAGAAAAACATGGCGGCGGTGCTCAAGGCTGACGCCGAGAAGCAAATGCTCACGCACACCATCAAACACGCCGCACCGGGTCGACCAAAAGGCACGTACGGCATTTCAGTGCAAACCCGCGAAGCCGAGGAATTGTGTACAAGTCTGGGTTTGTCGGTCGCCGATGTACGGAGTCTCAAGCGCAGATTTGATGAAAACGATCTATTCAAAAGGTACCAGTCGGTAATGACCTGGTTTTGCGTGGCAAAAGAGATCGTTTGATGCTTATTCGATGTGTGGTAATGTGAACCGGGGCTTGGGCGCCCATCCGACTGCATCGACAACAAAAACTCGCAAGTGGAGAGATCACTCAGGTGTGCGGGTCTCGGCTCTCGGGTCTCGATGTGTTCGTTGAGAGGTTGTGTGCTCACTTTCATCATGGCTGTTGGGCTTTGGATCGAACAGGAAGAGTTTTTCTTGATGATCCGTGAAGAAAGACGTCAATTGACCACCGGCTTGTTTCAGTTTGCCGACGTGGACGAGCAAAAGAAGTACCTCACGTTTGATCAGTACTTGCGCATGGTCGTGACCTTTGCGGCCATGACCAAGTCCGAGTTGTATCATTATGTGTTTGATCTCTACGATCAAGACAAGTCGGGTGAGTGCAAATGCTGCTTTCATGTGGGGAGCGGGGCAATGGTTGTGGGGCTACTCCTGGGGGGCGCAGGTTCCTACTCACCACAATGGTCACAGGTTCGTTGGACGAACACGAGTTTGAGCAAATGAGCGTCGACATGCAGAACAAAACGTTTTCGTTTCCGCACAACGTCGCCACGGCCCTGAAAATGATTGGCAAAAAGCAAGAAGCCATGCGCCTGGACGGGTTGGTGGACCTCGAGGACTTTATGAAGCTCGCCCGTAAATTCCCTATCGCGTTTTTCGCCATCATGAATCTGCAGAAAAACGTGCGCGAGACCACGCTGGGAAATCGCTTTTGGGCGCGGGTCACGGGCCGCAAACTGCACGTGACGAGCTTTTTGAGCCACATGCGACGCAATTCCGGGGTGATGCCACGTCTGACCTGGCGACAAATGCTTTGGAACTTGTTCACGGGCGATTTCAGCTTTGTGCAGGCTCGGGCAGCCGAATTGTACGATCTCAGCATCACCCAAATCCGAAATCTTCAATTACGCACTGGAGAGCAACCTGATGGCAAAGAAGTGCCGCCACCAGTTGATACAGAGACGTGAGCCAAGAGGATCTGCACAAAAAAGCATATTGTTGATAGAAACGAATCTAGTGAAGCCGCTGCTTCGTCTGTACCATATAACTAGTCAAAACCGTGTATTCTGCATCAGTATCTTTACAGTCGATCGCTTGTCACACCGCATTGGCATCGGCTTGACGCAACCTCATCAGTTTTTGAAGCAGCGAATCGCCGCACGCCATGCGCGCGCGCTCTGAAGTCACCGGACTTCGCAAGTCAAAGAACCCTTCGAGCCCGGCGTCTTTTCGTGCCGCATAGATGGCCTCTTTGATGGCAAAGTATCCGCTCGCACCCAAGAACAATGGTGGCTCGCCGACGCCACGACTCGAGTGGATCGCAAACGGGTTCTTGACGTCCGACTCTAGCCACACATTAAACTCAAGTGGCACGTCGTTGGGACTTGGAATCTTGTAGACCCCTGGCCCACGCGAAAACAGATCGCCTCGTTTCACCCAGGAATTGTTCTCATCGCCCCACACGAGTTCTTCCATGGTGAACAGTCCAAAACCCTGCAGAAATGCGCCTTCGATCTGTCCAATGTCGATCGTCGGGTTCAGTGAACAGCCCAAATCCATGAGTAAGTCCACACTCTCCAGATGGTAGTCGCCCGTCAAGATGTCAAGCTCGGCACAGGTAACAGCGACGCCAGTCGTGAAATAGTTGAATGCACGACTGCGGGAAGCGTTTTGCTCGGCCGTGAGTCGGAAATCATAACCGCAGCGGTGACCGGGGGTGCCGTAAAAGCCCTGGGCAGACAGATTGACCCGTTCCAGGTGCGCAATCAGTGCAATTTCAGCAAAAGATTTGTCCGGGAACCGATCTTTCACAGGTTTGAGTCGTGCCACGAGTTGTTCACACGCGTTGAGCGTCGCCATGCCGTATAAATCGGTGCTCATGGACGCCGCCGATGCCATTGAATTGGGGACTTTGTCGGTGCTGGTCTCGTCAATGTGCACTTTGTCC
Source organism: Paralagenidium karlingii (assembly GCA_027475765.1). Lineage (NCBI taxonomy): Eukaryota > Oomycota > Peronosporomycetes > Paralagenidium > Paralagenidium karlingii. The sequence continues at coordinate 196,488 of JAMFLO010000019.1, forward strand.
GTGGTGATGCCAAACGCTCTCGCCGCGACTTGAATGCATTTGGTGTGCAATCCCTGGCCCATTTCCACGCCGCCATGGGACACCAACACGCTTCCATCCGTGTACACATGCACGAGGGCACCACCCTGATTGGCGAGCGTCGATGTGAAGCTGACGCCAAAAGTGACCGGAAGCATCACAACCCCGCGCTTGACAAAGCGATGGGAACTGTTGAATGCCTGCACTTGCTGCTTTTTGGTGTCAAAGTGGCTCTTCTGGCGGATCTTTTGCCACATGGAGCGCAAATGGTAATTCTCCAGAGGTTGCAAGTAGTGGGTTTTGTCTCCTTGCTGGAACATGTTCTTGGTGCGCAAATCTTCCGGCGCCATCTTGAGCACACGCGCGAGATGATCCATGTAGGTTTCAGCGACCATCAATGCTTGCGGACCCCCAAAGCCTCGAAACGCCGTGTTGGACGGTGTATTGGTCTTGCAGACTTTGCCGACGGCCTTGACATGTGGAATGAAGTATGAGTTGGCACAATGCAACACGGCTCGATCCATGACAAACTGGGACATATCCAGCGAATACCCGCCATTGCTGAACAGCTCAATGTCGAGCGCAACCAGCGTTCCATCTTCTTTGGCGCCGAGTTTGTATCTTCCGAGGTATGGATGTCGTCCACCAGTCGCGACCATGTCCACATGTCTTTCAAGCATCATTTTGACCGGCTTTTTCAGCACAAACGCGGCCACCGAAGCGGCACAAGCGATAAACCCGGCTTTGGTTTCTTTACCACCAAAGGCACCGCCTGCACGCTTGGTCTTGCAGACGATTCGACTAGAATCAAGCCCCAACACGCCAGAGATCTTGGCCTGGTTGCCCGACACACCCTGCGAGGACGAGAGCACATGCATGCCACCTTCAACTGGGTTGCAAAGCGACACGTGCGTCTCGATGTAAAAGTGCTCTTGTCCACCAATCTGCATTTCTCCTTCCACCACCACGTCCGATTCCTCAAAGCCACGCTCAACGTCCCCACTCATCACCACACGAGGTAGAATGTCGAAGAACGAACTGGCTTCCAGAGCGTCCCAGATCGAGACAATCGACGGCAACGTCTCATACTCAACGACCACTTTGTCCGCAGCCTGGTTGGCCAGTTCATGGCTCTCGGCGACCACGATACCAATCGGTTGACCCACACAA
>JAMFLO010000020.1:0-193988 GCA_027475765.1 Paralagenidium karlingii
TGACAAGCTGACAATCCGACGCAAGATTTGCTTGGAGTCAGTTGTTTTCGAAACCTCAGCAGGACCTTTGCGATGGCGCAACATTGAGTGTGCAATCAAAGAGAACGAAAGTGACAAGTGGCTGGTGGTGGACCGACCCACAATGGAGAATATGGGCTACTCGGTGGATGCGTTGCTGGTAGCAGCAAGAACGCGTTCGTCGGAGGAGTGTATGGTCGCTGTTTTTACCATTCCCATAAAGAATAGGCCATGTAGACGCTCTAGTTGCACAAGTGTCTTCACGGAACTGAAGGCGCCTGTCAGTCACAACCGCTCGTCGCGTGCCCATGTACGGCTTCGTTAGACGCAGCACACCGGCGGTGCCTTCACCATATTTGGTATGTGTATTCTGAGATTGACGTGCGGCGCCTTCCATGATATCAATCTGTAGAAGGATTCCTGTAGAGCCATCACACAACATCTTTTCTTCTGCACCCTTGATGACGGGTTTTCGAGGAATCTTGGTTTTGTGCGGCAGTCCAGCATGGTGATATTTGTTCTTGGCCATCCCAGGCAATCATCGATTCTTCCACCACTAGCATTGATTCAGGTGATACTACTTGAACTCGGCGAGCATTAAACCCTTCGTTGGCATCCACGGATCTTTAAAACGTACTAACGGATCTACAAATGTCAGGGATGTCGAAATGGCTTCGAACCGATGCCGAGCCATTTTAAATCGATTTCCATAATCACGTGGTGTTCTTGCGCTGCCTCACGATTCCGGTAAGTCTTCAACGGACCACGAATAGGATCAATAGTCATTGCTAGACGAATTCCGATCCATCGCAAGAGTTCTCGTGTTGTTTGCATTTGTTTTTTGGCGGTGAGGATGCTACTTGTGTGCTCGATTGTCGCCGCTATGGTTTCCATGGGGTACATGAGCAGGAAGTATTTGACTTCTGAAACCATTCTCAATCGTAGAGCAACAGGCCACTTCAGTTCTGCCTTGATGTCGTGCAGTGATTGTGCTGAGTCGGTCGTTCTCGACATGCAGGGGTGCCATGTTCCCTTGTGACACTCAACACCGTCTATCAAACCACCCAAGGCAGCAACGCTGGTCGTTCCTTCGCAACCAACTTGCTGATCGTCTTCGCTTTCGGAGGATTCATACGAATCCATGTCAGACGTTGGTTGCGGTTCAGCATCTTCACTTGTAAGCAGCTCCATCAGAGACGGCTGAAGGCCATCCGAAGGTTCTGGTGCGGCCGCAACGTTGCTTCTGGGGGAAATCGCACAGGCAGCATTCTCGACACTTCCGCAATCCCATCGTTCATTGTACGTTCGATGGCGGCGTTCAGGCCAGCGCTGAGCAACTTCCTTTTGGCCCAACTCGTCGTGTACAGCTAACCATGGTTTGTACCACCAACATGACAATTGGGGAATAGATATTAACGTTCATTCTTTTATGGCGCACACTGTAGCTGGCTTCCGTAGCCATTCCTGCAAAGGTATATATTTGGTGTGAAGAATCACTTGGTTCTCATTATCCGTGCACGTGCGGTGAGCCATGAAACGGCCCCTCTACAGTTCAGACGCATCTACAAATGCTTCTCCCGGATTTGCGTGACCCAGCCAGGGATCTCCGAGATCTCGGGCACATACTTGATGATGGCATCGATCTCTTTGCGCACTTCGGGTGTGATTTTGTCCACAAACTTCATGGATTGCAGGTTTTCATCCAATTGTTTGACGCTGGTGGCGCCAAGAATCACGGTGGACACGTTTTTGTTGGAAGCACACCACGCGATCGAGAGTTGCGCCAGCGAGCAGCCGAGTCGGGTGGCAATGGCAGCGAGTTGGTCCACTTTTTTGACTTTTTCGTCCATGCCCGTCACGAGGTTGGCCATTCGTTTGTCGGCCAGGCGCGAACCTTCGGGAATACCTTTGCTGTATTTGCCAGTGAGCACGCCGGACGCCAACGGCGACCACGTCGTCAAACCATACTTGTATTTCTGCCCATTCATACATCATAGCACAAGGCATTCAGTTCGTCAGACGGTCGGTCTTGACAGGCACTACCATGAACAGCACTACGGACCTTGTAGAGGTTGACGTAGTCAAATTCAACTTTGGAGCGCTCCAGAATGTTGTACTGTGGCTGATCAAAGAGCTATGTGATCCATTCCCAGCCCACACCGCATCGTTTCATGAGCCATTCTGACCATCATTTGCATCGGCAACAAGCAGAGCACTTACGGGTGGGATGAGATGAAGCCGCTCAGCGATTTCACACGCTTCCTGGATGTAACTGGACGGCCATTCGCTCGTGCCCCAGTAAAACGCCCAGCCTTTCTCAATCACAAAGTTCATGGCGCGCACCACTTCTTCCACGGGTGTGAACGGATCGGGGCGGTGGCAAAAGATGAGGTCGACATACTCCATGTCCAGCCGCTTGAGCGAGTTCTTGGTGCCTTCAATGATATGTTTGCGACTCAACCCTTGGTCATTGGGACCCGATTTGCCCTGGGAACCAGCAAAGATCTTGGTGCTGACCACCAAATCTTCACGGGCCCAGAGCTTGTTCTCGATGCCGCGCTGGACGACTTGGCCCATGATGACTTCGGACTGCCCGTTGGCGTAGATCTCGGCATTGTCAAAGAAATTGATGCCGCCTTTGGTGTACGCATGGGTCATGATCTCGTAGGCCTTGTCCAGGTCCAATTGGGAGTCGAACGTGACCCAACTGCCAAACGAAAGTGTCGACACCAGCAGTCCCGAATTGCCGAGAAAGCGGTACTTCATGCCGTGGTCAGGAGCGTTTGGCGCTTGCATTTTGGTCGGCTCTTGCAACTCTCGTGCTGCTGCAGCTGCTTCTTGTTCTTGCTCTGCGGTTGCTTCTTGCGCACTGCAACAGCTGCAGGTGATGGAACTGGGTGGGGGAAGCTACCAACAAGCTCCACGATTGGCTCGTTGCTGCACTAATGCAAGTTTCCATCCTTCCACTAAAGCCACAGGGCCCAAGAAAGAAGAGTGGGATCCCGGCGGCGTTTACGTGTTCATCAAGAGCTTACGCAAGCCGCAAGCGCCCCGAGATGCCAATGGGAGCGCGGAATGCAAATGCGTCAGGAAAGAATACGGGCCATGGACCCATACCGAAGCGTCTCTGGATGCTTCATGGGTCGAAGAGCTTTGGCTTTGTGTGGCATGGCGTACGACATGACGCAGGCGGCAAACACCAGAGATCACCAGCTGAGGACATGGGAAGAGGACTCAAACAACAATTCCACTGCCAACGGTCTCTTTAGAAGAATGAAAGGTTCCCATTCAATCTCAGTCGCAACATGGCGACCTTAACAGAACCTCACAAAGCATCCAGAGGTAAGACGTGCGGCACAAGCTGCCTCTCACACTCACAAATGCTTTTGACGCATCGCAGAGACCCAGCCAGGAATCTCTGAGACCTCAGGCACGACCTTGGCGATCGCATCAATCTCTTTCTTGACTTCAGGGGTGATCTTGTCCACAAACTTGATGGCTTCCAGGTTTTCATCTAGTTGTTTGATGCTGGTGGCGCCCAGAATCACGGTGGACACGTTCTTGTTAGCTGCGCACCATGCGATCGAAAGTTGCGCCAGCGTGCAACCGAGTCGGTTGGCGATGGCAGCGAGTTGATCGGCCTTTTTGACTTTTTCCTCCATGTCGACCTTGAGCATTGCATACTGTGGCAATGAGAGACGCGAGCCCTGCACATGCATCATCCACCCATCGTTAGAATCCCCAATCAAGTGATGCCCATGGACAATCGCTGTAGCGAATCCACTCCCACCTCTGGAATGCCTTTGCTGTATTTGCCAGTAAGCACACCGGATGCCAAAGGCGACCAAGTGGTCAGACCATACTTGTACTTCTGTTCATTCAGGAAAACAACAATAACAATCGCAATGAGCAACCACCAGCATACATGCTCAACGCGCGTAGATGCCCAAACGCACCTTATACAAGTTGACGTAGTCGAATTCGACCTTGGAGCGTTCCAGAATGTTGTACTGTGGCTGATCAAAAAGCTGACGAACGACAGCGACCACAGCGCACACAGAGGCCAAACTAGTCAACACTCGTCACTCGACACACAAGATCAACAATCCCATTGGGCAACTCACTGGAGGAATGAGATGGTGGCGTTCGGCGATTTCACACGCTTCCTGGATGTAACTGGACGGCCATTCGCTCGTGCCCCAGTAAAACGCCCAGCCTTTCTCAATCACAAAGTTCATGGCGCGCACCACTTCTTCCACGGGTGTGAACGGATCGGGGCGGTGGCAAAAGATGAGGTCGACATACTCCATGTCCAGCCGCTTGAGCGAGTTCTTGGTGCCTTCAATGATATGTTTGCGACTCAACCCTTGGTCATTGGGACCCGATTTGCCATTGGCGCCAAAAAAGATCTTGGTGCTGACCACCAAATCTTCACGGGCCCAGAGCTTGTTCTCGATGCCGCGCTGGACGACTTGGCCCATGATGATTTCGGACTGGCCATCGGCGTAGATCTCGGCATTGTCAAAGAAGTTGATCCCTCGTTTGTAGGCGTGTTCCATGATCTGGTAGGCCTTGTCCAGGTCCAACTGCGTGTCAAACGTGACCCAACTGCCAAACGAAAGTGTCGACACCAGCAGTCCCGAATTGCCAAGAAAGCGGTACTTCATGCCGTGAGCGGGTGGCGGCGGCGCCTCCATTGCTGCTACTCTTCTTCTTCTTCTTCTTCTGCTTCTGCTTCTTCTTGGCCTGGCAAAAGCCCAACTGAACTATGTGCCCCCCCTCCGAGCCCCTCATGAATACAGGATCGGAGATGTTTGGGTTCATCAACGGGAGTGTTCCACAAACGAGCCAATCAAAGCCCACGATTCCGAGGGAATCAGCCAATCACAGGTCGACTTGAAGACATCTCGGTGCATGTCAATGGTGCATACAACTGGGTAAAGGTTCAGAGTTGGATCAAACCACCCATTATGCAGGTGTCAAAGCAGTCAAAGCCTGTGGATACCTCGTCTGTTTGGTCGACTGGCCGTGCTTCGTGCAGCCTTTGCGTCGAAGATTCGTGGACGTAAATCTACCACATCGCGAAGGGCTTGACGCTTTGGCACATGCTCGAAGCTGGTGCATTGTAACGGGTGAGAATGCAAACGCCAAAATGGCCATTGACGCGATCAACATAGGTTCCATTTGCCGTTTCTTGGTTGGGAAATCAAATAATTTGGTATCGTATCAAAGGTACTTACTCTACTACTAAAGCTGCGCCAGTGGTTATTTTTCAAGACGGCGACTAGGAAGAAGCTGACGAAGCAGAAGCAGCAGACTGCTGCTCTTGTTGGCGTCGTCGCAGCTCATAGTCTTCATCATCTGTCGGCAACTCGTGACGACAAACTGGGCAGGAATTGTGCTGGTTAGCCCGCCACCATACACGACCTCTGTCAGTAAAGGTTTCATAACAACTCATGCATCAACAAAATGCATCCACCTACTTGTTTGAGCCATGGCAGAATGCAATCTGGATGGAATGGATGTGTACACGGCAAGAGTTTGGCTTCTTCGTCGATGGAGAACGTGTCCTTGCAGACAGCACACTCTGTCTTGGCGTTGATTTCTGTCTGTTGATCATCCGCAACCAAACCAAATCAGTTGATGGGACCAAGCACCGATAGGATCTGCACAAGTCACGCACCTGAGACATTTTGATGGTCGGTAGGTTTTCAACAGCTTCTTTTGAAGCTGGTGGCGCTCCATGCTGCAGAGATACATGCAATTAGTGGGTGCTCCGCCCGCTACTTTCAACAAACTTGGAGGAATAGGAGCTTACTCGGTTGGGATCGTTCTGCATGAGTTGATTGATGATGTTGGAGATGTTGCCGAACGCATAATCGCCCAGGTTACCATGAACTGGCGCGTTAAACATGCCGCCAATTGCATTGAAGAACCCATTAAAGTCGCCATTATCGCCGTCGTTGAAAAACACTTGAAGAGGCAGGCCATTTCCATTCGAAAAAGTCGCGGTGGTCGCCATCGGCGTCGAGCCACCTTCGTTTCCACGGCCCCCGAGCAGATTGCGAAGCAGACTAAACCACACGACCACGTTCATTCACGCCACAACACACACAAAGTAAGTCATTTGGGTTCTTCGACATTCTAATACCCAACAGCATGGGCCAATCGGCAAAAAAAGCTTCGCTGGATCGTGTGGGATTCCATCGTTCTTTTTGGAATATCATTGTATTGTACCCATCTAACGGCAAAACTTCGGGTCCTGGCACACTATTCTCGACGCTGCCATTTGGTCCATCCGGTTCGTTCATTGGCGTCACGTTTCTGATTTGGTCAAGGCACCAAGCATCAAGGGTAGAAGACACCACACACCAACGTCAGTTCATTCTCGCCCCACTACTTGTCGTATCCACAGCATATCGACGGGAACCTGCGTGACGACTGGTTGACGCCTAGTTGGGTGATATTCAGTCGAGGAGGAATCTGTTGCTGCATTTATTCATCCATTCATCCATCCATCCGCCACACATTTGGGCATCAGGTTTCACTTGGACATCCCCAGACACAAACATCCAGCAGACGGCTCACCATCAATTCGTCGTGATCTAAAGAACTAATGGGACGCACTGGAGCAGACGAAGAACGCGAAGGAAGCGAAGGCGAAGGCGAAGGCACTGCATCCACTACTGGTGCCGAGACGGATCCCGAGCGAGGTGGTGCAACTCGAGCCATCAGCGGTGGAGATGGCGAGGAAGTGTTGAACTGAGTTTCCAGATGGGATGGCTCTTGCGCAAAGGATTCCGGAGGATCGTCCTAAACAGCCATCCATATCCGCATCAGATCTTTTCTGTCTCTGATTCCGTGGTCTGATTCTCCATTGGATTCACAGAATTACCGCTTCGATCTCTTCCACAAAGTTGCCGCCACACGAGAGACAACACACTTCTTGGCTGGCCGCATCCACGCGGGTCTCCACGCGTGCGACACACTCGTGACACCAAAACGAACTCATCAAAGACACACACACACACACACACACTTGATGCCACCAACTGCTTCTGTTTCGTCTTGTGCTTTTGCTTGTGTTCTGTCAGTTAGAACTGCTCTTTCGTCGACGTCGTCGTCGGCGCCGCTTGCACGCTTTTCGCTTCGCCCTGTTTTGACTTTCGCTCTTCTTGACAAGAACGAAACAAACACTGACTGAATGCAATTGGGGGACTACGTGTACCAAATAGTCGGTACAGTGTACCCATGGTGTGCCATACCGAAATTTCCCACCGGTTATTGATGATGCAATACACGAGTGCGTGGGGGAATTAACACGTTAACACACGCTTTTGGCGTTGGTGGCCAGTTCATGCAGTCAATTCCTTCAGTTTCCGTCTCAATTTTGAAAGTCTCTCCAATCATTTCAATTCAGAGCCGCATTATCGCCCGATTGCTTCGTATACTCGCATGACCCAACACATTTCTTCAACACGTCTTCCAACTGTTTGGGATTTGATGACCACATGGACCAGAAGAACACTACAAACAGAAGCAAGATGTCCAACACCATAGTCGAGAAGTCAACCACTTCACCAACTTGATGGCACGATTTGTTCCTGCTTCACTCACTGGAACAACGAATGGACCCAAGACGGTTGTGACTCTACGGAGCCACCTCCGCCTACTCCAACGTGCAGTTGCAGCTCTTGACACTGAGTTAATGTGATCTAGGAAAGTCCCCATGTCGATGCTGCTGGATCATGTGATGCCAACGTTATTTGCAGCAACAGAGTGACATCTGCCGTGCACCGCTGGTGTTGACAACGAATGCACGGATCTTGGGATTGCGATGGTCGGCTCGTCTTCACGAGATAAACAACTTCAGCGGATTGTATCCGTTGGAGCACTCGATGCCATCCGCCTCCCCGATAAATCCCATCCGAGTTCAAGTTACGGAGTTCGACCGCGCATTGCGATCATCGGTCTTCCAACCACGACGCCTCCACCGTCACCTTCTCCATTGCCCTCCCAGTCACCTTCACCCCCATTGTCGCCATCACCATCACCGTCTGTGTTCACCTTCGATAACGTAACGATGGTCGAATCGGGCTGTCCAAAGGATTCGGTGAAGTTGGTTCCTTCGACGGACGGTCGCACGGTCTCTATTCTCTACTCCAAGTTTGTCGCTGAGACGTCTGCCATGGCGAATCGCGATCGCAAGACGTGCAACGCGGGTCAGCAAGGTGTCCCGTGTAACGTCACGACGTCGATGTGGAGTGCCTATGGCGCGTCGACCAATTTCCGCATCAACAGCAATTTGGTTGCGTTCAAAATGTCGAGAACGGCCAGCGACTATCGTTGTACGTTCGTTGGCACGTGCGGATGCGGAGTTGTTGGGCTGACGTTGGAGGTTGGTTGGTTGGATGGGTGGATGGATGGCCCAGTTGTCGTACATCGTTTGTCCGCTCAGCAGCGTGTTTGTGTGATCCGGTGGAGAGTGAATGAAATGGATAGTTTTGAAGTTGACTCGATTGCTCAGGTTGCACTTTGTCGTGGGGATCGTGACGTTTTCTTCCAACGTTCTAAGTAATGGATCTCAGTATCTTGACTTGTGAACCAAGACACTGTTGGTATAATAGAGGAGTTGTGGTGCAACCACTCTCGAGAGGAAGGCAACCAAGCACAGAGGATTTGAATGTGGGGTTCAATTCTACGCATAGAGTTGTTTGGTGAAAGTAAACAAATCATGGACGCCACCTTCTTTTTGCGCACAAATGGACCGCATCTCAAAGCGCACTTGCTCGGCAAACATTTCGGTGTGCAATTGCGCAATGGACCGCACCCCCAAATCTTGAAAGCCATGACGAATACTCTGTTGAACAAAAGGAAGGTATTGGTGCACACTTCCCTGGTCCACGACCGCACCAGATACCCCCATGGCAAAGTTGCCTGGCATGTTGTCGTTGTTGCCCGACTTGCAGGTCGGATCGCCGTTGTCGCCGTTCGTTTGACGTTGATACGCCGCAAAGCTACTGGTGCCATAGTAACGTTTCAATCGAATCCCGTCTTCAAAGAAGTACTCCCCTGGTGCCTCCGAGGTGCTGTATCAGAACAAGGTATGATAAAGGGGCAAATTGTGAGTAGCTGGATGCAATGATTGTGTGGATACTGCTGACAAATGGACTCACCCTGCCAGAGCGGAGCCCATCATCACGCACGAAGCGCCCAAGGCCAAAGCCTTGATGGCGCATCCCGAGTTGCCAATACCACCATCGGCGATCACAGGCACGCCATATTCTTTGGCGATCACGGCAGTGTTGTAAATCGCCGAGAGTTGCGCACGACCCACCGCCTTGACTTCTTGGGACGTAGAAATCGACCCTACGCCCATGCCGACACGCACCGAATCGACACCAGCCTCCAACAAGTGAACCAATTGGCGCTTGGTCACAATATTGCCACCGATCACCTCCACTTTGGGGTAGTTCGACTTGATAAACTGCATTGATAGACCCCCCATTGCAGAACAATTGTTAGCATTTTCTGCGGATATTCCAGGAAAAACGACTACACACTCACCTTGATCAGCTTAATTTGGCCAGCAGAATCGCCCTGACGAGCGTCCAGCACGATCACGTCAGTCCCAGCTTCAACCAAAGCCGTGATGCGAGTTTTGGACTCGGGATTGACAGAGACCGCAGCGCCAACCAAGAGACGTTGTGTATCTGCGTCTCGAAGCGCATGGGGGTAGTCACGCTTGTTGACCAAATCAAGACGTGTCACCATCGACACGAGACAGTCTTCGTCGTTGACAACGGGCAACGTGTCCTTTTTGGCCTTGCGAAGAGTTTGGTTGGCGTGTTCGAGCGTGCAGGGCTCGTTAGCCACCACCAATTTGATTCGTGGTACCATCACGTTTGAGAGCTTTTGCGTGCGATCCTCGACGAAATCAATGTCGCGACTGGTCACAAGGCCAACCAGTTTACCATTTGGCTGGCCATTGGCAGTGATTGGGACCCCAGAGACTTTCAGTTTATCGAGATCTTCGATGGTGTTGTCAGGGCTCAACACGGTCGGCGACACGATGAAACCATTTTCAAAGCGTTTGACTTGGCGAACCATTTCAGCTTGCTTGTCGATGGGATTGATTTGATGCAGAATGCCGATGCCGCCTTGCAGCGCTATGGCGATGGCCATTTCGGCTTCGGTCACGCTTTCCATGGGAGAACTAACAATCGGCGTATTCAACGTGATGTTTTTGGTCAACTTAGTGGTCAAATCGACTTCTTCGCATCCGAAATCGACTGTTGGACAGCATCATGACGAGACGCACGTCGAGTCGGCACATGAAGAGGCAGTAGCAGCAACAGCCATGCAAGAAGTCACCACACCAAACAAAAAGAGGTTAGCAGCAAGAACCTTGTCCATGTATGCAATACAAGTGCAGTGAACGTACTGTGTCCTGGCTGTGGGGTTCATCGGAGCGATCCAAAAAGGTCGGGATTTTTTTCGCGTGCGCCGTGGACCATTCAATCCGTTTCAACCAGTGAAAGCATCAGAATCAGCTCGTTTATGCCAAGCGAACCGAAGCAATCGACCAAGCCAGGGCCACTCACCAACGCGATGATGTCGTCAAAGGTGACCCCACGCTCTTCGCCGCTGGCAAAGAGTTGCTTGGCACTGAAACCATCCAAAAGCTCGGCGTCCAACATGATCACAAAGAGGAGTTCTCTCAAGTGAGCCGTCGTGAGCTCTTCACCAATGTGGGACCATTCGAAACCCGACCGAAAGGTTGCACGAAGGTGGACCCAATTCCAAAATGCCAAAATAGGGTAGATCCGAAGTCAAGACACGGTGGACCAACTGACAAAAGTGGGGCGGGTGCCCTCTTCAACAACCCCAAGGAGACTAAATGCTACAAAGCTTGAGGAACAGCTCTTGCGCTCTGGAGTCGGCCCATTTGTCTGGAAGCGACGGAGGTGACGACGCAGAAGAAGCAGAAGCCGAAGCAGAAGCTACAAATGAACTGGCTTCTTGGCGTGGCTTGTGGAGAGTTTCCATCGGATGATCAGACACACAGAAGCCATCACAAAACCCTCAAGGGCAGCAACTCACCAATGGTGACTGGATGGAGGAAGAAGAGGAAGAAGATAAAGAAGACCCTTGTTGCTGCAGCTGCAGATTGGTGGACATGGAATGCTCTTTGTCCAAGAGAGTGAGAAGTTCCTGAAGAGTCGACGGATCGTCTTTGTGCGATGGCTGAAAGGTCTCGACACCAAAGAAATCCTGGTGATCAGGCGGCGGTGTGCGGGGCAATACTACGCTGGCCGGTGGGATCGGTTCTTGAGGCGGCTCAAGCATCGTCGGCAGAATTCGGTTTGGTGGATGATGGTGTTTGCTGCCGCGGAGCTTTGGAAGAAGCCACGACACGTTGTTGACGGCTTTCTTGTTGACTCTGCCCATGCCAAACCAGGTGAATCGAGCATCACCCACCCGTCGCAACGACGTCTCAGTTAAACAAACCCACTTTTTCTTGACGGGCGATCGCGCATTCATCTTGGCAAGATGCTTCTTCCGTCTGAATGGTGTGACAGACATCAGGAAATCACAAAACAGTCAACTCGCTTCATCCAGAGCCGCCTCGTTCTGGATAAGCAAGCGCCGTACAGGATCGCGAGTTTCTTCTTGTATTTGCGTCGCGAGGACTCTTCAGGTGACATGGAAGTAGGGGAATGGGGCGAAAAAGAGTGAGGAGACGACACTGGTGGAAGTGAGCGCTCGTCTTCGACTCGGTGGTCGTGTGCTTCAACATTTTGGCGAACTGGTTGCGAGGATGGAGTTACCACGAACGGTTGTTGTGGATGACCATTCATCGTCAAGTCTTCTTGCACGAGTTCCTCGGGAACATTTGCGACTGAAATGAAATCTCATTCAATGAGACTTTGCAACCGCGTGAGATGACGGACTCAAACGATCACTCACATCCAGGTGGCCTTGAACGAAGCATCATGTTCTCCAGTTTGAGCAGTCGAATCTCTTCTTTGAGATCGAAGATGAGTTTTTCGTGGGGATTCAACAACGCTGTGGGCCGATTCTTTATTTTGGCGACCCCCATGGCAAACTCGAGGGTCCGAATCGACTCGTTGGTGAATTGCGGTGATCCATTCACGCAAGCAAACATCAGCGTCTTGCTGTTACCGCCAAGGCTGTCAATCAGCAGCTAAAAGCATATAGTCAATAGAGAACCCCAGTGAGCTCATGCTGCCGACAGAACACGAATGGGACGTCCGTGTACCATCGTGAGCTTTGAGTTTCGAAACGGAACGAATTTGTCTTTTTGCTTGGAGTTGATGGCTTGGATCACTTTGCTGAGGCAGTACAAGCTCTTGTTGATGTGACCGGTCTCTTTCAACTGCGTACCAACAGCCCCTGAATCCTACAAGTAGACATTGGGAAAACTCTTCTTTGAGGAATGTGGAATGAGATTTGCGCCTCGTTGAGATTTGCACTCACGCTGACACGTTCACTTCCAGCCAAATCGACGATGGTGAGTTTGCCGTATTTCTTGATGCCATCAGATGCGACAGGTGATGAATCAATGTAGATCGTCATGAGACAATGGCTTCGATTGGAACTGGATGAGGCAAACAAAGAACAAACTCGGTCAAGACATAGCTACGGGAGCCATCATGACCATCCCAGATCTGAACCATGTGACCTGTCATTCAAGAGATGATTGGATTTGATGCGATTCCTAGCGGCGAGTCGCGCAACCTTGAGCAGATCTTTGGCGTTGGAAACTTCGACGACGGTTGCGTTTTCCAGAAAGAATCCATGGTCTTTGGACCATCGCACCGCCAGTGATTCTTTTTTCACGTCAAAGAGTTCTCGGACTTGCTCGTTGTAGATTTCAACGCAAGTCACGCGACATTTGTAGTGGATCTCATCCTTGCGACTCTCGATCAATTGCATCATATGGCTCGCTGTGCGTGGAAGAAGACCGTCTTGAGGTTGGATTGTGAGTTCTAAGAATGTGAGAAAAAGATTCAGTTAACTCTTTTTGGCGGGCCGAGTCACGCGAAGCGAGTGATCAACAGTGTACTTTTCTCGGAGATTGGATCTTCTTGGCCAAAGATTGTGAAGGATTTGCCTGCACCCGTTTGACCGTATGCAAAGACCGTGACCGAGAACCCATCCAAAGCATCGTGAATAAGCTGCTGAATCCCACAGTTCTCAAAGACTTGTTCTTGGGTACAGGAATCATCGAGAAACATTTCGCAACGAAATGACGCCAGTTGGTCTTTGACTGGTTGTTCCGAGCCAGTGCCATTGTTGCCAACCACCGCATTCAAGCTTGCGCGAGAGCTGGTATGGACCTGAATGTGCTTTTGGTCGGGAGCGAGTTCCACGGCGGAGCGTCCGTGGCCTGCTCCGACAGTTGAATGGGCACTAGAGATTGGTCGTACTCGAACAGCAACCTGGATCTGTTGTTCCATTTGGATCGAAAAGAGGTCGTTTGGAGTAGGAATTGACGGCTTGGAGCTCGTCGGCCGATGAAACTGGTGGAAAAGACCTGGAGCCGCATGAATTGGGCGCTCTCCCAACGCTGTCAAAGCTCCACGGTCTCTCACTAAAATTAGCCAGGTTGCAACGAGGAGCAGTTGGTGAAGAACTACTATGACTATTCTTCCGATTTGCCGAAGGCGACAATGGTGGATCTAATGGAAGCCCCTGGAGGCGAGTATGTGACTCGTTGATGAAGTTTCTTTCGGCGGCGGGTGAGAGCGAACACAACTGTCTTGCCAGACCGATCAACGCAAAGTTTGTGTTCATTTTGTGCATGTTGCGAACAGAATAATGATAAGAAACCAAATGCTGAAAAGTACAAGAACTAGCCCCCAGTAAAACGCAAGCAACTCCATCTAGAACGGCGAGCACCAACCGAGGAGTTCCAGCGTTCTTCTGTCTTCGTCATACCCATGCTCTGCGGTTGAGCGTCTTGCGCTCGCTTCATCGTTAGCCCACAAGACAATTCGCGGTTCAACCTCGGCGCTCCACAACAAATAAACACCGCAGCTTGCCAACGAATTGCTGTGGCCAGTCTGACTCGTGTCCTTCTCAAAAAAAAAGGTTCTCTCTTCCACCTTGTGTGTGCTTCAGGTCCAGTTCCAGTAGAGTAGAAGAAGAGTTGGTCAAACGAGTACTTCGTTTGCTGCTGCAAAGAATGCTCCACAAAACGGGTCTTTGTGACGGTCGTCCACCAAATCACGAAGTCTTGACATCCAGAGGAATCAACTTGATGTCGCAACCATCCCGATGAGGCGAAAGCTCAATCACAGTGTGCTCATAGTCCTCGATATACGGCACGCGTTCAGCCGAAATACCCGCAAAATATCCCATCAAACAGCGAATCACAGACTGCAACGACAACAGCATCAGCCCTCATTACAAAAGCATCCGACGCATTTGAAGGCACTCACAATGTTGCAAATGACCATAATGTCGCGTTTTTTGCGTTCAAACTCAATGATCAATGAGCGTAGTCGGCTGATGAGGTCCACGTAGCTTTCACCACCAACGCCAGGGTATCTATGGATATGATTAAAACATCATTCAGTCAGCAAGACACTACCTCAGGTCCACATCTTTGACAGAACGCAGCAACATACCGATAACGAAGCTTGTCGCGTTGACGAGCAAGATAATGCTTTGGATAATGTCGTTTGATTTCATCGTACGTGAGCCCTTCAAAGTCCCCGCCACCCAATTCGTTCAACAGAGTGGTTTGCACAAAGCGTTTCAGCTTGCGTGGCGTCAAGTATGCTGCCGTTTCCAACGAACGCTTCATGGTCGACGTCCAAATCTCCATCGGTCGCTCCAGGTGCTGCTCATTCAAAAAGTTGGCAATGGCATCCGCGACCAGATGCCCATCTTCGTTCAGTTCCGTGTCGAGTCCTAAAATGCCCCGACAACTCGTGATACTGGGACCAGGACGCACAAGCCAGATGCGTCGCGGGAACAAATGAATGTTCTGCAACAGAGATACAATCTGACTTGGCAAGAACCCTTGACAGTAGCGCGCCTGAATCTTTTCGCCAGCCTAATTTGAGCATCAACGTTGCTGTGACTCAGATCGTGGAATCATCGCCCGAATGCAAGAAGAGTCTACTCACATTGTACACCTTGACGTAGCACACATTGCCATTGTCTTCCGTGTCTTCAACGGTCTGGTAGACCTTTTCATATTCGGCAACGCGTTGACGAAAGTCCGCGAGTGCTTGTTCCGGGTCAACGTTTTTGTAATCGTCATTGCCCAGTTTACGACGGTAATTGATCTCCAGCAACTTCTGGTTGTCGCAAATGCTCTCGACAAACATCACACGGGACTTAGAATGGGAGTTCACATAGTTGAGAATAGTTTCTCTGTTTTGGACAGTTAGCCACGTCCCGGTGACAACAAACACAAGGCAAAGAAAGCCCTCGTTAATGCTTCTCCTGTACGAACAACAACCAGTCCAAAGCTCAATCAGTGTGGCACCAACCTTCGCAATTTGGTGGTATTGGTGGCGTCAAAGATGGCCACATGCCCGCCTCGGGTCTCGAGCCAATCCAACAATTCTGTGCATCCAGCAACAGCAGCAGCACAACCCATTATGAGTGCATTGTCCCCCAAAAGGCCCGAGCATCAGCCAGAGTATTCAAGCCAAACACCACATGCCTTGCAGCACCAAAAGCGCCATTTCTTCGCGCATGCGCTGGGCTTCTTCATTGTCTGAACTGAAAAAAGTTGCATCTTCGCCACTTCGTCCAATTTTGCGTCGGAAATTGCCGACGTTGAACACTTTGGTCGGAAAGCCCAGCCACTCAATGTACCGCGTGGTCTTTTGCACCACAAAGGATTTGCCTCTTGCCGGTAATCCGACCATGACCAGCACTAGTTTGCGCTGGGAAGACATGAGTCCATCGCGGGAATTCGGGCCCGTGGTTTCTTCGTCGCCCGACCACGAATTGCGTCGCCACATCCACTGGGATTTTTCGTCGTTAAAGACGTTGAGGCGGTCGATTTCTCGGTTTTCAAAGCGTCGGCGCATGGACCGCCAGAACAAGAGCCGTTTGCTGGTATTTTTCAGCGCACCAACCAATTGATGCCGATGGTACAATGCTTCACAGAGGCAAATGGTGCCCAGTGTCCAAAAGCCAATCACAAAGAAATCTCGAACCATGAGTGCCGACGCGGAGGACGAGGCCGGGGACCCCGAGGAATGATAGTGTCGCATGAGTGTGAGTCAGAGTCCAACGAAAGTCCTGTTAAATGCTCCAAAGATCCCCACTTCACCCTGTCTGAGTGGCGTCTTTCCTTTGGCTTTCCTGTTGCCGGTGCTTTTGCTGGTTGCGGTCTGCGCCTTGGAGCAGATTTGGAAAAAGAGGATGCTGCCGTGAAAACACAAACCCAACCCAAAGCCAAAGGAACCAGAGCGACAAAGGTTGGGGCCCAGTCGGGTACAGTGGGACCCCCCCCCCCCCCCAAGTCTGGCCAAAACCTTGGGACAGACCCAATGCCCAATCCTGGACTTTTTTGCCACAATCTGTAGTAGAAATAGAAATGCGGTTTAGAAACGTTGTGCCAAGAGAGGAATCTCTTGATGGGACAGGGCTTTCAGGCTTTGGAGGCGTGGCAGGACTCGCTTATTTGCGGTTTCCGCCATGAGATCCACATGGCCCACGTGCAAAAGCGCATTGACTCGGCCTCCGGCACGCCTCAAACGTTGGACGGCGCTCAATGCCCTGGTGCGCGAGAAGAACCTCTATGGAGACATCAAGGATGACGGGACCGATAGGAAACGCCAGCGCAGGGATCTGAACTGCAGGATTGCGCCCTCAGATGTGTCCTGGGCTGATGTAGCAGCTATTCTGCAACCAGTTCTCGTGGAAAGGCAACCGCAGCAAAAGCAACATGACCAGAAGCAACCGTCCAATCTCACATCAAGTGCAAACACCCAGTTGGGTTCGGACAAGAAAGTGGCAACACTGCACACTCGGCTCTCACAGCTGCACGTAGTGTTCGGCGACATCGTCACTGGCAACGAAGCGAAACGCCGCTACTTTGTTTCCTGCGTTCTCGAGACAGTGTGCAACATGTATGGTGACACGAAAATTCTGCTAGAAGAGGATTTCAAAGCCAAAAGCGTGCGCGTTGGTGGTCAGTTCCAGTTTGTATTGCAGCGCGGAAACAAGAGAGTCGCGATCATGATGGTGAATGCACCACGAACTGCTTTTGATCAAGAAGGAATAGCCCAATTGGTCGTCGGTCTGGAAGCGTGGTGTGATGCCGAACAACTGCCAGTTGCTTATGGAATTGTGACCAATTACCTCGATTGGGTGCTTGTGATTGACCAGGACGACGCAATCCAAACACATCGATTCACGCTCACCGGCTCCGGATCAGTGCCAACAATCGATTTGCTCAACGACCTCGTGTCCAGCATTTATGAAATGCTTCAGTGATCTCTGAGCATGCGATCAACAAATCATCTATTATGGATTGCTTGATCTTGTTATTCGTCGTGGGTAGATCTCTCTTGGCGCAGTTGTTGCCAACGGGTCCCTGTTCCTTTTAGATCTGAGGCGATATGCTTCAGTTCAGTAGCGAGGACTGTTGCAGTGACCACGATATCGTTAGTTGAAGCCCTACTTCATTGAAGCAGGATCGGAATCTGGACCTCCTCATCAGGACGCCTGATTGGTAGAAAATACCCTCGATATGGGGAATGACTGCTATTGGCTATAAATCGATATTCAGGAAAGGAGTGGCGAACAGAACAAACCCAAGAATGGCGGAGGAAAAGCGGCAGAATGTGGTGCTGGCAAGGGGAATTAATGCGATCTCAGCCAACAGTCTTGCCAAGACCAATGGACGATTCTTTGCTCGACAACATACCACATCTATTGTGAAATCGGCGAGTGTCGACGCCTCCAAAAAATCATCTTCCTCTCGCCCGAAGCCCGCCAAGTGGTATCCAGTGGATTTCATTCCGCGGAAGTTGGCGTCAGCCAAGACTGAGCGCAATTCCAAAAAGCCGGCCAAACTTCGAGAATCCATTACTCCCGGAACCATCTTGATTCTTCTCTCAGGTCGATTTCGTGGCAAACGCGTTGTCTTTCTCAAGCAATTGGCGTCTGGTACCCTCCTTGTCACTGGTATGGAACCTGGTTATACTCGTGAGGGTGCATGAAGGAAGAATACTCAACTGTGGTGTATTGCATGTAGGTCCCTACAAGGTCAATGGAGTCCCACTTCGGCGTGTGAACCAGGCATTTGTCATTGCAACATCCACCAAAGTGGATCTGGACGGCCTGTCATTTCCCAGCATTGATGATCGATACTTTGTGAAGGACAAGAGTAGCGGCAAAGCCAAAGGATCCGACCAACAAGAAGCCCAGTTTTTCGCCCAGCAAAGCAATGTGAGTTATCTCTCGCCATTCTGTTGTTTGTGGTGTGTGGTTTGGCATCGTTTCTGCTGGCAAAAAGCGCTTGGGATCGCTAAGGCAAAGCACGATGCAGCAGTATGAAAAAAGCTCCCATCGAGACACTCATGGGTGTTACTATCTCTCTTTGTTGCAGACGCGTGCGGTGGTCAGTGACCAGCGCAAGAAGGATCAGCATGCGGTAGACGCTGCCTTGATGCAGAAGATCGGCAACGAGCCGTATCTCAAAGCCTACCTGAACGCCAAGTTCACGCTGACCAAGCACGATCGTGTGCATGAGCTTCAGTTTTAGAAATCTTGCAATAGTTATTGCTTTCAATATGATGAGGATAGTGTAGTGCAGTTTTCAAGGCTGTTTGCTCGTAAGACGCGAATGCCTGAGGATAGGGACGAAGCTAAATGTGCCTTAACGATGACGATTATGGTGATGATGGTGATTCTTTGTGCCCATGACTGAGCCACTGGTCTGTGTATATCGCATCAGGTGGGCCAAAGAATAACCAGCCGCCATGCCTTCGGTGCCATTGCGTCATGGGGAAGTGAGTGACGTCTCTCATGCAGTGAGTTTGGATCGCGTTTTCGTTCGGTCTGTCTCTTGATGAACACATGCCCAAAAAAGAAACCCGCAAGAAACTCAGCTGTGACGAGCACGTCAACTGTCGACGTCACCGCCTCAAAGCAGAAAAAGAAAGGGCCAAAGCCCCAGTGCTTGCCATCCCACCGGGATCACACAAAAACAAGAGAAGAGAGATCATCTCCACACCCGTCACGACACCACACAGCGACAGCTAGTGCATTATGTCGCTTGCGAGCCACCTGTTCCCGTTCCTTTACAAAAGCGTTCACCATCTCCCTATGGTGTTGTTGGCTTTCCATCCAACCATCATGCTGCCCTCAAGATCTCGCCAGTCTTTGCTTTGCTTGGGCGTGGATACGCGTGCCAAGAACCCGCTGGGATACGCCATTAGATTCATTTTTGACCAATCACCACGCGTCCTCCTGGTTTGCTTTCGCATAGAAATGGATCTTTTCACCTTTTCTAAGCGCCCACCAAACATTCGTTTTTTTTTGCAACCGCGCGGCGGGTAACCGATGATGTGGTCCACGTCACCCCTCCTTTTTCCTTTTTCCCCTCAACATGCGGTGGGAGATTGGGAGGGGGAGTCGAATCTTTGTTTGGTCAAAGCCAAAGCCAATGGCAGCCGCACGTGGGGCTCTGGCATTTTCCTGCTCAGTTTGGAACTTTCCACCAACCTGAAAGAACTCTTCACTTCGCTCCCCAACCAAAATGCCGATCAAGTCCATTAAGGCCCGTCAGATCTTTGACTCGCGTGGCAACCCCACGGTTGAAGTCGACCTCACCACCGATGTCGGCATGTTCCGCGCTGCCGTGCCCAGCGGTGCCTCCACCGGCGAATTCGAAGCGCTTGAATTGCGTGATGGTGGCAAGGACTACATGGGCAAGGGTGTGCTTAAGGCCGTCAAGAACGTGAACGAAATCATTGCCCCTGCTCTTATTGGCAAGGACGAGACCAAGCAAACCGAATTGGACAAGTACATGGTCGAGACCCTCGATGGCACCAAGAACGAATGGGGCTGGTGCAAGTCGAAGCTCGGCGCCAACTCGATCTTGGCCGTGTCGCTTGCCCTCTGCAAGGCCGGTGCTGCCACCAAGAAGGTGCCACTCTGGCAACACATCGCCGACCTCGCTGGCAACCCCACGCCATGCATGCCCGTGCCATCGTTCAACATTATCAACGGTGGTTCCCATGCCGGTAACAAGCTCGCCATGCAAGAGTTTATGATCTTGCCCGTCGGCGCCACCAGCTTCACGGAATCCATGAAGATCGGCTCGGAAGTGTACCACAACCTGAAGAAGGTCATCAACAAGCGTTATGGTCTGGATGCTACCGCTGTCGGTGATGAAGGTGGCTTTGCTCCCAACATCCAAGATAACTCGGAAGCTTTGGACTTGATCCAGGAAGCCATCAAGATTGCCGGCTACACCGACAAGGTGCGTCTTGGCATGGATGTCGCTGCCTCTGAATTCTACACTGGCAAGGACGATTCTCGTTACAACTTGGACTTCAAGAACCCCAACGCCGCAGACTCCTCCAAGATCCCCGCCGACAAGTTGATTCAAACCTACCAGGGATTCATCAGCAAGTCCAAATCTGGCTCTGTCATTGTCTCGATCGAAGATCCCTTTGACCAAGATGACTGGGCTTCTTGGGCCAAGTTCACCGCTGTCGTCGGCAAGGACGTGCAAATCGTCGGTGATGATCTGCTCGTGACCAACCCCACCCGTGTGAAAAAGGCCATTGAAACCAAGGCTTGCAACGCTTTGTTGTTGAAGGTCAACCAGATTGGTAGCGTCACTGAATCCATTGAAGCCGTCACCATGTCCAAGAAGGCTGGTTGGGCCGTCATGGCTTCGCATCGTTCGGGTGAAACCGAAGACTCTTTCATTGCCGATTTGGCTGTCGGTTTGAGCTGCGGTCAAATCAAGACTGGTGCTCCATGCCGTTCCGAACGTCTGGCCAAGTACAACCAATTGTTGCGCATTGAAGAAGAACTCGGCGCCAAGGCTCGTTATGCCGGTGCCGACTTCCGCAACGTTGAAAAGCTCGGCAAGTACAAGTCGTTCTAAATTCATTTTTTGTGAGTTCCAAACAACCAAACAATTAATGAATGTAACAACCCGTGTTCTACTGTAACTTGCGCTGTCTGTTGTTGTTTCTCCATGATCTGTGTTTTTTCCTCCCGTTATTGTCATGATGGTCGGCATTGTTGTCCATCCATACTTCCACATGAATGTCGCTTGAGGATCCATGCCTTTTTATGGGACGAGGCATGGGGGCCACCATAATAGAGTGCTCTTTGTGGGCAGAATGGGAGAAAGCCCAGGTCATGGCCAAGTCATCAAGATTCAGGTGATTCAGATCTCTCTCTCTGTCTCTCTGTCTTTCATTCTGTATCTTGTTGGTATGCTGACAGCATCTGCTCATATGTATGTGTCTGACTCTTGCTGTGTAGAAAGTGTTCCGAGGATGGCGCGTTCGCCATCGACTGATCAGGCAGGTTCGTCAGGAGTTTGAGCACATTTGCCAGGACATTGAACTGCAAGTGGCGGCACTTCGCATGATGACGAGAACAGATCCTCCGCTTGTGCAATGGTGCCACACGAGCGCTGCTGACAGTACCACCTCCGCTTCGACGTCCGCTGTGTTGCTGCTTCCACGCATCACGGAGAGCTTTTTTGGACAAGAGCATTGCTTCCCGTCACCGTGGACAAAGCCAAATGTCGACAAAGACAAAGTTTCTTCTCTCGACAGCAACGTCCAGGGGATAGATCAATCAGTCGAAGGAGAAGCAGCCGATGATCAGCACCTCTTGTCTGATGGCAACAGTGTTGAACAGGCAGAGAGCCTACCAGACGACTGCGTAGTTGGAGAGCCATCACCTCGTGATCGTTCCATGCAGCCTCAAGACCTCCAGCAAGAAGAACAGGACCTAGTGGACAGCAACAAGAGTTCAATTTCACCAGAACAAGCTCCAGATGCAGCTCAGTCGAGTGAAATCGCCTCGTCACGCTCCTTAACCATCGATCGCATCCTTCACAACTACACGCGACAGGAGATCCAAAAAGAAATTGAATGGGCTCGCAAAGCACTTGAGGAGCGGCGTCAAGTAAGTGTTCTAAATGAGCCGATGATGGACATCGCATGACGCTGAATGAACCTCACTTCATTGATGCTTCGTAGTATCTGAAAGAGACTCGCTCAACGACCCGTTGAGCACCAACAGCCAAATACCATGAAAGTGAGACTGCTCTATTTAGTGGTTTATGCGTTTGGGGGTTGTGATCTATTTGTTTTATTTCCTCGGCGTCGCCATTCGGGTCAACACTCGTTCACACGCTTCTCGAGCAGCTTCTTCGTTCTTGAATCGGCCCAAATACAACGGGTTTTGCCCAGGAATCTGCAATCGTGCGGCGTATTTGGTTTTCTTTTGCCGAGTTACATGGAACGACGCAGTGGTCGAATTCGAAGAAGTCGTGGAAGAAGTCTCGGACAACTGGTCGTTGTTGCTACTGGCGCGACCGCTGCTTGGTACACTTGCAGACTCGTGGCGACTCTCACTGCGAGCACTCTCATTTCGTCCATCACCTGGTCTCTGGTTACGAAACAAAGACAGCATTCGACTACCAATGGAT
Organism: Paralagenidium karlingii; assembly: GCA_027475765.1. Lineage (NCBI taxonomy): Eukaryota > Oomycota > Peronosporomycetes > Paralagenidium > Paralagenidium karlingii. The sequence continues at coordinate 22,709 of JAMFLO010000020.1, forward strand.
GAATTTTCACTGTTGCTGTTACTATTGCCATTGCCATTGTTGTTCGATTTCTCCATCGCTACTGTCGATCGCGGTTGAGTCTCTGGCACCATGTTCTTGTCTTCATCTTGGTGACGAAGCTCACTTTCTTCGCCGATGCGTGGAGTGCGGACCAACTGTGAGATGGTTTGGCCACGGCGTTGGCTTCGCGACCGCGCCTTGCGCCATTGCTGCTTCTGGCTGGCCACATTTTCGATCGGCACGTTGTACTTGTTGGCAGCCTTCTGCTGCCAAGAAGCAGTAGAAGAAGAAGCAGCGGAAGACGAGAAAGATGACAGCACGGTGCGAGCAGAAGAAGGTGGAGACAACTGCGCCTCAAGGTCGTGTTGATTGTTGGCTTCTTCTAGGTCTTGCTGAAAAGCGAAATTCTGGGAAAGAGTCTTCACGAAGGTCTGGTCTTTCGAGTTTCGCACCGGCGAAGGTATGGACGTCACGACTTCTTCGTCTTCCAGGTCTTCTTCGTCCAGAATCGGAGCCACAGTCGCGACATTCTTGGACTTGACCAACTGAGGCGCAAAAGTGCTCTTCGGCATCATGGGAAAGCGGGTCGAGGACACGAGAGCTGCTGGGCTTTTTGTGTCGCTTGGATGCGATTGTTTGCGTCCCTTTGGGGCTTCGATAGCTCTCTGTCGTTGGGTTGATCGACGTGTATTTATATCGATCCATGTCCGTCATGAGAAGGCACAGATGGATTCAGCTGGTACCAACCGTCATATCAAGAGTGCCCATTAGCATTGAGAAAGAAGTGTTGGTCTAGCAGATCTTCACTCCCAGAGTAGCACACGTCGGCACATGACACAAGGAATCGATGATCTTTCTGGCTTTGAACGGCTGTCAGAGCGCCATAAACACTACGCCACTCGCACTTCAAGAGAGACTCTGAAGCGTCTTCCAAAAGGCAAAGCTAGAAGAAATCCAGAATGAAAGCTCTACTGCTATAAGCTCGTCATTGAGCTCAACACTTTTGCGCAATCTGGTTCAGCATGTTGGCAAAATCCCATCGCAGACCAGTTCGCGTGATGACACCGTCTGCAGGGCGACGCAAAGGGAACCACAAAAAGTCGGGATGATCGTAACGTGAATTGCCAACCCATTCGCCACCGATAATGTTCTTGTTGTCATCCAGTTCCAGCAAATACTCATAGGTGCGCGTCTGGGTGTACTTGTCGACCACGCCCGGAATGGACAACGGGCCGTTCTCGTAGCCTTCTTCAATGTACTTGAACTCGTTCTTCATATAGTACACGCTTTTGGCATTCGGGTTGAACGGCTTGTACGACGGCGTGTTGAAAAACTGACGAGCTGCATCATCAGGGGTCATGGACTTTGGTTCGCTAAAGCTATAGGAGCGAACGGGGTTGTTCCAGATCGCTGCGCTCGCATCGGTATCAATCAAAAACACTTTGCCCAGTCGTCCCAGAATGTTGGCCAACGCGACGTGGAAGACGGCCGGGTTTATGTCTCGATGTGCATTGTCCACAAAGCGTCCGTACTGGTCTTTCTGGTCGTTGTCCCCACCATCAAAGCGCACACCAGCAAACAACACGGTGATGTTAGCGTCCGTGTACCCCAACGTGAGCAATGCCTTAATGTCTTGCACGTAAAAAATCTGTCCGTTGTTGATGACAGGGCATTTGGGCTCCGGTTCTTGCATGGAAGCGGGTGCCCAGGCATGGCAACTCCCAATCCAGATGGGAATACAGTAACCCCAACTGCGGCCAGCGCGAATGGCACATTTGCTGGTGGAAGGACATTGGCTGTCGGTGCTGCAACCCGGGTAGTAATTGTACGCATCAACACCGGAATCAGTCGAGACTTTGTCCATAAATAGTTTGGGGTCTTGTCCAGTGGCAAGCGCATACTTCTCCATCGCTGACACAGTGTCGCCTAGCGGGTAGTTGAATCCATCGTAATAGGACGGATAGTAGCTTCCGGGCCACGGCATTTGCTTGGCTTCTGCGCTTTTCCATTTGGTGTTGATCACATCCGCATTCATCTCAAACGTGACATTGAAATAGGACGCCAAATACACCAAATCGCTAATGTTTTTGCTGACGCCCAGTGAACTGGCAGGGATCAAATCGTCTTTGACCACGGGCATTTCGGCGCTGCGAACATTGACTTTGACTTTTGGTGCTGAAGTCTTGACGGCATCTTTGAGATACGAAGCGCGTTCCACAGGTCTTCCCAATACCATGCTCGCATTGTTGAGTGTCGTGATACCGTGGTTGCCGCGAACGATGAACGGCGCATTGTTCAAACCACTAGCGCGCACGTGGTAGTTGGTGGATGTGAGCAGCACCACTGTGGCGCACGCCAAGCTTAGCCGATGGCGCCATGCCGATCGCTTTGCACTCATAGTGGACACGTAAAAGCACTGGAGCAAGAGGCGTCAGGCGATCGCAGTGGTGGTTGCGTTGGAGGGCAAATCGCAGAATGGCAATCACTCGTCGCAAAAGCAAAACGCACACAGAACGCACCACACCACGGGCACACGCACGCACACACACGCATACACAGCACCTGGGCACGCAAGTTCAACGGTTGGGACAATTTGGGGGAATCTGGTTCTTCTGTTCTCTTGCTGACCTTTCTCGCTCTGAACCCCGACTGCGACCTTTCGGGGCCAACTTGGCATCAGTTCATTGGGTGACGAACCGTACTTAGCCGTGCATACTCCTCGGTGTTCCACAAAAAGCAGGGTAAGCGATCTTGAAAGGTCGCCAAAGAACAAACCTGACCAAGTTGGACCTCGGAGTAACGGTCCCAAGACGTTGGCATGAAGAGCCATCAAAAAGGTACCAATCCTTTTTGATGGCTCTTCATGCCGACTCCCGCGACGATCTGAACCCCCATTCGTTCCCCTTTCTTTCTCTTTTCCACTTGTCCAACACGGACGGGAGCCTGAGTGACTCAATCAAGTGGTCGCTGGTGATCCCGCCACAACAAAGAAGTCGAGCGAGAAAGTTCCCGAGTTGTGAAGCTGGGTTTCCCATTCGTGTTGGCACGTCTGATACGAACCAAATTCAACCCGGTTATCGGGTTTAGGAGGTTTGAGTTCAAGCTTATGCTGTTCCACAATGCTCACCTACATCAATCTAATTGCGAAGGTTATCAGGTGTGTCATGTGTCAACGCGAGGGTGAAACATGCTGCGAAGATCTCTTTGGACTTGTAAGATCAAGCGCCATACTGTACTGACCGCGCACTAGTGGTCCAAGTAAGCAAAGCCAGGTGTGTAGCACACCTGTAGCACACGTTTGCTTGCTTGGACCGCAAGACAGCCCACCATACGCCGTCATTTTTGGATGACACCACGCAAACCAAATATCCTTCGAAATTAAATAGGCTTCAGGAACACTGGGAAACACCAACAAGGTCTTGCAATGTCGCTTGTCCTTCTCCAGTCAACACCAATTCATACCTCCTGAACCCGATAACCTGGTTGAATTTGATTCGAATCAGGCATCCAGGCATGTCAACGTGTAAAGAAGCTATGGCGGCGATGTCAAAGGCAAATGAATATCAAAGTCAGCACGATCATCTCAGGATTCTGTTCGACCATTTAATCCATTGTTGTTCGTTCTTTTTCTTCATCTTCGCAAGGTGTAACCATGCACAACCGCTTTGCTCAGCTCAGACTGATCAAGAATCCCCCACAAAGGTGGTCTTGGGTATTCATCGGCTCGACCACACTCTCCTCGCCGCAAACACTGTCTTCCAGAATGGAATCTCCCATCACTCGCGACAACTCTTTATGGCCATTCAGCCTGATCTCCGCGCGAAACAACTGTGAGTCGTCTCCTGTCAAAGCATTCAAGTGAACTGCCACGACATCGTTGACTGAAAAGGGAAGCTCACAACGAGCTGTATCGGAAGCGAACACGATCATCTGTGCAGTGATATTGCCAAGAAGAGCTTCGAATGGATCATTTGTCACTTTGACCTGAAGCTGTTGGTCACTGGTATCTTGAAGCGTCATCTCACACGAGCGGAAACGCCATGCGTGAGACGCTTCGCTGTTTTCCGATCGACATCGATTGCGGCACGAACCATACAGCTCCGGGACTGTTGCAGCATTCTTCGTCGGCAATGTCTGCAGACACTTGGTACAATAACTCTCGACAAGAAGCGGTACATGGCTGGCCAGAATCTCGTCGTCGGACCCAAGAAACACATCCCATTGCATCCGCACAACGCGAACGTTGTCGATCACCACGTACTGATGGGATTCGATCTCCCCTAAATCATCAAAGCATGCAACTTGCAACACCGCATCGCTTGGACATCCAAGCTGAACGTTTGAGGGTTGGTTGCAGGTAGAAGAAGAACCCTTCATCGAATGATCCAGATTGCGAAACACGGTCTGCGCTGTGGTGTGTGCAACCAATTGATTGGCAAAACTGTCCAACTGGATCAGTAAGTGACTGATCTCGTACCGAATGGAGCCATTTGTCACAAGCCGCGATATGAATTGAGGTTCTGCATGCTGATCAAAGAGATAGAGTGGAACACAATGGGGAGACACGAGGTCAACCATCATGAGCTCTTCCATTGCCCACTCCATGTAATTGTCCTGCGCAGAAGAACTAGCCGAGCGCGTGGTGTTTGAAGGAGACAAAAGCTTCTGCTGGGGCTTTTCTTTGATTCGGCACACAACTGTCACGAGCATATTCTCACGCAAATCCTTGAGTTTTCTGCAAGTAGAGACCTCTGGTCTGGCTGTTGGGTTTGCGATCAAGAGTTCTTGCTGGTGGCTTTGCAGCCATTGGATGAGCGAGTAAACCTGTTGAAGACGAATGGTAGGTGTTCCGAAGAAATGGTCTTCACGATAAAGCAGCGTCAGTTGAGTCTGTTTGGTCATTTGCGCCTCAATGGCTCCTCGAAAACTACGCACGCGGCAACTGTCCACATCACCACACACAGAAAAGGCACAAGAAGAAGGCCCATCAAATAGAACATCTGAGAATCATCGTATCTGTAACAAGCAGCCATTCAATTGCAAGTGGTTTGACGTACTTTTCAAAGAAGATCAGATCCCCAACATGGATGGTGGTGGTCTCTCGAGTTGTTGGGTCATGGCTGTGGTTGTGACCAGAAAGAAGCACAGGAGGAAGGCTGGCGCCGCTTTGATGTGGACGTTTATGGCGAACATGGCTGTTGCTGTTGTGCTGGATGCTCACGCTTGGTATCGTCTCCCAACTGGTGATCTTGAAAAACTGGCGGGTAGGATCGGCCACCAGAACCGTTTGGATGGTCACCAGACGGTTCTGGCGAAGCAGTCGGCGTTTGGCACACGACGTTGCCTGAACCAGCGCCACAAAAGTCACGTTGTCGACGATTTCCGCGCGGTGTTGTGGCTTGGCCATCACTTGGGCCAATGAAAGCCAGCCAGTAGCAGCTGCAGCATCCGATTCCATGATGGTGGCCTTCTTCTCATCTATCTTCGTTTCGTACTTAAGTGCGAGGAGTGCTTTCGGTTACCGGTTTTCAAAGTTGAAGCTGGAGGAGACTCAAAAGCGGACTACCAGGATGGCGGACCAGGCAGCGCGTCTCGCGCAGCAGCCGCTGCTTCTGTTTGAGTGGCTCTGGCGAAAAGCCAAATCACCAGATGACCACCAAGACAGTCATCAAAGTAAACACCACAGACGTCGGCATCTTCGACGCTGCTCCAACCAGAGCAGTGCAATGGACGACCTGGACCAAGCGTTGCAGCAGCTGGAGCTGCCCACAGACCCCAACGATCCCCGCTTTTCTTTTTGGCTTCCAGACACGATTCTCTTCAAGCACAAAAAGCCCGTTCAGTGGTTTTTTTCTTCTCGTCAAGACAAAGGAAAGGTATCTGTGGCTGCTGCTACTGTCCTGCTTGAAGCAAACGGTTCTTTCTCTCACTGGTGGCTCGTCCTAGCAGATTCTCAAGAAAAAGCTGCGCAATGTGTATGCCGCCAAAATCGTGCAAACATTTCTCGCACGAAATGGCGGCACCACAAATCCGCACCTGCAACAACAACGAGAAGCGTTTTTTCATCATCAACAACAGCGAATGCAACGTGAGCAGCAAGAAGAGAATCACGAGCGAGATGACATTCGAGACCCCACCAATTGTGGTCCCAGCCCACATAAACGCCGCACCGCGCGATTCGGAAGCCTGTTCCTGGGAAAGAATTTGGCTAAACACAAACAGGAAGACGAGCAAGTGCTTGCCGTGTACTTCTATCTCCAAACGAGCGAGACCAACGAGAACACCATGGTCGTCGAACACCTCACGTTGAGTAGTTTGTGTGAGTTAGCCTTTGCTGCGATCCTCTGTTGAGGTCGTTTACGTGGCACTGACGAGGGGTTGAATCTCTCCGCATTGTACTTGTCCTTGTTGGTCGTCACCAGTGGAGCTGTTTTCCAACCGAGATCCACCTATTCAAAGTGTTTTGCAGCGCTTTGTACCGCCAAAAGCGAGTTTCAACCACATGATTCAGTGCGTGCTAACCCCCGAAGCGTGTCATATTCGCAAATGCGTGAATCCAAACGCTCCCGAAGATACCAATTTCAGTCTGAGTGACCGCATGATTACATTTGAACGCGATGAAAGAGATTTGCGATTGCGAGACCTGCACACGCGCGAGCAAAGGATTCAAATCGAGCAAATGACCAACGAGATCCGTGTTCACTTGACCCAAGAAGCGCAACGCGATGTTGCCAGGCTTGTTTGTTACTTCAAGGTGAAAGCAGTATCTCGAAGAAATGGCAAAAACAGTTTGACAAAACTGCTTTGTATGGTCGCAATTGACGACTTTAGGAGGCGGAGAATGGTCAATTCATGCTGATTTGCAGCAATCTGATCGCGTTTGAAGGCTCTCCCGTAAACCATTTTCCGTTGTCGCTTCCAGTTCCACATGTAGCCTCGACGAAACCCACGAAAACGAACCAGATTCTGCGTTCCAACGAACTCTTTGGGCTTCATGTGCATCTTCAGCACTGCCCCAAGTGCGATCGAATGCTGGCAGCAGATGAGATCAACTATTTGGTGAGAAGAAGGTCAAACGAGACAATTCTGAATATTTTTGTTCTCATTGCGATTGCCGTGTGACTCGCTTTGGCAGGTCACCTACAAAGCAATCATTCACGATTTTGAGCTAGCACAAGAACGACTCGCTGAGAAAAAACTCGAAGAAGAAGATACTCCTCAGGAAACGGTCCCACCGGTGCTTAGTAAGATGGAGTTTTGTCTCACAGCAGATCGCTATGGGCAGCTAAAAGACCAAACCTCCTTCCAGTGGGTTTGATACACGCTTTTGCTTCTAGCTTTCATGGCGCTGACCACACTAGTGTATCTGATCAGGTACAACACTGTCACGTTGTGCCGTGCATGCGCGGAATCAATTGCTTCCAGCCAAAAGAACAAGAAACAGCCCGAATCAAAACTCGTCAAAAGACTCTCTCGAGTGACGTTGAAACAAAGGTCCTTTACCAGTCTGGCAGTTCATCAAAATGCACAAACTATGGTGGCCGCGATACCCCACGCAAAACCGCGACCGTTTTCAGCCTTTGCAGCGAGTTCACGACTGTTCTCCAAGAACAAAAGCACAGACTCCACGAACGGACTGTTGCCAAAGCTTTCAGTGTCAGTTCCGCTGGAATCCAAAGAATCACTGGGATCGCCAAATCTTCACGGCATTTCCCTGTTATCGGATCGACTGCAGAAGAAGTATGGTCGCTGCTCGGTTCGATACGCTCTCTCTAAACTGGACGTTTTCCCAACACGCCAACAAGAGTCGATCGAGACGTTGAAAAGCATTTGCGAACCTGAAGTTGTCAAGGCCGTACAGAAATATGTGAGTTTCTTCGATCAATTGACTCTGCGCGTCTTCAGAATGCTGATGCTTCTGGTTCTTGCTTGACTGACAATGAAAACAGTGGGCAAAAGTCTGTCGGATTAGTGGAGATACGACGTGGAATCCAAACACCATTGATATTGATGCACTTGATGCTATTCTCATGAACACGTCGATGCATTTGCTTGGCTCACCAACCAAAAAAGACAACGCCATCAGTCGTGCTGCATCACCACCAAAGCCTCCACAACCACAACGACCCATTGCCCAACCTCGAAACTGTCGATCCTTCTGCCATAGACTTCACCGACCAACGACAGTGCGACAGAATGATAACGCCACAAAGCCCAATTACCAGAAAAACAAATCGAATGATTGCGACGCACAAGAGTTTGTGCTGCGAACCATTGACAAAGTGCCGTGTCTCGTATCGATTCTGATTGAACCAGATCGAGAGTCGAGAAATCGAACCAACTTGTTGCGTCTGAAAGTGTTTCCTCAGCACGACCAACAGGAGACATACAATGCATCGAACGAGATTGCAACGAATCCTTGCATCCCACCTCAACAACCCATTGAGCTGTGCTTCAAGATGAACGAGGTGCCAAGAGGATCCATAGCACTCACTGTTGCGTCCAATTCACTTTTACTGACCATCGGAGACTTGTGGGTGTGTTGCTTCTAGGAATTTCTGCTCGATGCCATCGCGTGCGGACCAACGAAAGGACCAAATCATTCATACTCGGTGATTGACGGCCTTTTAAACTCACTTCGCTTTCACCATGGCACGTTACTCAAAGACGACACCAGCAACAACAACTTCCGCACCATGGACGATACTACCAATTCATTGCGTTCCCATGACGACGACATGTTGAGCGTTTTGGCTCCATTAGGTCCAACCACGCGCTTGGATTCAACCGATGACCACCAAGCAGGTCCAATCCCAGTTCCTCCACAGATTCCTGCTCTGCTCAACCCATCCGTCCAGTTGCCATCCTCCTCGACTTCATTACCAACGAGGTTACCAGAGTCATCTGATCTTTGCCATGGAGCATTTGTGCCAAAGAACCCTTGCAACCAACCCCAACTTGAAGCCGACGACGAGCTGACAACCGTTGAAAGGCAACTTTTGGAGGAATTGGTGCGAACAGCTGGTGGTGTATAGAAACCTCTGAAACCGCATGTTCCGGATTGGGTCTGGCAGGGACTTGGTGGGCTTGTTCACCAGTCATTTGGTGGTTACGGTTCAGCCCTTGGAAAGCCGCAGGCTTCAACCCAACGATCTCCTTTTGGTGAGTGAGAAGAACAAGAAGCAAACTTGGGGAGAAGCCTTTGGAAGCGACCAGCTCACGTCCACCGCTCCCACAGCCCACCATCACACCACAACTCGTCCACTACTTTACTCTCAGCAAAGAGACGGCGAGCCAGCGAGTCAGGCAGTCAGTCACAAGTGTACCAACAGAATCCCAACAAAACATGCAGAACCCCGACTTTTCGCCCGAACAATTGGAGGCCTGTCTGCTCCAATTGACCCACCCAGACACCAATGAGATCAAACACGCTGAAGTTGCGCTCAAGGCATATCTGAAAAAGCTGGTCTCGGTGGTGGGCCTGATGACCCAATTGCAGCATTCCCAAAAGCCCGAAGTGCGTCAATTGGCGGCGCTCATGTTGCGAAAGAAAATGATCAAACACTGGCCTAAATTGGACGAAGCGACCCGCACCACCGTGAAACAAACGCTTTTGAACCGCGCCGCCGAAGATCCCGTGAAAATCGTGCGATTCAACATTTGTGCAGTGATTGCCTTGTTGTCCCTGCACGAAGTGCCGGCCGGCAAATGGCCCGAATTGATGGTGTTCATCTACACTTGCGCCAAGAGCGCCAATGTGAGTCGATCGCTTGTTTGTTACTGAACCACGGAAAATAACACACGCAGCGAAAACTCAAAACGAGTGTGACTTTATTGTTGTAGGAGGACCACCGTGAAGTCAGCATGCGCTTGCTACAGTTGTTGGGTGAATCCATGGGAGCCCACCTTCAGCCACATTTCAACGACCTCAAGGAACTCTTTGCTGCGACTCTTCAAGATGCTCAGAGCCTCAAAGTGCGTGTCGCCTCGATGCGTGCTGCCTGCAGTTTGATCGAGTTCTTGGAAAAGTCGGACCTGCGCGAGTTCCAGGGCCTGATCCCATTGATGGTCGAGGTTTTGCACCAGTGTATCGTGAACGGCCACGAGTCGGAAGCCATCGAGTTTATGGACGTGTTCTCCGAGATTGCCTCCAAGCCATTCCCTTTGTTGGACCGTGGTCTTCCGAGCTTCATCGAGTTGTTGTTGCAGATCTTCTTGCATGACAAGCTGGAAGGCAGCACCCGTGCTGCCGCTTCGTACACTTTGAGCGAGTTCCTCAAGATGAAACCCAAGACTTTGGGAAAGATGGAACTTGTTGGCAAGATTTTCGGCACCATGTTGGATGTCATTGCCAATGACGACTCGGTCTCGTGTGGTTTGATCACTTCGCTGTTGGAGAAGGACTCGACCAGCTCGGAAGAAGGTGATGATGAAGATGAATCGCCAGGTCACTTGGCTCAACAGACCGTGGACACACTTGCCTTGAGCATCCCAGCCAAATACGTGGACAATGTGGTGTTTGCTTTGTGCCAGGAGTACATCCAGTCACCTGATGCTCGTAAGCGCAAGGCTGGTGTTCTCGCACTAGGTATCCTGTCGGAAGGTTGCTGTGATTTCATGTGCAAGAACTTGGAACAATTGCTTGCTGCTGCGTTCCAGTCTGCTCAAGATGCTGAGCAACGTGTGCGTGAAGCTGCTTGCTTTTCGTTGGGCCAGTTTGCCGAGTTTTTGCAACCCGAGATCAATGAACACTACAACCAGATTCTGCAAGTGGCGATTGTCTTGCTTGATGACCAAGCACAAACCATCCGTGCTGCAGCGTTGTATGTGCTTGATGAAATCACGCAGACCATCGAGAGCCACCAAGTGCTTCCATACCTTGACACCTTGGTGACCAAGCTCGTGAATGTGTTGCGCACATCCACCCCTCAGATGCAAAAGATGGCTTTGGATGCCATCTCGTCCATTGCGATTGGTGCCAAGGAATCCTTCATGCCATACTTCAAGTCGGTCGTCGAGCTTGTGCAACCTTTCTGGTCCATCAGCGACCCCAAGTTCTATTTCTTGCGTGGTGCCGCTATGGAATGCCTCGGCTACTTGGCTTCGGCCATGGGTAAGGATGCGTATGCTGAGTACTTGGCGCCATCCATGCCGTTTGTCTTCGCTGTCTTTGAGCTTGAAGACTCTGAGCTGAAGGAACAAGCGTTTTCGTACATTATCAACGTGTCGGGGGTGTTCAAGGAAGAATTCGGTCCTTTCTTGGAGCAGGCTGCGACCCACGTCTTCAACGAATTGGAGAATGATGAGGGCATTCGTCTCATGGATGATGAAGATGAAGCACTCAACGGCTTCGACTCAGAGGATGAAGAAGAGGGTGATGACAACGTCATGCGTCATATCAGCATCCGTACCGACGCTCTCAACTCCAAGGTTCGCGCCATCGCCTGTGTGGAAGAGCTTGCGCTCAACTGCGGTGCGTTGTTTGAGAATTTCATCCCCAAGTTCCTCGAAGGTCTTGCACCTTTGTCGGAGTACATCCATGAAGACGTGCGCGCTGCTGTGGCTGAAGCCCTCGCTGCTCTCGTGATCTGCTCGTTCGATGCTTCTCACCCAGACACGACGGAAACCCAAGTGTGGGTCAAGGGAGATTTCAATGCCAGTTTGTTGACCCCCAACAACAAACTGCTCATGGATGCCGTGATGAAGTGCCTCGTAGAAGAACTCATTGTCGATATGGAAGAAGTTGTGGTGGAGAAGGCCTTTGCCGCCATCAAGGTCATGTCGGCCCGAATGGGTCCTATCGTGACCATGGATCACATGACTCGTTTGATCGAGATCGCGAAGACCATCCTGGCGCACGAACATGACTGCCAGTCTGCCCACGAAGAAGATGAAGAAGAGTCTCGTGAAGGTGGCTCCGTGTTGGAAAGCATGGTGGAATTGATGGGTGTGTTGGCAAAGTGCTACGGTGAGCAATTTGTGGCTCCTTTCCAAGAGATTTTCCCTGCTTTGCTCTCGTTTGCCAATGAACTGCGCTCGGTCAACGACCGTGCTGCTGTTGTTGGCTGCTTTGCCGAAGTTTTGCGCGAGATCAATCCAGCGTCTGCCCTGAACTATGTCGAGAGCGTGCTTGGTGTGTCGATCCAGGGTGTCACCAGCGACAACATGGTCTTGCGTGCCAATGCTGCTTTCTGCCTCGGTGTCTTGGCCGAAGTGAGCGGTGATAAGCTGAAGGGTGCCTACGAATCCATGCTTCGTGCTCTGCGACCGCTGTTTGAGGCCGAAGCCAACGACGACGTTGTGGTGGACAACGCCTGTGCTGCTGTTGCACGCATGATCTTGGCCAATGTGGACAGTGTGCCACTGGAGGCCGTGTTGCCTGTGTTCATCAGCGGACTTCCATTGAAGGTTGACATGGACGAAATGCCTGTCGCGTTCAAGTGCCTGAATGGTCTTGTGCAATCGCAGAACCCTCAGGCCATGGCGTTGATGCCCCAAGTTTTGGAAGTGTATGCCACCAGTCTGGGTGCCGAGTCGAAGGTGCCTGAGCCCGTGCAGGAGGAGATCAAGACTTGTGTGCGAGGTTTGCTGGGAGCATTTGAGGCCCAAATGCGTGGCGCCATTGCGCAAATGAAACCCGAACAACAGGAAGCTCTGGCCAAGGCTTTGCAGTAAGTTAAAAAAGAGTTTGTTGTTTGTAGTAGATATGTAGAGCACACACACACACAGAAGTCCCCGCCGCGCAGTGGCTTATAGAACCATGGAAGACGAGAGGAGTCTGACAGCAACATCTTGAGATGGAGAATGACGTGACGCGTGAGAGAGCGAGAGCAACGATATGCACAGCATGCATGTGTGAATTTTCATATAATGGCATATTCATTTCAATGGGTGACCATCAGGTCTTGTGTGGATGGAGACATGTCCGTTGGTGCAAGTAAGAACGCAAGAGAGAAATAGTATCCCAACAAGGCGAGAATCCCAGTGGTCTTTGCATCTGTTTATACAATTACGCCCTCCATTCCTAGCATGCTCATTTTCTCACTCTCTTTGATATGTTGCTCCAGAGCCACGGGGACCTTTGGCCCAGGAACACCATCTTAGTCGGTGGTGGCACCCTTGGGCTTGAGTTTGCCTTCGTCTTCTTCCGGCACCGTGTTGGGTTGACGCGTCATGCAGAGAATTCGTTCCCAGGTACGGCCGTAAGGATCCAGACAACGTGGCGAGTTTTGGGTCACGGCCGTGATGGGGAAGTACACCACGCGGTTGGCACTGAGACCAACCGTGAAACTAGTGAACCCGGCCATAGCGCCATGGACAGCATTTTGTGCGAGCAGCATGCAGTACAGCGAATCGGCAGCATTGGCTGGCACACTTCGGATCATGTAGGAAGGATCAATGTATTTGACGGTCGCGATCTTGTCGAGTTTCTTGAAATGGTTGATGATCTGGGTTTTCATGAATTCACCAATTGGTGGAAGCTTCTTGTTGCCACCAGCATCTACGATCACCGAGCTTCCCAGCAACTCTTCACCCGCTCCTTCGGCCACGACCACCACAGCGTGACCCTTGGCCTCGATGACATGCTGCAAATGAGTCAAACAGGAAGTAGGGCCGTCCAAGACGATAGGCACTTCGGGAATCAGACACAAATCCACATCGCCACTGGACAAAGTCGCATGAGCAGCGATGAAACCGGCACTTCGTCCCATCAATTTGACGATACCGATACCATTGGGCACACACTTGGCTTCGGTTTTAGCCGAACGAATCGCTCGCTGGGCCTCTTCGACTGCCGTGTTGAAGCCAAACGAACGATCCAACAGATCCACATCGTTATCAATGGTCTTTGGGATACACGCGACCGCGATGCGAAGCTGGCGCTCTTTGCATGCATCAGCGAGTTTCTTGGCGCCACGGTGGGTGCCATCCCCACCAATCACATACAAATGGGACACATTACGGTTGATCAAAAAGCCCAAAATCTTGTCAATGTCGAATCCGCCACGGTTGGAGCCCAAAATGGTGCCACCCTGGTGGTGAATGTCGGCCACGGTCTCAGGCGTCAACAGAATGGGCGCTTCGGGTTGGTCCATGGTGCGCCAGTTGTAAAAGCCGGCATAGCCCATGCGAATACCATAAATCTCACGGACACCGTACAGGTTCCACAGCGAAAGCGTGATATCGCGGACCACATTGTTGAGTCCTGGGCACAGCCCACCGCAGGTCACAATGGCGGCCTTGACCAACTTGGGGTCAAAGAACAAATGCGCACGGGGTCCCGCACGCACGTAAGCGCGGGATTTGGGTTCTTGGGTGCCATTGCGGCGGATATCTCCGAGAATCACATCGGTGGGGCCCATGATTTTGTTGTAGGTGGCTTTGCGCTGGATCTCGTCCATGGATTCGGCATCAATGGATCGTGTGTTGGAGGCCTGGGAGTGGTGATGGGGCAAGTACTGGGCCAGGTTTTCCACAGGCAGCACGTAGGTGCGATCAATGTGCACATCTTCGAGCAGTTCCATTTGGCCAAAGCCCTTGGGGTGCTTTTTGAAGAAGGGCGCGTCATGGTGTTCTTGCACAAACTGTTCGACCCCTTCGGCTTTGATGGGGGCATTGGGATCCGAAGCCACGGGGGCTGGTGGTGGCGTCGAGGTCGTGGTTTTGCCCATGGTATTGTTGTTGTTGTTGTCTTGGTGGACTCTTGGGATTTGGGCGGTCGAGTGGAGGAGGAAGCCGCAAAAGCAATCCGGACAAGTGCTTGGGGCCACTTGGTCTTTACGACTTTGGATCGGTGTGACACCCTCCAAACGAGAACCCAACGAACGGACGGGGGACGGGACGACTGCTCTTTGGTGTGGCAGCCGGGAGACACGCGACCGCCACACGAATGAAAGCCACCCCTGCCACACCAAATCGTACTTTAGAGGGGAGGGAACAAGGAGGAATCAGACCCCAGCAATGGTGCTTTGGTTCGCAAGCTGTTCTCGTGTTTCTTTGCAACCAAAAGATGGACCCTGATGATGCGCGGGACGTGGAGGGTGCTTGGGTGCTGGACTCAGAATCAGACCTTGGCCGCAGACTCACTCGCTGGTCTTTCCACCATTGAACCGACACAGTTGCGTGTGCTTGCTGCACAGGGCAGGCACCAGGCGGTGTTGGGACTTGTGTGGTGCAGAGTGCAGCACCAGCTATCTATCTGTCACCGTGTTCTGCATCGTTCCTGTGACGTGACCAAGCAACTAGACGGCACGTTCCAACCACCAAACTCGGGCAACGTTCTCTACTGCGTTTCTACTGCTTATTTCTCCATCCCGACTCTGTCCAAAGGACTCTTGGCTGGGACTTGGAGGTTCTCGCATGGATGCTATCCAGCCAATCAATTGTGTGTGTCTCTTTGGCTCTGGGCGGGTCACGTACCAAGTACCCACACTAAGCTTGCATGTTTCTTCGCCCAGATTCACACAAAACCTTTACAAGTCCTCCTCATGGTCGTTCGTTCAGGCTTTTTTTGGTGCAGTCAAGCACTTGTTTCAGGGTAGCTCCCAACTTTGTCGGATGCAATAGGTGGACCAGCGAGTCGACGGGCGCCGCCACGAACACGTGCAGTTCATGTTTGACCAGTGGCATGCTGGTCGGGAAACCTGCACGCTGGGTTGTCCATTCGATAGCTCGGATCCATGGAGTTCTCGTTTGTCACAATGTCGATAAAACTGTTGGGAAACTCGCGTTTCCAGTATTTTCACCAACGCATCGTCCGTCTTGAGCCAGTCGCGGTCACATTTTCGTCCTGGTCTTTGGCATCGCAACTGGATGATCGCGGTGTTGTCTTGCTTGATGGCCTTCTTCAGGTCAAACACTTGGTTTTGGTCCTGCATGTTGAACACCAAACGCTCTGCTGTCTCCAACAATCCCACACATTCCTCAAAAGCGGTCTTGAGTTGTATGCCCTTTCTCGTATATTACCTATTCGAGGTAGTGTATCAGTTTTCAAGACACAATGGTGATGGTGACTAGGCTGGCATCAGACAGTGAGCGGAAATCTGAGTCCAGAGACACCCAAAGAATGACGTCTGCTTCTGGTTGTGCGCCGTTGGGCGCGTTGGCGTGTCAAACGAACTCGTTTCTCAAGCAAATGGACGTTCGCGTCGTGGATTGCACGAAGGCTGCAGTGTCGGGCAAGAAAAAAGCCAAACGTCAGCTCTTTCTGGTGCAATTGGAAGACACGGGTGGGTTATTTCCATGCGATTCTCTACAGCAAGCAACCCACTCGGAGCTGGTGATTGACATGTTGTTGTGGTGGTGGTTGTATCCCTGTAGTGTTGTTTCCAGAGGGCGGAGGTCAGCCCTGCGACCATGGCAAGGTAATGGAGCATTAGATGGCACCGACGCATGCACCTGTGAATGAATGTAGTAGTCGTTGGATTCACCATGGAAATGATGATGTGGGCTAGATCAACGGCCATCCCGTCACCAATGTGGTCACCGAAAACGGCAAATGCATCCACCACGTGACCATTGGCGAGACCGAGCAACTGACTTTTGCGCCTGGCGACACCGTGCATGTTGAACTCGACTGGCAACGCCGCAAGGACCACATGCAACAACACTCGGCGCAGCATTTGCTCAGTTGCATTGCCGAGAAATTCGGCTACGAGACCACCACGTGGTCGCTTGGTGAAGAAAAATGCAACGTAGAGCTCGTGCCGGATGCCAAAACCCAGAAAGAACTTGCCAAATTGCCACAGTCCAACGGCCAGCGAACCATCCCGGCGGAACTGTTGATGCAGATCGAACAGCAAGTCAACGACGTCATCTTGGATGGCGTTGTGGTGGAACCACATCTGATCCATCCAGGAGACGATGAGTGGAAGAAATACGCGGACCATTTTGGTGCCAATGATGCGCCTGATGTCGTGCGCATCATGAAGATTGGCGATGTCGATGAGAATCCTTGCTGCGGAACTCATGTGACCAACACTGCGCAACTTCGGGTTCGTTGGGTCATCCATTCTGTACACCATTTCATGTCGGTTCGCATGACTGACTGTTGACTTGTCATGCTGCAGGGTTTGAAGATTCTGTCATGGGAATTCGCGCGTGGTGCGACTCGCGTCTGGTTCAATGCGGGCGACCGTTTGTTGAATTCCTTCTCGCGCATGTGAGTGGGCGGGGTTATGTTGATCTCTTTGAGAATGCTCGACTCGTGATGAATGGAAATCTCACCCAGCGAATCGTATCTGCACAGGCTTGAGCGTGAACAAGCACAAGTCAAACTGTTGTGTTGTGCCGCCCACGAGCATCCAGCACGCATTGAGAAGCTGATTCAGTATCAGAAATCCACCACCAAAGAAGTCAGAAACCTCCAGAAAGAATTGGCCACCTTAGTCGGTCAAAAGCTGCTGCAACAATGCCTCGAGAACCCCGAGCAGCGGGTCGTGCAGTACCATTTGAATGATGGCGACGTGTTTTTCATGCAGTGCGTGTTGAGTGAACTGGATTCTATTCGTGCCAAAGTGGTGATCGTGCTCTCGGTGGCCAGCAAGAATACCCCCAACGACGGCTTGTTCATGATCGCTGGACCGGCCGAATTCGTGTCGAGCCACGCCAAACAAGTGATCGGAGTGATCGGCGGCAAAGGTGGCGGCGGTAAAAACGGCATTTTGCAGGGCAAAGCGCAGAAGTTGTCAAAAATGCAAGAAATGCTTGCGGAAATTGAGAAGTTGGCAGTGTGAATAGTCATGGATCCCCCATCGCAGTAGAGACCTTTGGATGGTGGGTGGGTTCGATCTTGAAAAGCCGTTGGGTGTACTTCAACGTTGAATAGACTCGTTAAAGTTCGATTTCGGCCCCGACTTGGCGTGCGATTGTTTGACGGCTCTTGAAGGTGCGGATGGAGGAAGAGCAGCACATCGCGTTCTTTGTCGACTGGTTCGACGTGCAATGCGATCAGATCAAGTCGTACATTCTCCATTTCTATGGAGACGAAACCCTGGAGCTGGTGAGCTAGACGTGCTGTCGTTGATATGATTTGCGTAGTGTCTCGAAGAAGAAAGGCACTGACGCCAGAAGACTCACTTCTCCACTGTGCATCGCTGGGTTTCGCTTGCTGCCTCAGGTGGAGAAAAAAACGAGAAAGCACTTTTTGAAACGCATCAGAATTCCTTCCGTGACGCTCAACGATTTGTTTCTCGGCAACTCGCTTACCATGTATGTGCGCAAGCATCGATCCATCTCGCTCTCTCCTCTTTTTGTTCCGGGGCTGCCAATCGTGCTGACAGGTTGGATGGGAATGGAAATCCATGATCCAGTTATTCGCGCAAAATGAAAATCATGGAAGCCGCCAACCAGTTTACACGCGAAATCATTCAGAGTCGCAACGCCAAGACGTTTTGCCTCATCAAACCCTCTGGCTATCGTCACATTGGCGCCATCGTCTCGCTGTTGGAGCACCACAAGTTCACTTTTTTACGCATGGTCATGGTGCAACTCGAAGAAGAACAGATTGGGGCGGTGTTCTCCAGCAAAAAGTGCGTGCAGTGCGGCTATTCCTGCTCCAAAGCAGTTCGTTTTTCCTGTCGTCTCTATGTTGCAACGCTTGTCTGATCCTCATCTCGGGGTGTCTTCTTGTCCAGAGATCCGCAGCCAGAACTCTTGCAGGATGTCTCCATTGCCATGGAAGTCCGACTTCCACAGCCCGATGCCATGATACAGCTCACGAGTGAGCTCGGTACGTTCCATGCCATTCTGGCACTGAGGACAATCCAACTGATCAATAGACTGTCAAAAGCGTCCAAACACCTCTTGGAGCACTTGATCATCAGTGAGCACCGAGAAATCGATCAGTTCTTTCGTCTTCCGACCACTTCAATCTGCGAAGACTGTTCGCTGTGCATCATCAAGCCACGAATCATCCGCGATGGCCAAGCCGGACGAATACTCGAGTCCATTCTTGCCAAGGGCTTTGAGATATCGGCCCTCAAATTGCTGCATCTTCAAATGGACCAAGCCAATGAGTTTTTCCAAGTGTACAAAGGCATTTTACCGAATTATCATGTAGGTTTGCTCGTCTCGCTAGATTGTGACGGTCATTTGACGCTTTGTTGGACTTCCTTTGACAGGAGGTGTTGACATACATGTGCTCTGGCCCAAGTCTTGTCATGGAGATCCGAGGCGAGCAAATCGTCGAGCAATTCCGCGAGTTTTGCGGCCCATTTGATGTGCAGGTTGCACGAACGTTGGCACCGCACAGTCTTCGGGCACTGTTTGGCAAGAGCAACCTTGAGAATGCGCTGCACTGTACCGATTGTCCTGAAGATGGCGTCTTGGAATGTCAATATTTCTTTCATGCATTAACCAGCTGAACAAGAACAAGGTCGAACCTCACTACACCTCTTTTGCTGCCTTCTGTCTCTAAATGGTGCGCTCTTTTTCTTTGCCACTCGCATGAGCGCTGCCTCACACCCTCCAAAGTGCTAGCCACAGCCAGACTCGGAGGCTTCGTACGGGATCTCAACCACTTTGCCGTCTTTGGATCGTCGGAAACGGGTTTCGACAGGGTCAAATCCTTGCTCGGGTGCATTGTACACGGCCCAGTCCGGGGTTGGCGCGAGGTAATCCTCGGTACGGAACACCGTACCATCCTCGTAGTACTTGGCCATCAACTGCTGGAATTTGTCATAGTCGATCCAGGTGTGCCACTTGCCTTCAATGCAAAACTTCTTTTTGGCCAGCAGCACACAGTTGGAATGAGAGTGTTCGGTCGCCAAGTCGTACATTTCCGACACTTCGGCACACAGCGCTTCGCAAAAGTTGCGCACTTCTTGGTGCCAGGGCACATTCTGCATGGTGAGATCCGAGCCATCGGATTTGCCGCAGTACGTCACGGCCTTGACTTCAATGAAATCCGGTTCGCCGAGACGAATGAGTTCGGCGTAGTGGGCCAGTTCGTTCATGTTGTACTGCTTGACCAGCGTCAGACGGTACACAGTGCGCTGGCCCTTGGCCTTGAGCTCTTGCAGACACGCAAGGAACCGTTCCCAAAAGTCCTTGAACAAAGGTCGATCGACTTGTTGCAGAGTCTCTTTGGTCGAAGCGTCAACACTCACGTACAATTGGGTGATCGGCTCCAGTGCCGCAATTTTCTCGGGAAATTGCGCATTGGTCACAAGGAAAGACGAAATACCACGGTTGTGCAGTTCACGACAGAACTCGTTGATCTGTGGGTACATGATGGGCTCACCGACAAGCGAAAGCGCACAGTGACGAACCGTGAACGCTTCTTCCCACCGCTCCTGGATCAACCCCGGCAGACCCTTGTTTTCCTTGATCATGCGTTGGTGCTTTTCAATGGCTTCTTCCACGATTTGCTTGGCATCGTCGGTTTTCCAACGCCACACGCGACCCACGGGGTTCTTGTGGTGGCGCCAGCAAAACACGCATTTGTTGGCGCACGCGAGACTCGGTGTGGTCTCCATGCATTGGTAGCTTGTGATGCCGTAAAAAGTGTGTTTGTAGCACCCACCACGGCCGCGCAATTGGTGCTTGGTCCATCGGCATAGTTTCACAGCGCTGTGGGTGCCAATTAGCTTGTAACCTTCTTTGACAAGCGCTTTGCGTTGCATCGGCGTAATCATTTCACGTGAGAGACTGGCCGCTTCCGCTTCCTGCATGCTTGTACCCAGGTCTTCCACATCCACGAGTCCGCTCTCATCCGAGCAAGAAGACGCTGACGAAGCCTTTGACTTGTTGCTCTTGGCCCTGCGGGTTGGCGACGGGGTCGAGTCATCGTGAAGTACCTTTTCGTTCATCAAGTCCTCTTCTGTGAGTTGTTGATCCTTGGAAAGATCGCCATTCGCTTGTTGCTGGGCGAGTTTCTTTTGGCGACGATACTCCTTCTGCGAGAGCCATTTACCATCGGCTTTGGCGCTGCCATTGGAAGTCGACACTCTGGCATTGGCTTTTGTATTAGCCGTGGACGAAGAAGATGTGTTGGTGAAGAGCTCACACAGTGCAAACAGCAATTGCTCGCTCCACTGGTCGAATTGAGCCTCATGGTCGACGTTGTCATCGCCCGTTCCAGGGGCGCAGAGGCTGGTGGAGCCCTTGGTTTCGAGATCTTCGTGCACCTGTTTGGCTGCCGTGCAGAAATGCTCGTCGTATTCGGCGTTGCCGAGGCCAAACACGGCGTGGTGCAAGTTCCGGAGCCACGTGGTGGGCACACGAAAGTCCAATGCCATGTCATTGAGCCACTGGCAAAACACTTTGGCATCACGAGGTGGCACGCCACCGGTCCAAGTGGACATGATGACGACCACGATGGATTCCAGTTCCAGGTTGTCCTGTGATTCATGATACTTCTTGTCAGTCCACCAGGTTGTTGTCGTCGTCCTTGGCAACAAGCAAAACCAGCACCGGCTTGTTTACCTGGTCGTAATCCTTCATGTTGACCACACTGGTCTGAAAGTGGATGCCCGACACATTGAGCGCAAAGATCTGCTTCTCCAATGACTCGGCAAATTCTGTCAAATCCATTCGCAACACAACACCGCCTTCGCATCAGCAACACGATCCCTGGAGAGGAACAGATTGGTTTTCAAAAGCACTCACTCTTGGCTGTTCCTGTTTGGGTACCATAGAGAATTCGCAATGGAATGGGCTTTGGTTTGGAGGGCTGTGGAGACGATGAAGTGGAAGTGGTGGCCTTCTGGTGTTGTTGCCGTTTGGGTTTGGACTTGTTCTTGGCAGAGGATTTCACCGGCGAATTCGCTTCTTCTTTGGCCAATCGTTCAGCCGACGAAGAAGGAAGACAGTTCGTTCTCCACAGCCACGAGAGACCGATGACAAACGCCGTCAACGTGAGCGCCGCTGCAACCTGCGCAGTGGCTCGCATTGCTGTCCGTTCAATTTGGCTGGAAATGACGAGACCGTACCGTACAAGTACTTGGAAGCTGGTGGAAACCACCCAAAAACCGATCAAATACCGGTTGTGGGATGAAATGGCTAGGCTTGCCAAAACACGGTTGGAACCAACTGCAACAAGTCAAATTAAGGTTGTGCGCATGCAAGTGGTGGCGCCAGTGCAAGTTTTGGCGCGAAAAGCCCGTGAACATTGGAGCCGACCACCATGGGGATCAAAGGATTGATGAAACTGCTTCAGGAAGAAGCGCCAGCATGCATCAAAGAAGTGCAAATGAGCCAGTTGGCCGGAAGATCCATCGCCATCGATGCCAGTATGGCGCTGTACCAGTTTCTGATCGCCATTCGCTCCAACGACGGTGGCCAAGGCGCGTCACAAATGCTCACCAATGCGGACGGTGAAGTAACGTCCCATATTAACGGCATGTTGACGAGAACCATTCGACTGATGGAGCATGGCATCAAACCCGTGTACGTGTTTGATGGCAAGCCACCAGTCATGAAAAGCGGCGAATTGGCCAAACGAAGCGATCGCCGTGCCCAAGCGCAAAAAGAATTGGAAAAAGCCAACGAAGCCGGCAATGTCGAAGACATTGATCGCTTCAACAAGCGTCTGGTGCGCGCCACGCCGCAGCACAATGAGGACTGTAAAAAGCTTTTGGAATTGATGGGCGTACCAGTGATCACAGCGCCGTGCGAAGCCGAAGCGACTTGTGCGGAGTTGGCCAAAAAGGGCAAAGTGTATGCTACAGGCACCGAAGATATGGATGCGCTGACTTTTGGCACGCCCGTGTTGTATCGCCGTCTGACTGTGGCGGCGAGCAAGAAAATCCCCATCCTCGAGATCAAGGTGGACCGTGCGCTCGAGGATCTCAAGCTCACCACGGAGCAGTTTATCGACTTGTGTATCCTCTGCGGCTGTGACTACTGCGATTCAATTCGCGGTGTTGGGCCCAAGAAGGCCTACGCCGGCATCAAAGAGCACAAGACCATTGAGAAGTTTCTGGATGCGCTGCAAGAAAGCAAGAGCAAAGGCATTGTGATCCCGCAGGAATGGCTCGGGGACGAGCCAGTGTACAAGACGGCGCGGTCGTTGTTCCAACAAGCTGAAGTGGTGGAACAAGCGGAAAAGCTGGAATTGAAATGGAAAGAACCTCAAAGTGAGAAATTGTTTGACTTTTTGGTGAAAACCCACGGATTCAGCGCCGAACGCGTCACGTCGGCCATTGAAAAACTAAAAAAGTCGCGTACTTCCCACTCCCAAAAGCGGCTCGACAGCTTTTTCAAAGTGATGCCCACAACGGGGTCTTCATCGTCTGGAACCAAACGCAAACCAGCGGCCAACGCCAAATCCAATCCCAAAACTAAAGGCGGTAAAGCTAGCGCGGCAGCGTTCAAAAAGGCCCGAAAGTGAGAGCGTATCATACAGACAAGACAGGCAAAGGAAACACCAGACGAGATCGGTGCTCCTTCAAGCAGTCCTATAGCAACATGGTGGATCCATTAGGGAGCTATTAGACTGCTGAAGTTTTGTTGGTGGGTTCTTTTGCATTGTTTTGGTTGCATTATAAAATCATAAATAGGCTCACAAACACACACGACAACTCGTTCTCTTTCCCACGACACAGCCATTCTCTTCTCCGCCCCAAAGCTACCAGCTGCTCCCAGCACCCAGTACCCAGCATTAACGGCGTCGATGCCATCCCCTCGATCGTTCAGCAAGCCACACGAGTCCATGGCACAACAGCGTCAAAAAGAACGCAACGTCTTCTCGAGTGGACACTTCAGCTTCTTCGTGGCAAAACCGCAGTAGACTTGCAGCATATTTAGAAAACGCCGGGATCTGGTACACTAGCGCCAACTGTTTGTTGAACGCACGGGCTTTGGCGGCACGCTGCAGTTCATCCTGCACACACAGTCGTGTGGCTTGGCGGAGCGCATCGATTCTTGCCAACGACACGTGGTCCAATTCCACAATAACTTGCTGCATAAAGTCATCGGCGTCCAAGAGCCCGCTCTCCGCTTGTTTCAGACAGGATACCACGCTCTGAAAGTCATGCAGCTGCACCAGACTGGGCTGCAACTTGCGCAAATGGGCCAAAATGACGGGAAACACAAAGTAGGATCCTTCGGCCAGAATGCAATCGAAAATGCGGCACACCGTCTCCATGGGGAACGTGGTCGTGAACAGACACAGTAGCCACTGGGCGCCAAGGAGCTCTAACGGCACGCCAATCTCACCAGCAAAATTGTTCAGACTTGGGATCTCTTGTGCGATTAATTCGTTGAGTAACAGCATATCGCTCTGGGTCTCGACCATGGTCGACGTGTAGTACCCCGGGTACAAATCCTCACAAATCACAGCCAAAAGCCAAAACGCGGCTTCTTCTTCCACGATCAGCAACAAGAAACCCACAATATAGTTGAGCCCTTGACAATAGCCAATTGTCGGATTGCGAAGCGAATAGGCTCGTAAAATGCGCCGTAGCGCGGCTCGTCCTTGCGGCGAATTCACTTTGGTATTGGAATACCCAAAGGTGCGATCAATGTCCAATTCAATCTGGCGAAACGTCGCACATTCCGTGGACTGCGCTTGCTCCAAGAGATCGTTGTAGTACGTTGACGCCACTTGCTCTTTCTTTTCTCGTGCTCCTATGGTGAGAATGGACGCGTGAAATCGAGGTCATCCACCCATGCCCACGACAAAGACTGGCCCTCTCACCTGAGATGTTCATGTACACGCGCTCTCGCAGATGTCTCGGCACACCATTGCGAATGAGCCGCCGAATTCTGAGGTTTTCACGCACAGTGCGTCGATTTAGACACTGGAAGAAATTGCCGTCGATGCTGCTCTCCCACTCGGCGATTCGCCGTTGTTCACGACACTGATGGTACGACTGCAAATGCGCATACTCTTGGCAGGCATGAGGTGCGATCCGAAAGCCATAATCATCAAACAGCACTTGGTTGTACAGATGCTCTTGCAGTAATTTCTTGCGCAACGCGGTCTCGTCTTCGCAAACGACTTCTTCCGTCGCTTGTTCCATGACGTCAAGGTTCGTGTCGATCGGCTGGTCCGTTTCGTGGCGCACTACCCGAGAAAGCTCGTGGGCACCATAGCAAACTGTGCGGACACGGAGTTCTCCCGAGCGGCAGTGGTCCATTAAATACCATTGGTCCGTCGCTATGCGTTCCAGGGTCTCCAGCTCTATGGTCACCGTCCCTAGTACTTCGTCCGCTGTCTTCAAGGGTTCGACGTCTTGACCAACCTCTGCGTTATCCTCCTCTTCGTCTCCTTCTTCTTCTTCTTCTTCTTCTGCTTCAGCCTCTTGTTCCACTTCTTGTTCATCGACGGCGGCACTGCCAGCATTCTTATTGCTCAGGTTGTGACAGTTGCGACTGGTGTCAGCTCCGCTGGACGCCAGCAACCGCCGCTTTTGGCGCGGAAACATATCGAAAAAGCTGCTGTTGGCATTGCAAACGCTGATCTGCAAGGCCGATGACCTCGTTGTGGAGGCTACATTTAATGGATCCTTTGCATCGACGCCACGCGCTTGGTCTGCATCATTGTCCAACTCCACCGTATGGTGCCATTCGACTCGCGTGCCCGTGCAGGCAAGCAGCTTGGACGTCTGCCACCGGTGGCGACGCCATTGGGCCACACAAAACACTTTCATGGCCATCTCCTGTGAGTGCTCCAGATTGCGCGCTTCCATGATTTCCACCACCACTTTGTGACTGCTCACCATCAGACCGTCGCGATCCATTTTGGTGAGGTGAGAGATGGGTAGGTGGCCCGGCAGCACCACAAGCAGTCCAACCAGCCAGTCAAATTTGCCATACAACACAGCAACACAAAGCGCACACAATCAGCAAGCTAACCAACCAGGAGGTTTCCACGCGTAGCCTCCTTGGCGCCAAATTCACCATGAAAAAGCCACTAACCGTCTCATGTTGACCCTCCCAGGTTGTCGTTATTGCACTGCACTTCATGAAAGAAGCAGCACGACTGTTTGGTATACACCCCGTCCACACTCCATACCCTCGGTGGTATACACGGTAAAGGTCATGCAGTATACATATTATACTCAAGCCCGCGTTTTCCACCACACCAATTTGAGGTGGCACTTGGTGTGGCGTGCTACCAAATGCAAGGTGTCCCTTGTGGTTCCTAATCGTGTAGTGGGACAAGGTACCACGTTGGAATTCGGGTAATCTCGGATTCCCTACAAGACGACAAGCAACATGCCACCAAATGCAGAAGCAGCGGCGTGGCGCAAGGCCGTGCAGTACATTGCGGATCTTTTGGTGGGCAACTTCAACGCTTCTTTTCAGAACGAGTTGCGCTTCATGGTGAGTTTCTTTTTCTCGATTCATGCTGCTCTTGTAGTCTGCTGAATCATGTGACACGCAGGGCCAAGTGGGTGGTTCCAAGTGCGCACAACTGCTCAAGACCCAAGGCGTGCCGATGCAACAAGTGGCCAAACACACGGCTGGAACGCTCGCCCGACTATGATGAAATCAATGATGCCAAAATACTCGTTTTCGTGTACTTGTCCTAGTCGTCGTCGTGCTGTTTTCTCCCTAATACATTGGCTTAATCAACGAAATCAAAGCCTCCAGGTAACCACTTTGTGAACCTGCGCGCCATCCTGAAGCGCTTCCTGGATCCGCTTTTGAAGAACGGCACACTTTTTCAGGTATTTCTGCAGCGTGGTCTCCTGTGCTGCACGAAGTTGCCGCGACTGGTACAAGCGGAACACTTCGACCAGCAATCGGATCTGCAGGCCAACGTTTTTGGCGTGGATGCTGATGCGCACGGCATCAGTCAGTGTGGATTCAGCTTCTTGGTTCTGTCCCATGGCCACCAGCTGTGGGCCGAGTAGTGCCATGATCTCGGCAGTCAGATTGCTGCCATTCACATAGGCGGTGGTGCGAGTCAACGCCGACTCCAGCAACCCGATCTGCTCCGTCATGGTGCTCATGCTTCTGTTGGTGTCATGGCCCACGAAAGAGCCCGGTGGTTGGTTACAGCCGCAAGTACGCTTGATTTCATGCTTGGCCCAATTCCATTTGGCCACGCAGAGCTCAAACTGTTGACAGCCAAGGAAACTCGTCAGGATCATCCCATTGCAATTGGCACAAGAGATCACCTACCTTGGCTTGGACTTCATGGTTGCTGCACTGCTTCAGACAGGTCAAAAGGCGTCTTTGGGTGACAATCCGCTTGGCAAAATCCAGTTGACACGGATGGGGACTCAACTGGGTCATCTGTAGACAACAGTCTGGCGCATGCTGCTGGTTTGCAGGCGCCAGCGCGGCCGCCGGCTGACACGTCATGACGACTTCTAACAACTCGATCCAAAGCGCCAAATAAATATCCAAATACACGCTTTCAGCACTTTGCTCTGGCTCTGGAAGTGGCGGCAACAGTTGGGTTTGAACGAAATGCAACTGGTCCATTGCCTCTTGAAGCCTGCCGATCGCCATCGCATACTGGACCATCGTGCAAGCAAGTAACGAGAAAGGCACAAACAGAACAACAAGGTCAATTCGAGCACCAAACAATCAAGCACGGGGAAGACAACGCAGCAACATGGCATTACCCGTGCGATCAGTAAATGCATTTTGGCGTGGTAATAAGTGAACAGCGCAGTTTCTCGCAGTTGGTCTTGGTAAATGCCGAAGAGTTCTATCATTTGCACCAGGCTACTGCCCAACGCAAATAGTCGACAATTGTCCACTTGCAACTGACAATGCACAAAGAGCATATCAAAGAGAATGGCGACCAGCATTTGGTGCCGTGGCTTGTGGGATTCATCGTTGGTGGCGTACTGGTGGATCGCTGCTTGCGCTTGGCGGATCACTTCGGTGGAAAAGGCATGGGCTTGATGGGGATCATAACTGGCCAGAACATGCAGTTCCAAATCGTTCAAGATGCTTTGTAAATAGAACTCTTCGAGAATGCCATCATGGTATTTGGTGCCTTGCGCTGCAAAGGTTTCATGAAGCCCCTTGATCTCTTTGAGCCGTCCATCGAGTTGCTTCAGCTCTCCAGTTCTGTTTAGCGACACTCTTGAGTCAGGCTCTCACTTCCTCTCTTCCATCCTACGGCGTACTCACCTCATGAGAAAGAAAGCCGACAGAATCAGTTGATACATCCGCAATTCCTTGGCGTTCAACCCCACGAGCAATGCCGAAGAAGACGACGACGAAGTCGGTGACGCATCGAGAATGGTCTTAGAGTAATAGTCGGCCATTTCAAGAGCCTTGAGAGTTTCGGCTGGTACCACAAAGCTGGCAATGACCATGGAATGGCAAGTGATCTCAATTAACCAGACCTGCAATTGGTGGTCCGTGCATTTCTTGAGTTGCTGTCTTGCAAATTGCAGATTGTGTTTGAACTGAAGTTGCAGAGCTGAAGTGTTCTGGTTGGAGAGATACGCCTGCACAAACGTTTGCTGCATGAACGTTTCCAATTGGTGCTGGAAAAACCGACGATATGCCTTGACCCCGTCACGAACACCATGGTCAACGCCAAACTGAACTGCTTGGCAAATCATTTCAAGAATGGGGCGACTGAATGGGTCGCGTTCGATACATTTGACCAGTGAGTACCGCGCCTTGAGGAATCGCATGTGCCATTCGGGCTACTCCACACCGAGCCAATCAGCCACAGACGCCGACAGCAAAGAAAGAAAAAGAGAGTCATGATAGCATATTGGATACCGTCAAGATGACTGTCTGCTGGGTCATTTGTGCAACAAACGTAAGACAGGACTCCACGTATTGCAGTCGAGTCTGGTCCATCCCGTGAATCTGTCGGTGCTGTTGCTGGTTGTGGTGGGATGAGTTGTCAAGCCACAAACTGGTGCAGAGCTCTCCAAGCAGAATGTGCGCTTGAACCACGACGACCTTTTGGTCGTAATCTTCGACATCCCGCAACTTGCAAAGGGCCTACCACAAAACAAACAGCAGCGCGAGAGAGAATGAGCATTTCTTTTACCGCTCGCCGTTCTTACCAGCGCTCTAGAGCCAACTCACTTGCAGCGCCTTGATCGCTTGTGGAAAGAGTTTCTGACTGGTCAGTTCACACGCCACAAGCCAAAGCTTTTGCACAAGACTGATACCATCGCCTGGATGCGGGTTTGTCGCCTGCAAACTCTTCAAACTGGCCGCCGAATCGTCCCATGCCGTGGCCATGTGTGCGTTGGTTTGGCTGTTTATTGTTGGCGAAGTAGACCCAAATTTTAACCGAAATCCATTGAAGTTTTCGTAACCGTTAGTTTCAAGTGTGTTTGAATTTCGATCTGAAATCTGACCGATCCCAACAAAGATGTCTTCTTCCGGGTCCCAGGCCCAAGAAGTCGTCGGCGAGGCGTTTCTTCTCGATGGATTGCTGTATGCGTCACTGGCCGGTGGCAGTCTGGTTCAGTTTGTTCGTAATAGCTGTCGATACCAGCCCTGGACTGTGCAGAAAATGATCCACTTGCTCATGTTTCTCTCCACAACCAGTGAGCGCCGTCTCCGCCACCTTGTGCAATTGAAAGATGGATCCGCGCACCTGATGTCATTTTCGTTTATGTGGTGTGTACAGTTCGTTGTGTGTTTCTCGTGCTCGTGGCTTTTGACTGGTGCGACGCACTCTCGGGAGAGATTGGCATCACGTCGTGTTCACCCCTCCAACGCGATCTCTTTTACGTCATGGACCAACTGCCGATCGTCGGTTTTTTTGTGATTTACGCGCTGCTGATGCAGTTTTGGGCCGAAGTGTACTACAATGCCATTGACAAACTCAATGTGCTGTCCAATTACGCCAAACCGACCATTCGCGTTTTCATTGGAGTGCGCTCTTGGACTCTGTTTACTGTGTAGTTGTTCTCAAACGGTCGGATCATTGACGGTTTTGACCAATGATGCACCATGTGCAGGGCGTTCTCTTGATCCAAGTGTCCTTTTGGGTATGCTTTGCCACCGTGTGGAAATACGAACGTGAGACGGAATTGCTTATACCAATACCAATCCAGACCAACTTGTCTGCTAAACCGGTCTGATTGGATGGCCCAATGCCAACAGGAGCGTTCTTCACCAAATCCCAAGCCATTCTCAACATGTTAATGTTTCTCTTTGTGACGTCCGGCTTTTTGTACTACGGACGCAATGCCTACATAGAGCTCAGGTGTGTTGCATTACGTCGTGATTCTACACCTCATCCGGTCAACTCAAGTGACACTCTTGTCCGTTGAAACCCATAGAAATGTACCTGTGGAAGTAGGCATTCGCTCCAGAAAACTCAAAGAGGTACCACGAAGTACTCTTATTGTTCTGGAAATGGCTTGTATCACTTGATGGAGCTGACTTGGTGTGCTGTGGGCTTTCCAGCTGGCCGGGATCACCACTGTCTGCACCTCTTTCTTCCTAGCGCGTTGCGTGGTGCAAGTCTGCTTTGCGACCGATCCACGACAATTACACGAACGCTTTGTGTTTTTGTACGTGCTGCTGTACTACGCCGTGCTGGAGATTTGTCCGTGTGTCGCCATTTTGTATTTCAATCGACGTCTACCGACGAGGAGAACCAGGCGTGCCGAAAACGATTCCAGACGTGCCGTTGGAAGCCGCTTCTTTCTGCATCGAAGTGGCCCCGGCCACGACGGAGGAGGATCCGGTGGATCCAACGATTCGTTGCGAAAGAGTTTGCTCCATTCGACCAAATAGCAGGCACGTTAACACATCAAAACTTGCTGCTTCTTTCCCATCGGACTCTCTGCTGTTCAAGCACTAGTAATGGTTGACTTTTGGTCCAGTTCCATTGACACTTGTACCAGCACCTCGAGCATTCGGTTGTTTTGCTCCTCCGTCCCGATCGTGGCACGCACGCAATCTTTCAAGTGACGCTCTTTGCCGCGATACCGGATGACAACTCCACGCGCTGCCATTTCCTTGTAGACTTCGAACGCTTGAGGAATCTACCCGTGTCATGCACGACATTTAGTCACTCGCTGGATTCCTCCGTAGAGCATATCCATATATGAGCACGTTGCACACCTCAAAAAGGACGAAATTGGCGTCGGAAGCGTAGATACAGCGCACAAACGGAAGCTTTTGCAGCCGCGAAGTCACTCGAGAACGTTCCTACATGTGTCAAAGCTAGCCTTAGACTCACACACAATCAGCAAAACCACACGAGATCACAAACCTTCTTGATGTAGTTGACTTTCTCCTGCATCGCGACGATGTTGCGCACAGCCTTGAGTGCGACTTTGGAAGTGAGCTTGTTGATGTTGTACGGCGCTTTGGTGTTGTTGAGCAGCTGCACGAGTCGAGGGGTTGCAAAAGCGCAACCAAGACGAATCCCCGCCAGTCCAAAGCTCTTAGACAGTGTCTGCAGCACAACTAGTCGGGGATATTTGGTCACAAGCGTACAGAGACTTTGTTGCTCGGCAAAGTCGATGTACGCTTCATCCACCACCACAAACCCTCGATAGGACTGCCATCCAGAAACCTGTGTCAGCGAGACATCCATGCCAGAATCCACGCAAGAGACTCACCGGAGCATTTAGGATCTTCTTGATGTCACTGATGCGAAGCGCATTGGGAGTTGGATTGCCAGGGCTGCACAAGAAAACGATTCTGGTGTTGGGTGTCGTCGCTTCCAGGATCTAAAACGGACAATCCATCAATGAAGTGCTTTTGAGTCGTTCACAGACGTGCAGGCGTATCGTGTCATTGAGTAGTGTACCTTGTCGACGTCGATGTGAAGCGATGGAGAAGGACCATTCTTCTACACGCCACAACGTGCAACGCACAGTCAGTCACGGGCTCCACACCAGCGAGCTTCTACGCATGCATCTCATACCAACAATCCTTGCGGGTTGCTTTGTGGTCGATCAACAACCAGCGGCACACGAATCAGCTCAACATCGTGGATGTTGGCGCACACTTGGTACATGCCATAGGTTGGTGGCGTGATCAACACGGCGTCTTGGCGTGGTGTACAAGATATGCGAATCAGCAAATCAATGGCCTCGTCGCTTCCAACCCCAAGGAAAATATTTTCTTTGGTGATCGGCGTCGTTGGTTGGGTTTCTTTGTTCCTAAAAATGCGTGAAGCATCCCAGCATTCCGTCAGACAACACGCACCCAAGCGTGTCGCTTCCCTTGGCCTTCGCACCTGTAATCCGCGATCGCCTGCTTCAGATCCACTTGATACGGGCACGGATAGCGTTCCAATTCATCTTCCAATAACTCATCAGTGTCCTCCAATGGAGGACCAAGACTGTTCTCGTTGGCGTCCAACAAGATACCTGTTCAACATAGTCAACAGAGCAGTGGCAGATGGCCATGCCCATATCCATCAGCACTGCCTCCGACTTGGAGGTTTCTAACCTGTATCTTCAGATACATTCTTTACCTTCGCTGTAGTCATCCCTCGCGCAACGATACGGCGCCAATTGCAAAATGTTTTCACGAATCAACGCGTCCACTTCCTCTTTAGCACTGGGATGTCCTTTGCCGGCCATTTTCTTGTGGGCAGTGCCTCGTCCCATCCACTTGAGCCACGATCCACACAGCAAATGGCTGTTTTTGCCAATGATAAATCCAGCGCCGACACTGGCTGCGACAATGGCGGTCAGCGTGCTGCTGTTGTTGTTGCTGCTGCTGCGAAAGCTCAGCAGCGTTGGTGTTGCTGTCTCCATGGCTCTTCCGCTTTTTCTCTTGGCTGCGGTGTGGATCGTTTTGGGAGAATGCCACCTTTCAGTTAACCAACGAAAAAAACCGGTTCCCATTCATTTCGTGTTATCAGTTACCATTTCCCAATGATTTCCATCACCCCACCACCCTTCCACTTCAAATCCAAAACCAATGTGGCAGCTGGTGAGTGGCCAAAACTCCCGTTTTCTCGCTCGCTGATTGGCTGAAAAGGGTTCTGGTTGCTTGTGAGGTGACGAAAGTCGCATCTTTTTTTGAGAGTGTGCGAGGGAGACCACCAACAGCGCAAAAGCACTCTCGCGCGTAGGTCCAAGGCGGCTTTTTGGTGGGTTTGTTTGCAAGTCGTCGGCAACTCAACAGCAGGCACTGTCAAGTATCAACAAGCAAATTAGAAGAAACGTCTTGTCAAGCGCTTTCGATTGACCCCCTGCTCGTTTTCTAGAGCCACCGGCATTGGAAGAACCACTTGTAAAAAGGCAGAGACAACAGCCCACAACAGAGCATGTCGCTCTTGAAAGAAATCAATGCGAACGCCACGGTGGCGTGGTCGCCGGTTCGAACCAGATCCAATTTGTTAGCGCTTGGTCTCAAAGGCGATGGCGGCGTCGGCTTTGAAAACACTGGCGGCGAATTCAAAGTGGTCTCGATGGATTTTGCCGAGCCTTCACGCAACATGCTGACGCTGGGCTCGGTCAAAACCCCGACGCGCTTTGCCTCGCTGGCATGGCGAGACATTGCGCGCCACGCCGACACGTGCCCATATGGTGTTGTGGCCGGTGGTATGGCAGACGGTGCTGTGACTTTTTGGAACCCAAAGGCGATGATTGATGGCTCGAACGATGGCACGCCCGGTACCCCGTCCAATGCATCCGGTGAGATTGGTCGCGTCACCAGACATAAAGGCATGGTCAATGCCATCCAGTTCAATCCACATGACGACCACTCTCACTTGCTGGCGTCTGGTGGCAGGTAAAATGGAGCTTTTGGCATCTGTTCTTGCGAGCACTGTTGGCATAGAGGGTTGACGTGTGTTGCTGTGGCCCTTGTTTAGCGACGGAGAAGTGTACATTATGTCGTTGGAGAAGCTCTCGGCACCAGCTGTGTTCACTCCGAGTGGAGGAAGTCTTGCACAGTCGCAGGGCCAAGTCAATGAGATCACCAGGTAAACCAACGCTGCTTCTCATGGTGTCAAAGCATATCGTCTTTTGCTCATGGCTATTCCTTGTATGCCTTTGCCATTGCAGCGTGGCGTGGAATACCCAAGTGAATTACATTCTGGCGTCTGGCTCGCAAAACGGTTCGGTCGTGATTTGGGACCTGCGACAGAAGAAGCCATGGTGTGAACTGCGTGATCCTCAGCGTGGAACCGTGTCGGCCATTTCGTGGAATCCACGCGAAGGACTTCAGATTGCCACCGCCTCTGGGGATGATCAACGCCCGATTGTTAAACTATGGGATTTGAGAAACTCCACTTCGACTCCTTTGGCCGAATTTCATGAACACTCTGCAGGAGTTCTTTCGCTCTCGTGGTGCCCCAATGATCCAGGTGGGTTATTCTCTGGTGAACCGCCATGCTTGGCGAGTCGGTGAGCGGCTGACCATGGTATTACGTGAATGGATGATCCTGTGCAGGTCTCCTTCTGTCATGTGCCAAGGACAACCGAACGTTGCTGTGGGATCTGTATTCACGCAAAACGATGTATGAATTCCCGTCGGACAACAATGCAGCTCCTTCTATGGGCTCGGACCAGTTCTTTGGCGGAGGTGGCGGTCAGCGTCGCTTCAACGTGCAATGGTCTCCTCGTATCCCTGCTGTGGCTTCCGCTTGTACTTTGGACGGTAAGGTGCAAGTGTTTGGTCTGTCTGGAACAGGCAGTGCCGCTGTACGTGCACCAAAATGGCTACGTCGCCCTGCTGGCGCGACGTTTGGCTTTGGTGGCAAACTCGTGACAATTTCCAATCCCCGAGAACCTCCCACCCAGAACTCAGACCGTCGACGTATGGTGCACTTTCACCGCATTGCGAGCGAACCACAACTTGTGCAAGAAGCAGAAGAACTGGATCGTACGCTTGAAAGTAAAGATTTCAAGGGTCATTGCGAGCGCAAGATTGCCAACGCTGTTTCGGAGAAAGAGCGAAGTGTGTGGAGTTTTATGAAGATTCTGTTTGAACAAGATGCGCGCCAGCACTTGCTGCTGCATTTGGGACTTGATGCGGAGAGAATCGCAGAACTGAACGCGAAATTCAAGCCAAAAGAACCAACCCTGCCAGCAGAACCAAAGAACTCTCCTCAAGGATTGTTGAACCAGAGCTTTGGTGAAAGTGGCCCAGGCGCAGCGGCTGAGGATGTATTCTCGTCAGATTTCAACAAGCCACCAGCAGAGACTCCCGCTTCCCCCCTTTCGGACATGTCTTCCGTTTCGGCATCACTTCCAGCGCTCGACGATACGAGCAAGCGCCTTGATGTGGTTCCAGCACCGGTCTACACAGAACAATCAGAATCGACCTTGATGCAGGCGCTGTTGGTTGGCAACTTTGAAGTGGCGGTGAACTGCTGTTTGCATTACAATCAACTCGCGGATGCGCTTTTGCTGGCTTCGTGCGGAGGACCTGAGCTCTGGGATAAGACTCAACGTGCTTTCTTCGCGCATCAGAAGCGACCTGTGATGCGCGTAGTGTCAGCAATCATCAAGAACGAGTTGCACACTCTGGTGGAGCAATCCGAGTTGCGAGAATGGCGTGAAACGTTGGCGATTTTGAGCACCTACGCCAAGAGTGAAGAGTTCCCTTCGCTGTGCGACAAGCTAGCGACTCGGCTTGAGAGTGCTGGAGACTTGCACTCGGCCACTTTGTGCTACATGTGTGCGGTGAACGTTGCGAAGACGGTGAATGCATGGCTTCAGGAGAGTCAGGAAGAAGCTCGTGCGCGTGGAGCAACTTATGCGTTGCAAATGCTTGTCGAGAAAGTGTCGATTTTCTCTCAAACAGTCGACCAACCAGACCAATCTATTGGTGCGGATGTCATGAGCCGTTTTGCCGACTATGCTTCTTTGATGGCCGCCCAAGGAAGACTGGATATCGCAGCGAAGTACGCTCGATATTCGGACGTAAGTTGTGCGATCCTCAAGGACCGTATTTTCCATGCAGCACCCGTTCCAGGAGTTCAACCGCCGCCATTCCCGTTTGAAATGGTTCGCGTATTGGATCAAGCGCAACAACAGCAACAGCAACAGCAACAACAACAGCAACAAGCGCAGGCGGCTGCAGCTGCAGCTGCAGCAACTTCTGCTCAAGCCGGATATGGAAGACAACCAGCACAAGGGTATCAACAAGCAAACCAGTATGGTGCGCAAGCTCAAGCACCGGTGCACGGTAGCTCTGGAGGTTATGGATCACAACAAGCATATGGTGCCCAAGCTGGACATGCCCAAGCTGGGGGATTTGGCCAGCAGCCTGGCTCTTATCCGGGCCAACAGCAAGCAGGGTATGGCGCACCACAACAACCAAACATGCAGCAAGGGGCCGGAAGCTTCCGCAACCAGCAGACCCCTGGCTATGGTGCAGCTGCTCCGCACCCTGGATATGGTTCGCAGCAACAGCCTGGAGGTTTCGGGGCCCAACCACAGCAACCTAGCTATGGTGCCCAACCTCAAGCCACTCCTGGTTATCCCCGCCCACCGTCATTCTCAGGTCCTCCCGGTGCTCCAACTCCAGCTTCACCTGCGATTCCGCAAGCTCCTGGTTCTGGCTCTGGTTATGGAAGACCTCAGTCGACTAGTGCTTTCCCTGGTGCTCCAAGTCCAGCAGGGGGTGTTGGTTACGGAACTCCAGCAGCCAGTGGGTATCAATCACCTGCCGGATCGGGTGGATTTGGGGGCGCCGCTCCAGTTCCACAAGCAAGTGGTGTGAATCCTTTAGCTGCTGCTTCGACCAATCTCGCTTCTGCACGCGTGTCAAAACCAGGAGTGGACATGGCGTCTCAGAAAAAGGATGGCTTTGTGAGTAGCGTGGGCAACAAGGAGTTGACACTGAAGTACGGCAATGCGACAAACGCGATGCTCTCGCCAATGGCTGGACCTGCTCAGCCAACAGCGCAACCACCGGTTGTGCCCGGTAGCACAGAGAATGTCTCTCAACAAGACATGCCGATTGTGAACTGTCTGAACGAACTTGTGGGTTCGCTGTCGTCGCTTCCACTCACCATTGTAAGTATTCGTTGGATGGTTGGCTTATGATCACACAGGAATGGTACTCATCATAGCATTTGTTGTTTGTTGGATATCACAGATTGAACAAAAGCAGTTGCCAGAGATCCAAAAGGCCAAAGAAGTACTGTTCACCAAGCTGAACTCGGGTGAATTGTCGCCCCAAGTGGTGGCGTCACTCCACGAGATGGTCAATCACTTCAATCAGCGCAACTGGCCCGCGGCACAAAACATTTACGTGGCATTGACTGCTTCAGATTGGGCTCAACACAAAGACTGGCTGCGTGGGTTCAAGGCGCTCATTCATTTTGGCATGAAGAAGCTTCGATAAAGCAGTAGATCAAACGACCTCTCGAAAAGACAAACAACAGCAACAGCAACAACGAACCAAATCAGCGAAATGGCACCTTTGAGATACACAGCAAATAGCAAGAGAGAGAGAGAGAGAGAGCAAACCGCAGTAGCAGGTTGTTGGTGTCTTGTCGTTCGTCCGCGTCATCCCGTCCCATATCATC
Organism: Paralagenidium karlingii; assembly: GCA_027475765.1. Classification (NCBI taxonomy): domain Eukaryota; phylum Oomycota; class Peronosporomycetes; genus Paralagenidium; species Paralagenidium karlingii. The sequence continues at coordinate 60,057 of JAMFLO010000020.1, forward strand.
AATTTGCTTGTTGAAAAAAGGTATCTTTTGGTAAATCGTGTGGGCCACCTTATAATTGGTCCCATCGCTTGTTCGACTCAGATGCCTGGCTTCAGAATCAGATTTGGATTGTTTGCGCGCCAAAACCAAGCCTGGTCCCGCCACCAAACGCCACCAACAGCATGGCGTGGATAGAGGGTTATTGGGGCGCGTTGTTCTATGGCTATGGGCTTTTGCTGGTGTTGGTGGAGTTTTTGATTCCTGCGCTTTGGCGGGTCCGACTGGAGTTCACTGTGTGGCCCTCCATTGCTGTCTTGTTTGGCGTGGAAGAACAAGATGAAGCACCGCAGATTGAGGAAATGGTGCGGCGATTCCATCAGCAAAAGTACCAGTTGCTGGAGCAATTGGAGGAGCTGCAGCAGTCGTTTGAGCAGCTTCAAGACACCAAACAGCGAATCGAACAGCAAGAACTATTGCAACAGCAGCAACAACTGGAACAACCGAAAGATGCTGCTCAGCCAGTGGTGCCGTCAAGAGCTCCACCACGCCCGGCTCCTCTTCCAAGGGAGCAGCAGAGGCCCTTTGCAGAACCTGCAATCGCTCTGGAGAAGCCACGGCTTCCTCCTCTACGACCTCCTTTGGCACCATCCAGTGCGACGCGCAATCGACGCCAACGAGAGTGGGGCGTGTACAATGGTACAAGAGACCGTCAAGTATCCCAAGAGCAAACGCGAACGAGCCAGGTGCAACAACAAATTCATCCACCGGAAGAGATGGAAACCAAAATGGATTCCACCACACGACACAGCAGTAGAAGAAGAAAACGCCAATCGACGGAACGCGAAGCGGTCCAACAGACAAGGTACGGTGGCGTAACGAGTTGAGCAATAGACAGGATCATTCAAAGAGGTTAAACTGACTCGGGCTTGATGTGTCTTGAGCAGAGCTGATCCATTGGCTCGCAAGCTGCTTTTTGAAGACGAAGATGACGAGGACGAAGAGGACGACATGGAAAGCTTTTCAAGACGGAAAACGGGTCTCGTTAGAAGTGCCAGCGCGGCGTTTCAGAGCACAGCGCCAGCGGCTCGTTCCAAACCTGTGTATCGATCATCCACTTCATCTGCTGGTTTCTTTGGATCCAACCAACTCGATACAACGCAGAGTCACCAAGAAGAGTGAGTCTTGGCGATACTTCTCGCTGCCCCCCTCCTCCTCTCTTACGTATCGTGCTGACATGGCGTCTGCTTTGTGTGTAGCATCCTGAGTAGTCCACGCGATCGCGAAAAAGAGAACGAAAAGAGTGCGCATAATGCAAAAGAAGGCAGTCGGGATGGTCGTCGATACGTTTCGTACGGGTGGCCTTCGGCAAAGAAGCGAAGACTTGAAAACGAGGAGCCACCATGCGAGCGAGCATCAAGGTTGTCAAGAAATGGCTGGTGACTGACCGATCCAATGCAAGGAAAACGGTGACATCATGCTGATGGCAATACACGTGCTCCAATGAAACCTATTTATACTGTGAGGATGATGAGGAAAGCCCTAGCAGGGCCCCTCTTGTAGGTGCTGCCAGTCTACTGATGCTCTTCTCGTCCCGTTTTGACAATGTAAAACAGCGCGTGGATGTTGTTGTTTTTGATAGCCTTTCGACATGCACTGATGACAGTGGACTTGGCGTTCCCAAAGCGTAGTCTTGCGGCCAGTTGGATCATGTTGTTGACTTCTTTGAGCGACTCTAGCAGCGCCGTGTGGTTGGTGCTTCGCTTGGTGTACTCGCCCAAAAGCTGGTTGTTGAGTGTGAAAAGCTCCGAGTAGTATCGACGCATGCGAGCCCTTTGATGCATCCAATGCAGTCAACGAGTTGTCGAGTTGGTCAGAGCAGATGAAGAAAGAACATGCCAGTCGCGAGTGGAAATGACTCACATGTCGTTGAGGATCCGCGCATCTTCAGCTCTAATCACGAGGTTTTTGATTTGATTCGAGTCATCAGCCATTTCGCCCGTCAGTTTGAGTCGAATCGCGTTGTGTTCATCGACCTGCGCACGACAGAATCAAGACCTATCAATGCTCCAACTCGTTTGATGACGAGAACCCAGGTTTCCAAGCTTACTTTCAACAGCAAATTGCGAAACTCTTCCATTTGTTGCGGGAAATCCGCAATGGACTCCAGTTCGCGCCATTCCAGCTCGGTGCACATGTCTTGAACAAGTTCTGCGGCTAGTTGCATATCACTGGTGCGGAACGTTGTCTGATGGGTTCGAAGAAACCATTGACAAAAGTCAAGAAGAAGTCATCAGAACATGCATCAACCAACCGACAAGCGACAAGGAAGACTATTTCACCTCCTGTGGCGTCAGCGAAATCCCCAGAATGCTTCCATCCTTGTAGGATCGGAAGTACACTTCGAGGTTGGCGGCATCGGGACATGGCGCATCCAGCCAGAAAGCGCTTTGGATCCAGTCGTACATCTGCTGTACTTTGATGGGCGTCTTGAACTTGACGCTGCCCATGCTGTCAACTTTGCCGGCCGGTTTGACCGGGAAAAACGTGGCGAACTTCGGCAAAGTGTACGTTTCCTCAAACACATGGAAACACGAGTTATTGCCTCGACTTCCGACCAGAATCTTCATGTCTAATTTCGCCGCCATGCTTTTCGTCAAGTGCAATGGCACCGTAAGCTTTGAAGATGGAGTCGGTGGTCGAAACACGAGCGATTCGCCATCAAAGATCCCGACGTCATAATCGTACAAAATGATCATCTATCCAGCAGAGAGAGCATGGGTCCACATGGAGATAGAGAGATCTCGCGATCCTTCGCGAATCAATGAATGAATACCTTGATGACGCTTTCGTTTTCGGTGGAAAACTCGAGTTCCAGACAATTGTTGGCATTGGTGGCCCCCGAAGCTGGTGGCGGGATGACGCGGATCTGAATGCGCGTCCCCTGGGGTATCCTTGGTGCACCAGTGCTTTTGCTGCTCCCCGAAGCGGCAGCAGCAGCGGCCTTGGCGGCTTCTTTGCCTGTCATATTTGCTGCCTCGGCCTGTTTCAGCTCCAGTTGCAGCGCTGCTCGTTGTTTGGAGAGTTTGGCGACTTCTTTTTCTTCGTTTTGGGCCTTGTCTTCGGTCGAAGAACTTGCAAACTCACCAGGTGCCGTGTAATATCCGCGGATCTCCCCTTCGGTGCTGCAGCAAATCACTTGTTCATTGCCATCCATGCGATAATCGGCCGACACGATGGCCGCAACTGGAGCACCAAGCACGTCCTTGTACACCAGTTCGCCGGTCGCGATGCGTCGCGCTTCAAATTTGCCATTGTTCCAACCAATGACCAGCTCTTTTTCGCCGTCGCCATTAATGTCAAACGCGTGGATCGAAGTGGGTATGTGCTTGGATTTGACGCGCCATGCGCGGTTTTTGCCTTTATACACGCCGACCGTGCCATTCTGCAGCGCATAGCCATACAACTGCTTTTGGACGGGTGTCAGTGCCAGGATTTTATTGGTCTCAGTGCACTCGTACACAATGTCTTCCTGCTGGAACGCGCGGATCTCAAAGTCGTCCGACCCAGCCACCAGTTCTTCTCTTCCTTGGCCGCTCACGTCGCAAAGCGTCAACGCACGCACGTTGTCTCCAGTGACCGTCCAGAACAGCTCGTTGCCTTCTCGGTCAAAGCCTTGCAGAGAACAATTACCGCCGACCACGACCATCTGACTGGGGGCCACTCCTTGCGCGGCCATCGACGGCACTGGTGCAAACAGCATGGTGTTGACGCCGTCAGGCACGTCCTTGTAAAAGATATCCGAGTTTTTCTCCACGTTGTAGGCCAAGAGACTCGACTGGGTGCCGACCACCAGCGTGTCACCTTGATCGGCCTCTTGGAATTTTCCCGTGCACAAAGCCGACACTTTGCGATTGAGATTAAGAAAGCGAACGCTCTGGTCGTTGGCTGCCGCGTGGTCGGCGTCCAATTTTTCATTGGGCGAATGCAAAAACACTTTACCGGCCGTGGTGCCGCACGCCAGCGACGGGTGTTTGCCATCAAAGCGACCGATTTGGGCCACCCGTTCGAGGATGGGTTGGTGCAAATGCAGCTGAAACACAGGAAACATCGTAGTCGGCGCAGCAGCAAGTCAACCACCAAAAGGAGCCGGTGAGACGATTACTACTATTCCAATGGTCGATGCCGTTGTTTCTTTCGGTGCCAATTGCTGCTGGAGCTGGAGGTGAGGTGAAGCTGGCTGGTCGGCGGGGTGACGCCGTACTTGCCGCTTGCTCGTGACGACTTTTGAAGATCCTCCAAGTAACCCTCACTGCGAAAACCTTCAAGCGACCGTCAACACGCATAGGATGTGGTCCACGCAAGATGCAACATCATCTCTGCATGCACCAAAGACATTCAAACTTCAAGGCTCATGTGTCCCACAGTCCACGCGCTTCAATGACGTGGTCCACATTCAAATTGATGTGGTCCACCTCATATAGCGTCTCCATTGCTTACACAATGTCTCAAGGGCATTTCTGAATCGGCATTGGGGAAACACTAAATGTCTGCGTCGGCCGTCAAAGCGAGCGCCAAAGAGGCAGCTTCTTCTGCCAAAAAGCCAGTCATCACCTTTGTGACTGGCAACCGCAACAAACTGGCAGAAGTGGTGGCCATCCTGGGCCAGGATTTCCCATTTGAGTTGCGCAACCAGGCCGTCGATTTGCCCGAATTGCAAGGTGAACCCAATGAGATTGCGCGCCAGAAATGCGTGTTGGCTGCCAAAGAAGTGCAAGGACCCGTCATCGTCGAAGACACTTCGCTGTGCTTCAACGCGCTAAACGGCCTTCCAGGCCCGTACATCAAGTGGTTTTTGCAAAAAACCGGCCACACGGGGCTCAACAACTTGCTGGCTGCCTATGAGGACAAGACCGCGTACGCCCAGTGCATTTTCGCGTTTGCCAAAGGCGCTGACACCAAAGAAGAAGATGTGCAAGTGTTTGTAGGCCAAACCCACGGCAAAATTGTTTTGGCCCGTGGACCCAATTCGTTTGGCTGGGATCCGATTTTTGAACCCAAGGGATTCACCCAAACGTACGCCGAAATGGAGAAAAAAGTCAAAAACACCATTTCCCATCGCTTCAAATCGCTGCAGTTGCTGAAAAAGTATCTGGTGGATCATCCTCAAGACGTGCAACCGGCAAAAACGCGCAAAACCACTGAATAGAGGCACCAAACCATCGAATGGAGTGGGCGACAAGCTGCAACCAGGCAAAGAGGTGTAGAATCGAATTGTCTATAGCACAGCAAAATCTGCAAGCGGAGATGAAGACCAGGAACAATCTTCCAATTTGGCTGGAGATGTTTGTGGAGCAGCGTGAATAAAAGAGTGTGTAACAGTGTCGAGCGATCAATAGCCAGCGACCAATCGACGGAGTTTCCTTCCAACTGCCTGGCAGAATTGTCCCGTTTTGTTGAGCTGGTCACTAAAAACCCTGTGGTTCCCGCTGATCACCTTTGACAGGTCTATGGTGCCCTTGACTAGCTGTGTTCTTGTAGAGGAAGGTATAGGTGCTGGGTATTTCAACGTGAACCTTTTTGACCTCAAGTTGCACTATGAGGGGGGCCCAGCACCTCAGCTTCACAAGAATTTGGCTGGGCGAAAAACGCGATCTTTGGGAAGGGACAACTCCAACTGAGGAAGGGAAAAGCTTTGGCGTAACAAAATAAAAGGTGCGTTAGTTCAATAAAGATATAGCAATATGCACAAGAATTTTTATACCTTTCCGACCAAGTCTTCTTGCCTGGTAACCGATTGCAGCAACTGGTTTCTGGCTGGATGGGCATCAAAGCCAAGAAGAAGAAGTGGGCTTGTGGTTCGCCACAATTCAATCAGCCAACAAGCTCCCACGCTCACCGCCGTGGTCACTTGCCATTTGCCGGGGCCTTTGGTGACTTGTTGCTGACTGTGGGGCTTGCTGTGTACTACCAGTTGTCTGTGTTTCCTCTCTGTCAGTGGATTGTGATGGTGCTGTCTTTTCTGTCTCGTGTGCATCATGCGTCTGCACTCACGTCGGCTGCGGCATGGCGGCACAAAGTGCTGCAGACTAGCTTTGTGCGGTCCATGGCCGTGCTGACCCGCGATCAAATGAATCCGCGCGTGATTGAAGCGGAGTACGCTGTACGCGGACTGATTGTGCAAAAGTCGTGGGACTTTGAGCGTCGTCTGGCCAAAGGCGACAAGACGCTGCCGTTCACCAAGCTGATTCCGTGCAACATTGGCAACCCGCTGATTCTCAAGCAAGAGCCCATTGAGTTTCATCGCAAAGTGCTGGCGCTCGTGAATGTGCCTGGGCTTGTGGACAAACCCGAAGCTAAAAAGCTGTTTGAACCGGATGCCATAGCGCGCGCCAAGAAATACATTGCGTCCATCCCTGGTGGCACTGGCGCGTATGGCCATTCGAAGGGCACGGAAGTGGTGCGTGAAGAAGTGGCCGACTTTTTGCAGCGACGAGATGGCTTTGCGGCCGACCCCGAAGACATTTTCCTCACGGATGGTGCCAGCCAGGCCGTGCAGACCATGCTGATGGCGTTGATTCGTGATGAAAACGATGCGATCCTGACGCCCATCCCACAGTATCCATTGTATTCGGCCGCCATCGCATTGAATGGTGGCACGCTTGCGGGTTACTACCTAGATGAGTCGAAGGGATGGGGCCTTCACAAGAAAGAGTTGATGCGCGCCGTTCAACAAGTCAAGGACCAAGGCAAGACTGCCCGTGCTTTGGCGGTGATCAATCCGGGCAACCCCACGGGCCAATGTCTCTCAGAGGCCAACATGCGCGAAGTCATCAAGTTTTGCCAGCAAGAAAACCTCGTGCTTTTGGCGGACGAAGTGTACCAGGAAAACGTCTACGCCAAGGGCAAACACTTCACTTCGTTCAAGAAAGTGCTCTGTGAGATGGGCGACAAGTACAATGACGTCGAGTTGGTGTCGTTCCATTCCGTGTCCAAGGGCTTCACGGGTGAATGTGGTCGTCGTGGCGGGTACATGGAACTGGTCAATGTGTGCCAACAGGCCAAAGACGAGATTTACAAGCTGGCGTCGGTGAATCTATGCTCCAACATTGAAGGACAGTTGATGGTCGGCCTGATGACCAATCCACCAAAGAAGGGTGACGCGTCGTACGACAAGTATGTGCAACAACGCGATTTCATTCTGACGTCGCTGAAGCGTCGCGCCGTGAAATTGGTGAATGCCTACAACAAACTGGAAGGCGTGACCTGCAACGAGACTGAAGGTGCGCTATACACGTTCCCACAGATCACGCTGCCACCAAAGGCGGTGGAAGCTGCGAAACAGAAGAAAATCGCGCCCGATGCGCTGTATTGTCTGGAAATGCTCGAGTCCACGGGCATCATCGTGGTCCCTGGTTCGGGCTTTGGCCAGCAAAAAGGCACTTGGCATTTCCGATCGACCATTCTGCCGCCAGAGGAAGATGTGGACGAAGTCATTGAGAAAACTGCCAAATTCCATGCTGCTTTCATGGACAAATACAGATAAGAAGAGCCTGGCAAAGGAGTCAACAGAATCGGGTCTTTTTGATGGGGAGCGACATGTGACACGCGCGTTGGCAAGGGCCGCCGAGGCTAATAGTCAAAACAAAACAATTTCTCGTATTGAAACACTGGGCTGTTGATTTGAGTCTCTCGTTTTTCTGTTGGCTGTGTCGCCGCTGATTATCTTGGGTTGGGTCTGCTCTGGTAAGTCAACGACATGAGGATCAGCTTTCTGTCTTTGTCTTGGCGTGGTCGGTTTGGTGGATTGATTGGTTTGATACTGGCACATGAAGATCTCCGGGGTTGTGCTGCTGCTGTTTGACGAGACGCAGGTCACATCTTCTACTTCTTTGTTTCCTAGCGCTTGGACGACGGTGGTTGAACTTTAGGCTTTGAACTATTACTACTGCTACTGGCACCTGAGAGACCCGACTTTCCGAGTCCATTGGCACCGGTTCCACCGACACCTCCAGAACCGGTGGAACCTATTAATCCAGCACTTGCCGCCTTGGTTGAAGTACCAGGGCCGGTCGCATCACGAGGCTTTTGCGTCGTAGGAGCAGTCGGACGAATGATCGGGATTTTGGTTGTGTTTTCCTTTGGTGTGCCGAGGCTTCCACGATTCTGAATGCCTTGCTTGCCACCACCTGATCCTGTCAGGTTTCCGATTTTGCCCACAGAACCTCCCATTTTGATAGGCGGCACGGCTTTAACAGCATTGGCGGGAGGTCTCGCAGTTGCACAATTCGGCAGAGTTGTGGAACCTCCTGGCGTTGTCTTGCCTGGTGCTTTCGAGACTTGTTTTCGTACAGTGTCCATCTTCAGATTCGAAACACCACTGCCGCTGGAGACTCCACCGACCCCGCTAAGACCACTTGAGCCCAGGCCACCAACACCACTTGATGGACCACTACCTGTTGATGAGAGACCACCTCCAACTTTCGCGCCTTCCTTTTTGCCAGCCTTGTTGAGTACATCCAGCGATTTCACACGAGCACGGCGAACAACTTGGCCATCTTTGCCGACAATCAAAGTATACTCGAGCATACTGGACCACTTGGAATCTGACGAAGAATCTTCATGGTCCGACACCAACGACAGCGATTCTTCTTCGCTGACTTTGCGTTTTTCTTCGGCATCTTCTTGAGCACGCTTTGCCGGTCCATCGTTTGTATTCACCACGTCGATTATCTGGCGCACGTCGGCAATGACATTCGCGACGTCCCGATCCGGGTCAACAGGGTTGTCTTCATCGAGAAACAAACGAATCCGTTCCAACAGCTTTTCGTCACTCAAAAAAGTTAGCACCTTTTTCCATAATGGAAGCAATGCGATGGCTTTCGAGCGAACGTTTGGCACAGGATCCTCGATCAATTCAATGGCGACATCGAGAAAGTTCAAACGACAGTACTGACGACTATTGATTTCGAGCGCATACACACACGCGTCCAAATAGAGCATGCGCCTCCAAAAGCTTCGCGAATGTCCGAAATCACCTCTCAGCTTGGTCAACAAGGCGTATCGTTGGGTCGAAACATCATTGCGACGAATACATTTAATCAACGTCTGAATGGAAGCAAGCTGCACGGGTCGTGCTCCTTCATCGATCAGTTCAAACAGCAGCGGCTCAATAACTTCGTGCATTTGAGCCGAAGTACACCACATTGGAATCTGAGCAATCATCTCGACCAAAGTGAAATGCTCTCGTTGCCGGCTATTTGGAAGGATCCCATGGTAATGACCCAAAGCCTTGAGGATTTCTTCGATAAGAACCGTCTACAGCGCATTACACTGGTCAGCTGTCATCCTGTTCTGCCATCAGAATGACTGTATTTCACGCGGTACCTGTTGTTCCTCTTGCTCGTTCTTGGAGAAGAGTAGCGAGATCACTTGTGGAGCGCGTGAGAGCATCATGCCTTCTACTGTGATGCAATCATCCTTCAATAGTCGTAACAGCACTCCCTTGAGGTATCGCAACGCTCGTGGAGGTCCCAAGAGCAGCGCGACTTCGTGAAGCCCAGCAGCAACGCTCAAGCGAACCTACCCAAAACACAACACAACCAGTCAGTTCTTCTGCTCAAGCATTGGTCTCCTGATTACAGAACCAACTCTTTCATGGGAGTCCTGACAGAACTTTGGGAGCAGATCATCCAGCAAGACAGAATAATGAGATACGCCAAGCGCCTTGACAACTGCTGGATAATTGTAGGCACAGAAATATCGGATTTGTACATCTTCTTTTGCGTAAAGACTCGAGAAGCATTCCATTAACACAGACGAGACTTCGCTTGTCAGCAGGTTCAACGTGGCGAGCTTGGTCACCAGGACACCAAAGTGTTCAGCCAGAGTTGTCTCTAAATAATCAGGAAGAATCTCGACCAGAGAGACCAACTGCGGCATGATCCTCTTGAGTCTTTCGCTTGGTGGGAAAAAATCCAAAAGGGAAAGAATGCACAGAAACGCCATTTGCTTCACCTGAGTGACACACACAAGTGCGATCAATCAGCGATCCACAGTGAGAGAAATGTTTGCGGCGACGGCTTACTTGCTCCACTTCATCCTGTAGCAGTTCTAACAGCTCCGGAAGAAGCTCCGTGCAGGCTTTTTCTTCTCTACAGGTTACCGAGAACAAAAAAGGATTCCATCAGCACTCATTGTTCTGACATGAGAAAGGAGGCAGGATTCTGTGGGTGATACTCACCCCACGGCCCGAGCAAGGCCGTCCAACTGAATGCACATTATCTTGCGAACGTCAGCGTCTGTGTCTTGGCAGAGTGCCATCATCTACAAGTATTCGTTGCCAGAGCGTTTATCCCGATGCCATATGTGAATTGATCGCATGCTGATCTGACCTTTTGGAAAAACAACCCCTCAATGTCTTCAGCCGTGAGAAGATTGAAGGTTGTGACGGCACCGAGCATATGACAGCAAATCAGTCGAGAACCAGGAGTCTGGGACACGTCGCCTTTGTCAATAGCCACGCGGATGATCTACAACACAAGTATTTGTGTACATTGTCAAGCTCCAACACTTCCTGTTTACTCGAGAAGCAGTCAAGAAAGAGACCTGCGTTTTCTTCAACGCTCCGCCTAATCGTGTCAACGACGCGACCAGACAAGCACTCGCTGGCTCAGCAAAGTCTTTTTGTTGGATTTCTGTGAGAAAATCGAGAATTTGAGGCACCACTAGCTTGGCGATTTGCTCATCTGAGAGTAAGAACACGGCGTTTTTGCGTTCTTCTCGGCAGTTTTCCACTTCCGCCATGTATTGATCATGGAAATTCACACTTGGGCAGGGCACTACTTTGCCATCGACAGTGGCATTGGACAAATCCGACAAACCCTTGAAAATCTCCAATGGGATGGCTGAATTGGGCTCGGATTCGTGTTTTTGCCATGCCGCCTGGCCATTTTTCATTAGTGTCAGCCAGCCAGCAAGGTGACACAACACACACATGGATAGATGGGTGCACCTTGATACAATCCAGCAGAAGCACGAGATTGTTTTTCGAATTGTTAGACGAGAGGATTTTGGCCAACGAGTTTAAGACGCTGATTTTCTGTTTTTCCAGTCCATTCTTTAGCAATTGCTCGGCGCGTTCAATCTCGGGCATGTCCTCGCGCACATTGAGTTTCTCGAGATCCGACGAAGACTTTAGTCACACAGAGAGCAATCGTGAGCATCATGAGACCAGATACATGTATGAGTCAGTTAGACCGCTCACAAGTGCTTCTTCGCGTTCAATCCATTCGGCTTCTCGTTCGTTGAAGAAACCCAGGTCTTCCATCCTGGACAAACACTCCACTCAAGTCCGTTGACTGGCAAGTTCACGATCGTGGGATGACACTATTGCACACGCTTTCAAGGCCGTGGCAGTTGCAGTTGCAGTTGTTGTTCGCGGTGACGGTGGTACTGATCTCCAAGTGAGGTGCTGATGCGAATGGCTTCCGTTTGCGACCGCGGTGGCATGAGCGCGATTCCCCAAGGACCACCACTCCCACACGCAACGCTTTCTCCTGGTCTCGGGCAGAACCGCAGGGAAAAGGCAAAGCCGCGCAGGGCGGCAACAACACTCGCGGGTTGCCTTGTTGGCGCTCCTCTGTTTTGCCTTGTGGCACTGCTACCAAGGGCAATCCAGTGGCAGACTTGACCCTTTTTGCGCTCACCGGGTACTAATGCTACTTAGTGCACGTTGCAACTCCGTAGGCTTGCTTAATGGCGCCGTTCGCCCGCAAAACTTGACCCTTGTCACTAAAATAGAGTGATCAAAAGCACCATTTCCTGGAGTTTGACCACAACCAAGTTTCAATCACAGAATGCAGGCCCCAGCTATTTGTGGCATCTCCCACCCAAACGCGATGAAACGGCCACACAAAGTGTCTGTGAGAAATGAAGCCCTGATCTAGTGTGGCCCACTCTAAAATCGGTTCAGCACTTCAACTTTGAATCCGACGGGACATCATCCAGAACTGATTCCATCGCTATTGGCGCCAAGATGTCGTCGTTCAGAGCATGATTGTTGTTGTTGGAAAGAGTCCCGTCTGGAAGCATTTGGTGCAGAAAATGCTGCCAGAGCACCTGTTGTTGACGTTGCTGGCTTTTCAGCAATTGCTCCGCACGGTGTTTTTCTTTTTTGCGTCGTTCTTCGCTCAACAGCACGAGTTCTCGCAGTCGACAGAGTTGTTTCTTGAACAAAACCAGTTGGATCTCGAGCTTCTCCACTTGTTGCTGGCACTGGCTCTGGTGGTTCTGGGTGGCCTGTTGCTGGTGCTGATCGATCAACAGAAACTGGTGGCTCGAGAGCACTTTGGACTGGAACAACGCCAGTTGTTTGCGCACAAACGCGCTGGTCTGGCCCTGCACGTGCTTCAAATGCTTGGCCATGGCCTGTAGTGCATGCATCTGTTGGGCCATCGCGCGGAATTTGTGGTGGTATTGGTGCTTGTATTGCTCTTTGGTGTTGGTGGTTAGCACCAGTGCTGCCTTGAGTTTTGCCAACGCTTGGGAATTGGCTTTGGCCAGAGTATTGGACTCGGCGCAGTCTTCCTGGCTCTGATGCAGCATCTGCTGCAAGCGCTGGTTCTCATTCATACTCGTGGTAAGCTTTTGTTGTAGTTCAACGATGCGTGTCTCTTGCTTGGAAATCGTCTGCGTCAACTGTTTGGTTTGCTCACGCAATGCCTTGAGGCTCACTTCGTCCGAGAGAATGCGCTGGTGGGCTGATGTCAACCGTTTCTCCAGATCCTGCACTTGGCCAGCCACATGGCTCAATGAAGTCGTTCGAGATTCAATCTCGGCGTTGGTCAACTTGAGGCATTTCACAAGTTGGTCGACTTTGCGCATGAGTTGATTGTTCTTCAGTTGGGTCTACCGCACATCAGAAATGGACTGTTCATTGAGTTCAACGACAAAAACAAGTGAACAGGTCAGATATCTTCCCGTCAAGCTATTTCTCACCTGGTGCTGTGCCTTCTGAAGTTGCTGAGCCATTTTGACCAGCTCCAGCGTCTCAAACGCTTGCAGTTCTTTCATATTCATGGACTCTGGTTCGATCTCCGAGGCAACAGGTGGATCGCGGTGCTACGAGGATCACGACAGCAATCAAGTGTTGATTACTCTCTTTCGGTCAGACGGAAGATGCACCACGCACTCTGTCGCTGTGCGACTCACTCTGTCCTGAAGATGCTGCAGACTCGACAGAATGGAATCCCGCAATTGTTCATTCTGGTGCTGTCGCGAGCAAGAACACAAAGTGAGATCATCAAAAAAAAAAAGCCAAACATGTGCTCTTGTTGCAGCCATTTGGCTCAAAGTAATCTCTCACGCGCATTTCCACTAGCAGATCCGTTTGTTTGGTGGACTTCGAGTCAATGGGAGCCACTTGGTGCGCTTTCTCGCTGCCATTCTCATCAGCATCAGCATCATCATCATCTTCTTCTTCTTCTTCGTCGTCGTCGTCCGTGAACAACAGCTTGGACTCAATTCCATCGCTCAGACTCTCTACGTCGCTCTGTCTTTGAATGTTCTGCTCTCTTTCCATGGCGTTGGCGTCATAACCATCAAACGCTTCGTCGTGCGTGAGCGCTGTGTCGCTTCGGGCTCGTCGGGAGCGCATTGTCTCTGATGCAGATCGCTGCCACACTAGGTGGTACACCAAGTGTCAGCATGTACAAAGCCACCAACAATGGCAAGATGGTGCCCACGCGCATCGTTCCATCCGAATTGGTTGCTTTTCTGCGTCAACAGCCAGCAGATGGCAGCGATTCGACCAAAAAGCTTTTGATCGTGGACGTTCGCGACGATGACTTTGTGGGCGGCCATATTCGCGGCGCCATCAACCTACCCGAAGACCATTTCATGGACGACGAGGAAGTGGACCAACTGGTGCAGCGCTTTCGTCACTTTGATCAGATTGTGTTCCATTGCATGTTGAGTCAAATGCGTGGACCTTTTTGTGCGCAACGCTTTGCGTCTCGCGTGCAAGTGGTGTTGGACCAAGAACCCCACCGACCCGAGGTGACGATTCTCCACGGTGGCTTTCAGACCTTTAAACAGGTAAGAACGCGTCCAGTGTTGACTACTGTGCTGTGGTTTCGCCATGGGGCCATCTGAGTGGCGGACGGCTTTGTTTGGTAGATGTACAAAGACGACAAGACGCTGTTTGAAGACCTGAGCTGATGCGCATTTGGATTTTGCCGTGGGAGTGTCTTCACTGCACTCGTCATGCAGTCTGCCAGTTCCTCGAAGATCCTAGTTCAGTACATGAAAGAACCAAGAGAGCTCCACCTCTTCCCCCTCCTCCTGACCATCAACAGCATCAACTACAGCAAACACAACCAACACCCCAGCTTCATTGCCGCCTCTCGCTTTCTTTGTTTCTTTCTTTCGCGCGCGCTCTCTCTCTGCTCTGTTCTCTTCTTTCTATCCAAGGACTTATCAAAGCACAAAGGCCTCCAGTTTCACCCGATGGCCGTCGCGTTGGTCTTTGGTGAGGTAGTCGATCAAAAACGTGCTGCTGATGCACTGAAGCGAGTGCTCACGGAATTTGCGGAACCAACTGTCCCGTGACGAAGAGATGGTGGGCGGCACCAAAGCGAACAACTTGGCGTCCCTCTGAATGGCCAAAACACCACGACAAGAGTCAGATCCGTGTCAGCACTTCGGTCGCAACACGTCCACCACATCAAATCCAACTGACCTTGTCAAGCGTGTCCAGATTCAATTGTTTAGTCAATGGGATGACTTCGCCATCGGCAGCTTGGATGATCCGCCCGCACATGTCTGCGGGCGGAACAGTCTTGGGATGAATCAGGAATCTCCAACCAGCAAACGCACCCGGTTGGTTCTTTTCTCTCGCTTGACGCCAAAAAGACGGCGCCAGGGGCCAAATGCGGTCGTCCATGTGCTTGTGGTCCTTGTCATCGTGACCCCATTCGTGATCGGCTTCGTCCACGAAGTGACCCGCTTTGGTGCTTTCGGTCAGATACGACGGCTTCAGAATCCACTGCAAGACACGCACAAGTCAAAAGGTCAGCCACATGACAACACCAGCTGGAGAACTCATCTATCATCCTGGCGCTTGATGTACCTTTCCAGCCGCACAACCAGCCACAAACTTCTCGGTGCGCTTCAACTCACTGCAAATGATGTGCGTGCAAGTCGGGTCGTAAAACCTTCCACTCGCAATCACTCGAGTGGTCTTGGGGTTGCGATCGAGGGCCATGATCATCGATTCATTCACGGCATGCTCTTCGTGGTACCCAGTCAACAAAAACACTCGACAAGTGTTGGAGGACGGCTCGTCAACGTCAACCACCGAGTTCTTTCGCTGACGTTTGCGCGCAGGCGAGGATTTGACCGATTTGACCTGCTTGGTTGAGTCTCTTGCGGATTCCTTGGTTGGGCTCTTGACCAGTTGGGTCTTGCGCTTTCGACTAGTTTTTTTGGAATTCGTCTTGGAGCCCTTGGCAGTCGCTTTCTTTATCGTTGGCTTTTCAGGTTCGTTCTCCTCTTGGTCTTCAGGTCTGTGCTCCTCCTTCTCCTCGTCGTCGTCCCGTTCCTCAGAGATATCCATGGGTATGACGGGAGATCTGGGTTCATTTGGTGACTTGTTCTCCTTGTCCATATCCTGGTTCTCCTCTTTGAGCTTGTTTGTGTCTTTGCCTGCCGTCGGAGTATCAAACAACGAGACCCCGGTGCCACTGGCGTAGGTGTTTTTGGAGTCATTTTGCTTGCTTGGTGTCTTGTTCTCCAGCTCCATCAAGACATCCGACACGTCAAAACGCTTGGTACCGGTAGAGCTCGGAGCTTTCGCCGCCACGACCTGGCGTGTTTCGACAGGATCGGTTGCCTGAATGGGGGCTTCTGCTTCTGGTTCCGATTCTGCTTGGTCCTTGGTCGTAGCAGTGGTCACCACTGCTGGGTTCTTGTCCACAGTTGCGGTGGTGATGCGAGGCGCCGCTTTCTGAGCCAACGTTGATGTTGTTGGTGATATTTGACATCCAAAGTCTTCTTCAGGAAGCTTTTTCCATTGGCGAAGACACTCGTAAAGCCACTGCGCGCGAAGAGGAGAGAGTTGGAACCAATGGTCAGCATTGTGTCGATCGCAACTGCTTTGCAAGCCAACGCACCTCGCATCGCACAATCTTCTGGGTCTGCCAACTCAGTGCTTTCTGGTATTTCTCACCCTTGGCCTCATGACAGATCAAATGGGTCGTGTGAACTCTACAGACAGAAGAGGAATATACCACCATGAATGATCATCGATCAATGGGATGGGATCAACGCGGACAAGGCAGTGGATTCTATTCCTCACCTTGAGAGAACGGGGAGCATGCAAGCGCCAGTTGCTTGGATCGCGAGCTGCACATCTTCGCGAGACGGAACTGTTCGACTCGTGAATCCCGACAACGTCATCACAAACGAGTACATGCCTTCAATGCCTCCAAAGCTTCTGACAGGGTGATCCAACACTTGAAGTAGCTCATTGCCAGGTGCATCCATGTTGTCATTGCCAAGAGGAGAAGACGCATTGGGCGTACAGTGACGAAAGGCCCAGTACACACTGGCGATCTTCTTGCGTTGCCGCTGGGCTTCTTCAAACTCAAAGCCACTCTGGTAACGACACACAATGAACGATGCGTTCGCGACCACTTTGCAAACAATGTCTTTGTACGCCTGGGTCAAGGGCACGGTGGCGACTTTGGCATTGACTAGTTTGAGTCTCTCCGATAACTTTTGCTTGAGATCGGGGTGAATGTGTTGTGCCAACAAGACGATCGCCCCATTGAGATCGCAACTCTGGTCGCCATTGCTGATGTGCTCGGGTGTTGACTGGCCAGAGCCGGCATTCTTTCGCGTAAGCACTGCCACGTCGGCGTTGGGCACCGCACTCTCGTACGGTCTTGCAAACGGTTCCAAATGCAGATCTTCCAGGCCAATCTCGTGATGTTGCGCCGTGTCCGCGATGCGCTTGACGTTCAACAGACGTCTGGTGCGCACCACAAAAGGTGCTTCGGGAAGTCGCTTGTTCTGGTGCACACACTCTTCGATCCAACTGTAATTGATGACAAATTGGCGCGAGAAATGGCTCTCGTCGACCAGAAACTGCAGCAAATCCAATGGAATCAGGAAATCGATGGCTTTGGATCGTCTGGACAGAAATTTCTTCCAGCGACCGCAGGCTTCCACGAGCTCTTTCTCATCAACGGCATGCTCTGGCTCACCATCTTCATCAGCGTCCGCGGCGTCACGGGTTCCATTCTTGTGCTTGTTCTTGGACGGCTCCGAAGTCAACACATGGGTTGCACCCATCAAAGCCGAGTTCGGATGGCTGGTCGACAAAGAAGTCGAAGCCGCGGTGCTGCTTTCCATGGGTTGGGCACCGAAATGCACCACCAACCCATCAATGACTTTGCGCGGATCTTTGCCGATGTGCCCGGCCGACACCACGAGCGAACTCAAAAACATTTGCGGATTGGCACTAAATGAGTCCACAGGCAACAATTTCTGCAGCAAAAAGCTCTTGTAGACCCATTCGGGGCGTACCAGAGCCACAAAGCGGTCGTTGCGCAACGTTGCAAAGTCGTGGTACTGGCTGGCGGCACAGACCACATGGGTCACCAAAGCCGGCAGCAGTTGCGGCGTGATATGGTCGTAGGAGACGATTTTGGCGCCGCCGTCGAGAAGACACGTCTCCAACGAAGCCAACTGCAGTCGGGAGAGCGCTGTTTCGCTCAGCAGCACCACTACCCGTTCAAATACATGGCGTTGGCGCATCGTCTGATGACACCGTCTTGCTTTGGCCCAACCTGGCGGTGAACCAAAAGAACACGCTCTTAATAGTAGCCCTGTTTTGGCGCCAAATTAGAAAAGTCATACAACCCAAGCCAAATGAGGGAAAGCGCGCGCGCCTCCTTCCCCCCCCCCCGTCCCACAGATCAACTGCTTTCTCTGCAGGCCATCACATCTGTATCAAGCCGTGGGGTCACTTGCCAGAGTGGAGAAACGCCGCCAACTCGCTTGAAACCAGCCGCTGGAGCTGCGAATTCTGCAGGTTGTGCCCACTGGGACGTGTTGCCTGCCCAGTCAATTAGGCAGACACCATGGCAAACAAAGATGAGGACACTCTGGGGTACTCAGGCTCTAGATCGCTAGATCGTCGCTGTACTTCAGTCACTCGAGTCTTCATTTCGTGCGCGGGCCTTTTGGTCCACCAGACCACCAAGCTTTAGGTTCAGGAGAATGCACACAGACGATGAACTCCACATCGCCGCTTCTCTTGGAGAAAAAGTGATGACAGAAATGTGTTTCTTGACGTTGATGCCCCCAATGCGCCATCGCCATGGACGGTAGGCTGCAAGTCCAAACCTGCCAAGTGCTCCTCGACGACTGTATCCAAAGACCGCGACGCTCATGGCGAACTACATATACTTGTTTGCATTTGCGTTGGGAGTCTTACAATCGTGGGCGTTTGGTGCCAAACACTTTGTAAATGTCCAGCTCTTCTGCTTCTGCTTCTGCTTCTGCTTCTTGCGTCTCTTGTGCATCCATTTCTTCGTCCAAGTCTTCTTGTGTTTCTTCTTCATCATCGTCGGACTCTTCTGCACTCGCACAAGTGATGACAATCGCGTGCGGAACGACACAGAAAGCCGAGTCACAGGGAGTCGTTGCTGCTTCCGGATCGCACGTACAACTCGCATTTTCCAGCGAGCTTTGTGCAACCTCTTGCGATGCACCACTGCAAGCAGGTGCCACCACTTGCACGGTTTGAACCCGCAACGAATCATAAATATGGTGCAGCTTAAACTCGGGTCGATCCACGAGCCACTGCATCAGTTGTTTGCACGTCGCTTGAAGCTGCAGTTGCTTGCGAACAACAAGATGCAACTGAAACAATGTTCTGGACGGTTGGCAACTCGCCAGAAGCGCATCCAGGTGTTGAGTCAAACGGTGCGTTGGCGAACGACGACTTCGTTGGTTTCGACCAGTGGAACCATCGCTTTGTGTGGATTCTTGGTGCTGGCGAAGTCTTTTGTGGGAGAAAATGTGCTTTTTCAACAGATCCACCGAGAGCAATGCGTGTGGTTTGGTCGACACCGTGTCGTGTTCGGGAATAAAGCCATCGGGAGCAAGTGGAAGAGACCCCTGGCTCGTCGCGGAAGTGCTATTCACACAAGTCTCTTGCAGGAACGTGACCGGAAAGCTGCCATCCACAGAAACACATCGAAAATTGTTAGAGCAACGCCAACCCCGCTCACGCACACAAGTGACACATACTCAGGTGAAATCCTGAAGCTGCCTTGATCACTGTCGTCTGGGCTTTCGCCACGAGTTACCAGAGGTTGCACATGAATGTCACCCAGACTGTTGAGCTGGTAAAGCGCATACAATCGACGGTCGCCCGAGCTATGGCCCGATTTCGAGCAGTCCACTAGCGAAACACCGGTCAGACTGCTCCATTCGCACCGGTCTAGCAATGGGATCTCCAGCGGAGAATCCGATGCGACACAATGCGAAACGGTGTCAATGCTGTGCTCCAACGTGTCTTCATCAAGCGCTCGTAAAGGTGCCAAATTCAAGACGTCATTGCATCTGGGGGTTCCATAGGTGAGCAGTGTACTGGTCTTCTTCAGACAGTTCGACGAGATCAGCAAATCTGTGGTGCGCGCATGATGGTAGCCAAGAGGTGAGAACAAATGATCGACAAGCTGCCAAGTGAGGTCTTGCAAGCACTCACTCGCTTTGTCTCCAATGGCGCAGTCCAACGCTCCAGATGGTGAAGGGCCATTAGCTCCAACGGGTTGGTTGTAGTTGGACCAAGTCAACACAACTTGATTCTGCATGCGGACATCCACGATTTCCACGGACACTCCCGTCGCGACGGCAAACTGAAAAGGATTGCTGTGCAGAGCAACGATTTGATACGCCATGAGTGGTGTGGTGACAGGTCCAACAGAACTAGAGTAGTCTTCAGTGTAATGCGATCTCGTGGGTTACCTGGTGGTACGTTTCAACGCGTAGATCTCCGTCATCGAGGTCTTGAGCTCAAACATCGGACTTGAGGAAGACAACGACGACGACGACGACGACGGTGTGCGCGTATCAACAGTGTCAACCGCGTGGTCCGTGGCACTCCAGAGCACACAAGGATGACTACGAGAGCGTTTTGCACCATGAGATTGCTTACGCTCAGTTCGACATAGCCAGGAGACACGAGAGAACTCACCCCGAGTACTCGCAGTTTCTGAATTGTCGATGGGAACTGGCATCTCGAAGCATCAACACTTGTTCACGATCAGCGATCCAATGATACACGTTGCCTTCCAGTCCTACTGCCGCGAATTCGTCCCAACAATGGGGACTTCCCGCTACGTCGAGCAATAGCTCCGGAAAAGCTACTTGGTGGCGTTCATTCAGCACAAGTTTTCTGTTGGATCCCTTTTCATCCGAGTGTTCGCGACTTGACATCTCTGCGATCGATAGAACCGAACAAGTCGACGCGCCCTTGGCCAACACAAACACTTGGTCCAGGCTCTCGTATCGCTTGTCAAAGCCGCATTTACCCAAGGGCTCCATCTGGTGGATCGATGTGGGGGTGGCAACCACATTGCTGTGCAAATCACCGCAAAACGCCGAGGTTTCAGCCGTTCGCCATGAAGAATTGATGTTGAAAGTTGAAGTGAACTGGTCCATTTTCCGAAACAGCACGGCTTTCGCTTGTTGCAACACTCGATGCGTTGGAAACACCACCAAATGGTCATCTTCGGGGCCTTTCAGCACTGTCAGCGCATTGCGTTGCCACTTTGGAACCAACGGAGACGTTTGTCCAGAGCTACAAAAGCCACACACACACACACACACACACAGGTCATCGACCCAGCTTCCACGTGCGCTCATCAAGCCCGAAAACTACTGCACTCACACGAACTCTTCCTGTAGAAATGGCTCCAACACGTCGCTCGGCACAAAACTCTTGAAATGGGTCTGGAAGAACTTGCTCTGCTTGCGCGCACTATGCTTGGAAGCCTTGAGGTGGTGGTCCGGATGGCTCATCCACTTGAGCTGCTGGTGTCGTGTGGGTTTGGCGAATGGATAGGACGCTGGGTTGCGTACAAAAAGCTGTGGCATCGCACAGGTCTGCAGGCCATTTCGCGAGAGATCGGCGATCAGACTCGGCGTCAAAGGGATCTGATCGGGATTCGGCATCGCCAGGCCACCACCGATGCCCTGCGACAACACCACTTGCGGTCGCGACGCATACACATACTGGGTCTGCAATGGCTGC
The DNA here is from genome assembly GCA_027475765.1 of Paralagenidium karlingii. Lineage (NCBI taxonomy): Eukaryota > Oomycota > Peronosporomycetes > Paralagenidium > Paralagenidium karlingii. Next base: position 81,361 of record JAMFLO010000020.1, read on the forward strand.
ATGGTGGCATCCAAACCCAAGAAGGGCACAAGAAAACCGGTTTTGTACCGGTGGCATTTGTTGCATTTGGGATGATGGTGGATGTGAACAAGGATACGCCGGTGGCAATGCGCAAGGTGTGAATCACTTGCATCCAATGCCCCAACGGTGCTCTCTGTCCATCAACCTTCTTTCTGCAGGAGTAGACTGTCGTATGCTTTTGGCAAGCAAAACGATCGACGAAGGCGCACGGGAAAGCATGGATGATCTGCAGCACGTTTTTTCTCGGGGCTTGGATGCAAAACCCTGTCTCGACCAAAAAGCAGGCAACACGGTATGGGGATCAAACGAGTGGAGAAGAAGACATCGGATAAATGGTGCACCAGTTGAAAGTGGAAAAGCGTTGCCAAGTTTTTGTGAAATGCACGCGCCGTGCGGTGCTTTGTATCACAAGTGGAATTTACTGACATCGTGGAAGCTGATGGACGCAGCGGTCAGCACCTCGCCGTTTTGTCTGAACTTTCAGACCAGTGTCGAGCTCATCTGGGTGAGAAATGCTGAAGAGCCTTGGATATTCGTTGGCGGCCAAGGAGTCGATGGGAATTCTTGTTGGTAATGGCTCGATCGAACGATTCAAACTGGTGCAGTTGATTTGCTCAAGCAAACGAAGAGCTGAGTGCTAAAACAACTGAGAGTTCAATGGGGCGAGGATATAACGGGTGCATCACGATGGTTTAATCGACACTGAGAAGAATCAACGACACTTAGCACTTTCCAGATGCGGGCACCACCACATCAAATGCAGAGACTTGTCTTGCTTGTGGTAGTTGTTCAGAAAGTGGAACCTGAGAGCGTGGTGCTCGAGTTTGCGGTCCTTGAGTTGGTGGTCTCTGGGTGGGTAGTCCCTGAGTCGGAGGCCCTTGAGTGGGTGGTCTTTCAGTTGGCGGTGCTTGGGGTTGGTGGCCGTTTCGTTGGGGGGCCCTGGGTTGGTGGTCTCCGGGTCGGAGGCTTTTGAGTCGCAATCGGCTTGGTTGGAGCAGAACTTGTCGAGTCGGGGAAGTAGGCGTAGGAAGCATCGTTGGCAGTGGTGTGGTTGGCGTTGGCGTCGTTGGAGTCGGTGTGGTCGGTGAAGGAATTTGCGAGGATGGAAGCAGGGTTGGTAGCTCTCGAGTAGAAGGAACTCTTGTTGGTGGATTCTCTGTTGGCTCTAGAGTTATTGGCGCTTGGGTAGATAGGTGCGATAGTTGAGTTGATGTAGGTCGCAGAGTCGGTGGAGCCTGAGTGGGTGGTCGTAGAATCGGTGGAGCCTGGGTGGGTGGTGCATCAGTAAGTACTGGATGAGTTGATTCAGGAAGAATACGTGGATAATCAGCCCGTGGAGGTGCTGGAGTGCGTGGCTCTTGCGTTGGTGATGCCTGAGTTAGAACCATGTCAGCCCGGCCCAACAGGATCGTCCATAGGAGGTGGTCTCTCATTGTCAACGAGCACAGGAGAGCAAGAGCTTCTCGCCCCACGAGGTGATTTGATAAATGATCCAAACCCTTCGAAGTAGAATGCAATGCGGCATGCAAAACGATCCCAACCCACCGGCCCCAATGGGTTGTTGATGCAAAGAGAAAAGAGAAGCGTTGACCAAATGGACCTGGAATGAAGACAGTCACCCTCTTCAATCAGATGGCGGGTGTGTGGTTGGATGGGCATTTCCAGAACCGACCAGATGAGACCCCACCGCTTCAGTTGCAACAACTCAAGGAACTCGACTTGATTGGAGTCATCACTCAACAACCGACGGTCGACACGGTCAAGTGTTACGTCAACCAGGCTTTTTCCATTAGGATGTCAGATGGAGGTCCCATGAGTTGCCAGAGAGCACATGACGCAAAAGAACCTCTTGACATCAACTAGATCAATGGGGTTGACTGGTTTTCATGTCCTTCACCTCGGAGAGCTCTTTTTGCAGGTATTCGATCCGCGTTGACACACAAGACGACTATTTCGCACAGTGGTGGTGGTGAAGACGATTCCACGAGGAGGATTTCCATGCAGCACCATACCACGAGAGAATCCTCAGAATGATCTAAGTCATCCCAGATCTGACGTAACAGATGCAGTTGGAGAGCATCACACATCACCATGTTCCTGCTACCGGGAGAGGAATCTGCCGCGAGAAAGTCATTCATAAACCTCTCCCTCTGCTGGACGAAGTTCTGCATGGTGGGGTTGGAGGATCGGATGCTGCCACGAGCACTTCTGGGATCCATAGGTGCATCTCCATTATCTTTGGTGGAATCGAATGGTGCTGCCCCATTGGAGTCGGAGCGGGGTTTCCATGTGCTGCTGCTGAATTGGCCGTAGAAGATGGTGCTGCAATCGCTCAGTGAGCTGCTTCTTTGCTGTCCATTGGTCTTGCGATCGGAGTCGGCGCATGCTGACTTCAACTAGTTTGTGATGGGAAAACTCACGATGGACGGAATCGCTTGATGGATTGCTTCAACCACATCAACTAGATGGTACTTGGACACATGTTCTTGTGTGACTGAGTGCCGTAGAAATGGCTCAGTCAAATGCAGCTGTGGTCAACACCATCGATCGCCAACAGATCAAGTTGCAGTTGGTGTCAATTGGATGGTGAACACTGCAAAGATACGACAGCTGGTACTTGCGAGAAGATACCACCACCACTACTGTTGCTCCAACGTGATCTGGCACCAGGATCCCCATAAGATCCAAGCAAAAAAACAAAAAAAGGAACCCCCTGTCACGACTCTTGGGGTCCTGGATCCAGTTGTTCCAACGAATCCTCCACCACGGCGCAATGGGTGGCTCTGAAGGCTTCGGCTGCTCGTTTATCTTCTTGCTTGACATGCAGAACCACAAATGGAGGATCTTTGGACCCTTTCCATAGAAAGCAACTGATCGCAGATATCGGGTGTAGCACTTCGCAGAGTTGGCTTTTGCTGGGGTTGGGATGTACCGAGACCTGCATGAGCCAATACCCTGGGGAAAACCTGGGATGCCGCATCGCCACTCCGCCTCGTCTTCTACATCAGCCAGCAACTTCATTTTGGAATATCCTCCAGACTTGCATCGTAGGCTCAACAGTTTCGTTCGTTTCATGACCTGGTGCTTCAACTTGCGCCTATCAAGCAGCTTTCAAGGGCACAGTGGGGGTCCCAACCATACCGGTAGATGAGTGCTCTGCAAGGAGAGGAGATTTCTTGAGCCTTGATGCAATATCCAGCCGAGTTCTTGTACAAAACCACGAAGCGCTTAGAACGCTGATCTTTGCTGCCTGCTTGTTCAGTAACCGCTCGGCCTTCTAGAAGCCAAACTTGCGCTCGTCCGGTGTTTCCGCTGTCAGTCACTCGCTTTTCTTCCTCCTTTTTCCATCCATCCATCAAGCTACCCAACATGCGCCTGCTTCAGGCCGCCTCCACTGCGTTCGCGTCAACCACGCTGTTGCTTGGATCTGCTTTGTGTTCGCACGAAGAAGCAAGTGAGCTGGTTGGTCTCATCACGCTTACACGCCATGGAAGCCGCGCACCCAACCCAGTTACCAAGCAATTATGTCCCAACAACATCAACAACCTCAATGCGTACAAGGTTCCGTTGGAGCAATTGACCCATCGAGGAGCGTTGCAACTCGAAGAAACGGGCCGATACATCCGTGAGCAATATGTTCTTCAAGACGAGTTTCTCAATGGGACTTGGGGAAGCCTTGGAGAAGTGTATTTCCGAGCAGACGCAGCCAATCGGTGCTTCCAAAGTGCGCTCGCCATGGGTCGTGGGCTGTACCCCGAAGGCGGAGGCGGAAATGACCATCCAAACCAGCCGGTGCCCGTGTTCATGCAACTTCCACAGAATGAGCACGATTTCACAGCTTTTGGACCGTGTTGGACGATTCATTCAGAGCATCAGCATCAATACGGCATCACTCGAGGCAAGGAGTTGATCGACGAACACGCAGCAATGTTGCGCCAAGTGGAACAGATTTGCGGCGCGGAATTCACTTCCGGTACTCTTGGCGATGACCCCGTGATGGCCATCAAAGACGTCGCCGACATGTTCCGCTTTGATCGAGACGAAGGGTTGCCGTTGACGCCTGGGCTCACGTTTGAACTGGCGGATGCGATGACGCGACTGTCGTTCCAGCAAATGATTGAGCGGTTGTATGCGACGCCACGGGAAATCACCTACGCGATTGGCGGCTTCCCGTCCCTGATTCTTCACAATTTCAATGACATCATTGAAGGACTCCACTCGAACCATCAATACACCAAATACTACTCGTACCATTGCCATCGAGAGTTGCTGCATGGATTGGGCTTTATGCTCGGCATGAAATTCCACTTTGAAGATCAACCCGAAGTCGACGGATCTACTCCATTGCATCCGGGTTCGACGCTGATCTTGGAGCTCCACCAATTGCCTGACGCTGGGGACACACGCGATTATTTCATTAATCTGTTTGTCTGGTCACCAAAGACCCCAAGAAGAAAAATCACGCTTGACAAATGCGACACTGACTGTCCGCTTCCGCAGTTCTCTTCCATTATCCACGATCATCTAGAGAAAACCGGCACCTGGGAGCAAATCTGCGGACTTCCACACAATGTGTGGAGTGCAAACCATGAAGAATTTCAACCGCAAGACTCGGCCAAAGATCAAATCGAGCTTGCCGAACGTCAGGGAGTCACGGCTTTCGGGTGGGCCTTTGCCACATCGCTGATCATGTGGTTTGCAGCCATTGGTCTGCTGATGCTCATTCGTGCCCACAAGCACCACGGCTACCAAGAACTTGACTAGTGTAGCCCATTCCTGTCGATCATCGATCCATTTGTCTTTCACATATATGCGCACTTTCGGCGATGCACAAAATTGAAACGAAGATCTTTGGCTTGCACAAACGCCAGTAAACCAGGATGTTGTTGTTGGTTGGTAGCACTACCGCTCGCCTCAATTGGGTGGTGTGAACCATCGCTTTGGCAATGGGGAAGCGTCGACTCTTCTTGTTTCAAAACCAAGTCAACGACCACGATGCGATTCGTAGTTCTCGACTTGTTCTCTGTCTTTGGAGCAGGTGACGCGATCAGAGTACGCACCGTGCCAACACCAAAGGGCGAAATCACGGGATCACCCACTCGAAAGCCACCGCCGTCTCGTAGAATCCGATCATACCAGCTCTGAGGATCATTGCACCCACGTGCAACGCGGATTTCTTCCACTTGTAAAATGCCAACGCCAAATGCAAATCGTACTTCACAGCTGCCTTGTGCGTACATGGTCTTGCGAAGAATGCCGATGCCAAAGTGTTTGCACTGCACGAGATCTCCAGGTCGTAGCAAGGCGTTCGGATACAAGAATGCCTCAGCGCTTGATGGAAATTTGACCTCGAGAGTTTTGTCTCGAATCCGAAGTGCAGTGACAACTCCTGAGCCAAAGATTGTTGCCACACTACTTCCAACGCCTACAAATGCACGCATTGCCACCACCAACGTCCCATACTCAGTCAACCAAACACCCATGATCAATGGTCATCGGCATGCCCAAACGTAAACTTACTGGCAATTCTAGCCAACGCTCGCGAGTCAGACGTGAACAAAAGCCCCTTGCGCGCCCATAGGCTCTTGGCCACTTTGACTTCCATCGTGAAACGATGCAATAGGTTCATCAAATGGTCCGAGGAACAAGTCGCGGGGTCTTCACCCAAATACAGAGCCGTTTGTTCCCATTGAGCGTTCATCACGTCAAGCTCTTCCTCCAGCGCTTCCATTGCTTGCTTGATCAAGACAAGTTCCTTGCGCATGTTCTTGATAAACGAATTTTCCTCGTACACCATTGGTTGGGTGTCATTCCCTTTCAGCGTGGCTTGCGCTGCTGTCACAATAGGCGTGGATGCTTGCTTTTGTGGTCTCGCTGTTCGAATAGCGGCAAACATGGCAGCTCTATCGGGTACCACTGGCTTAGAACGCGGGAGTGATGTTTCATCTTCTTGCTGCTCTTTCAGTTTCGTCGTTCGAATTGCCGCTAATAGCGCCCGCCGTGGGTCTGCTGCTGCTGCTGCTGGATCGGAATCATCAGGCTTTGCACCTGGTTGTGTAGTTTGATTTGCTTGTTTCTCGGCAGCTGGTACCTGTCTCGTCATCCGAATCGCAGCTAACAACGCTTGGCGTGTGTTTACTGGTGTTGGATCGGAATGATCACTTTTCTTATCTGCGCTTGAGCTCGTGGTCCCTCTCGCGGGAAATTGCGGTTGCTGCATGGACTGGGCTCGTTGGAGAAGCATCTTCTCGAGAGCAGCATTACGAGGTTGACGAGCCGAAGAGTCCTTTCTCGAGTTCACATCCAAAGCGTCGAGTTGTGCTTGTTGTTCTTGACGTCGCTGCATGTGTTCGTCGAATCTTTCTTTATCATTCGAGATCTCCAATTCGAGCTCGTTTTGCACTTGAGCCAGACCACGTCGAAGTGCTTTGACTTCCGAGTTGCAATTCCATGTCGAGAACCGTTTGGCTTGGGTGATTCCCGTCAATTCATTGACAAAGAGAAGACTGTCGTCTTCACCACGTTCGTGGATCCATTTCACCACAAACTGCAGCAGACTCACACTCTTGTCGATCGACTTTGTCTCGGAGATTTTCATCAACGAACTCATGGTGACCCCAGCAGCTTCTTCTTGTTGAGTGCCCGAAGTGTTGAGCAGATTACCAATGGCAAGCACAAGTTCAAAGCACCGCGCGAGTCGTTCGCTTTGGCAGATTTCTTGACAGGCGTTTGTCAGCAATTCCATGCGCACCGTCAGGGCTCTGTGCTGGGATGCAAATTGCTTGACAAAGAGAATCGCTTGGATGCGCTCTTTGACCCGGGGAATGCCACACATGTCGACCAAAAACTTTTCTGGTGCCTCCAAGCGGCTCTTGATGCCACGGAAATTCGCATACCGTTTTTCTTCTGCGATCGTCGGTGCAATTTCCTCCAGACTCGACAACGTTTCAACAGTCAGCCAAGGCAAATCACCGTCGGCAAGCGCTGCCAGAAGCTTTTGGATGCCTCCTTCGTGCTTTTTGAACTGAGAAAGCGCAATCGAAATGTTGTTGGCCCGACGAGAGTCCAGCGCGGTGAATGCATGGCGTGGGTTCTTGTTCTGGCTCGATGCGCCACGTGCTCTTGTCGGCGCGGTGGTGTACCCAAATAATTCTTCGAGATCTCTGTAGTCTCGGGCAGACAAAGTGATGGGTGCTTTCTTGCGTTTGGCTGTCACGCGTGCCCAAATCGAATCTTCAAGCTTGGAGCTTTCCAGACTTGTCCAGTGCACTTTTCGAAACGAATGGCCACGGCGATATGTACTTGCTGAGCGCTGGGTTCTACAGCAAGCAAGCACACAACCCATCAGCAAGCATGTAACAACACCTAGTCGATCCTCAGCGTCGGGGAATTGCCAAAGGATACTCACCGTGTGGCATTTGAGCAAGCAGACGCGTGGGTCGGTTGGCTTTCCTGCTGCTTGCCGCTCGGCCCTGCTTCAAACACGTGGACCGTCTCGAGATCGATTTCATCTTGCCGCATTTTCTGAGCCACCGCGGAGAAAGGAACGCCGACTGCAAGCATTTTGAAGTATTTCTCAAGTCTCAAATCGTTTCTCAGTGCTGCAAACGCATCGCATTCGCCGCCGTCTTGCCCTTCTCCGTGGTCCTTGGCGCGGCGCTCGCGCTACGGAATATGACATGTGGTGAATTCCCACCAAACCTTCGTGGCTGTCCGATCTTACCTCTTTGTCTTTGTACTTGACAAAACACCGATCACAGACTTTGGATTTGGCCTTTTGAGCCACTAAATACACGGAATGGCGACTACATCCAGCGCAAATCACTGCGCCACACGCACTGCATTTGTATTCCCGTGACAACGAGAAAAACGCAAACGGTTCGAGACACAGCGCACATTCCTTGGATTTCGATGGATCGCTTCGCGCGATTGTCTGAACCAGATACTCCATAGACCCCACGGGATCCGACACAAGTGCCCGGCCCATGGTGCTGTACGTGTCCCATTCCAAAGGAGACGAAGTCGACCGTAATCGCGTTTGGGTCTTCTTTCGGATCGCTTCTTCCTGTGCCTCTTCTTCGCGAAGGGACTGTAACAACTGCACACTTCGCGCACTGGCACGTCTTGTGACGTGTTTCCAGCACATCAATTGGGCCATTTCGTGGCAATGCAGCCAACACTTGGAGTACTCGTCCATTGGAAGCAATCTGCCACGAAACTGCACCGTCTTTGATCGAATCCGTGAGAACGAGTTGTCAAACACCAACTTGATCGAAGACACGGGTTGGTCCAAGCGAATCACCAGTTCAGCCCAGCACGATGAGAGAAGAGGTCGATGCAGAAAGACGTCATTCTGGGTGCTGCCCAAGCACACACCAAACCGGATGTCCAGCGCCTGAACTTTAATCTGAAGCACAACGACACGACTATTGTCGTCTCCATTGAGAGCCATCTCCTCGGTGGAACCTCGGCTACGCAAGAGGGGTGAGCAAGATAGATGAGCTCCTCGGAAATTCCATACGACAGCAAACGCGCGCGCGCACAGATCATGATTCTGCACCTGACTTTAACTTTACCTGATCGATACCTCCTGAAGGGTGTAGGAATTCAGAATCAGGCGTGGTAGAGTGCACTGATGTACCTGACTGAGCAAGCTGATGTCTTCTTCGCCGACCTCGTAACAGCAGGCATCACCACCGACGGTCAACGTCAAACCAGAGTCCCCACCAAATGTCGCTTGCGGGCAGCACTGTTTCAGAGTGAGTGGGAAACGATGAACCTCTTGGTCATCCAACAACAAACTCTCGTCAATCTTCGCCGCAAGGTCGCACTTGACACCGTGCAGAGCACTGAGCAGAGCCACAATTCGAGTTGCATGACCGTAGCTAGCTACCAGTGCGCCACTAGTGTAGTACTTGTCGACCAACACGCGTCGCTTGACCAAGTTCTACACGAGCGCAACACATGCACATTACTGAGAGCTGCCAGTCCTTGCAACCAACGATCACCTCACGTCATACTTGTTTACCTCAAGTGCGCGGTGCAGAATGTTCTTGTTCAGGGCCAAACAGAGGAAAATCCGCGCTCGGGTCCACCCCAAATATCGCAGAAGAGGTGGCGGCTCAATTGCATACGCTTGCAACACCAGACCATTGTCGTCTCGAAGCACCGTTTCGGTTTCAAGAAGAAATCGATAGTACGGCTCTTCTGGCCATTCGCTATAGTATGCGACCTAGACTTGTTTCGAGAACACAAGCGTCTCAATTGTCATTTACAAGCCACCACACCAGAGTCACAAACTTTAGAACTGCGCACCTTGATGCCATGCCGAAGAATCGTTTCCAGGGCTACCACCAGCGGTCGAATGGATCCTTCGTGCAACGGCGTGTCGGGCTGGGTCACAAAAATCGCCACCACGTCGTTCACTGCGCGCTCGAGGTTCACCACAAGTCTCTCCATTGTCTTGTCTGCTTCTTGAACTTCAAGTTCTTGTTTGCCGCCAGGAGAAGATGAAGACGAGGACCCAGAGGACGACACGAATTGAAGCAGCGCGTCAAAGTCTCGCTGACTGAGGTTTTCTCGCTGCAACGGACGGTTCTGGAGTTGCTGGCGTTTGGCAAATTCTTTGGAAGCCATCACCGCGGCCGAAAACGCTTGGCGAGACGTCACCGTGGCACGATACCACACGCATTTGTTGCGCAGCATGGAGTACGTGTTATCCCATCGCAGCGTATATACACTCGAGCCTCGAATCCTGTCGACTTGTCCTTCTGTCCACGGGTGGGTCACGTCTGGTGTAGACGCACACAGCTTCTGGCTGGCGATATTGGCGTGGGCTGGTTCTTGTAGCAGTGCACTTGGGGACGCAATGGCCAAAGAGGAAGCCAGCGCCGAAGCAGCCGGTGGTGGAGAAGGAGGACAGACAAAGCGCGTAGCGTCGACGATGGGCTGTCCGTTTTCAAACAGCTGAAAGACCACATCGAGCTCTTCCAGTGCGAATTGCCACACCAGTAGGTCGTCGCGAGCTGTCTCGAGTGGCACTGGGATCTGTACATCACTCGAGCTTCCTCGGCTGTCCAAGCGAGAGCAAGAGCAAGAGCAAGAGCAAGAGCAAGAGCAAGAAAGAGAGAGAACGAGAGATTTGTCTGTCAGCAAGAGGATGCAAACAATGACCTCAATGGCCTCTTGTCGACTTGTATCGCGTCGCACTGCAGAGCAGAAGAGAGCAAACGAACCGGATGATCACTTGACTCCACGGCGAAGCTTCCAACAAGAACGAGATGGCACTCTTCAACATTTCTCTGGGTAGAATCGGAAAAGGTTAGTTAGAATGATACTATCAGATACAACCGTCCCCGAGTTCACAGGATACATGGCGCGCCTGGTGGTCTATCGTCTATTAGATTAATTAGGAGGACTGCTGCTGCTGCTGCTGCTAGTGGTGGTGGTGGTGGTCATGGGTTTGCTGCAAGAGCCTACTGGTGAACTACCAATGGGACGAACTTGAGGATGGAACCGGATGTTGGAGCCCACCAGCGAAGGTGACTCGTCCTGCTCAAACCCCGTCTGATCCCGCAGGTTGTGTAGCTTGGTGGTGGCATCACTGGTGCGCGCTTGTAGGCGCTCATAAAAGTGGTTGGCTCTGTGGCTCTTGGCGACCAGTGTGGGATGAAACGGATGCTGCTCTTGGAACTCTCGGAATTGCTCACGACGAAGCTGGTCGATTCTCTCTTCTCGCACGTGGTGCTGGTGGTGCAGAATCTCAAACACCTGCGACTGAGGAGCTCTTCCATGGCATTGAGTGATGGCCACCGACATGTGATCAATCGCTGGCTTGAGCGTGAGCTCACGTGCATCTTCTTCGTCCAATTCATCCTCTTCGCTGATCTCAAAGCCCAAGCCCGTGGCCAATTTGGACCGCTGGGTGTTTCTCCGCGTTCGAACCGAGTTTCGCTTGCTCACCGCGGATGGACGGCGCGAATGGGCATCTGGCTTCAGCGTCTGGCTCAGGGCAAGCATTTGGGTGTACGTCATGGCTGCTTTTTGGTCGCGCAACAACTCCAGTTGCTGGTGAAATTGCTGACGGGTCAGCGACATGGTGGTGGCGCCTCGAAGATTGTTCAACATGGCGATCACCACGTTGGCGACTTCTTCCGGAAATGAATCCAGTTCCAGGCGCTTGAGATCCAGCAATGGTTCGTGTCCTTGCTCTTTGGTGTCTTGCAGTCGTTCCTGTTCTTGGATTAGAGAGAAAGTGGTCTCATCGTCGGCTTTGTCTGTATGCTGCACGGCTGACGACCCATTCAGCGCGTCTGAGCCGTTCCCAAACACCTGTTGATGCTCCTGGTCTTGGGTCAACTCACCACTTTCGCGTTTGTCACTGCCAGCACCACTCCTTTCCTGCTCGTAACCCATGTCCATCGAGTTCATTTCAGCCGCGTTCACCAGGAAGTCAAACAAGTAATCAAAGGCTCGCTGTTTGCGTAGTTGCAACGTTTGCTGGGATTTTGTCGACACAAAACACTGGTTGGATTGTTGATGGATTTTCCTTTGCTCTTCCTGCTCTAGTCGTCGCTTGTACTCTTGTTGTTCCACGCGACTCTGGTACAAAAAGTCGCCAATCTTGAGCTTCTTCTCGTTGCGATTGAAAAGTGGCGAACGACCGACTTCAGGTTGAAACAGTGGCTTGCCGGTGATCGGGTCGTTGGTCGACGCATATTTCGCCAGCAGCGCTTCTCGTTTGGCTTCCATTTCTTCGTAGCGGGTCACTGCCAAGCGTTGAACCACGTCGGGCTCGTCGCTGGAATCTCTCGCTGAGGAACTATTGGTATCGCTATGGCTTTTCCAGAGCATGCTAACGCCAATGTCCGGTTTGAACGGGTATTGTTTCATCGCTTCTTCTTCTCGAAGTTGCTGTTGTTGACGTTGTACAAAACTGTCCTCGTACAGCACCTCATGGGTCGGCTTCTTGACAGGAGCAGGTTTGCCTTGTTCATGCTGTTGTTTGGCCATCACTTCCAGCTTTTCTCTGACAATGGCTTGACTGACTGGGTTGATGGACGGGCGAAATGGACAAGTCTTTTGGAATTGTTTCTCAGCTTCCACTTGGCTCTTGTGTCTCCGTTGGCTTGCGACGCGGATCATTTTCTCCTTGTTGGCTCGAATCTCTTGTGTGACCTGACGGTTTGCCACCAACAGCGTTGGCGTGAACAGCTTTTTAGGCTTTGGGTACCCGCACGCCACGCTTTGATCAAGTTCTTGTTCGATGCGAACACGATTGAAACTGTGGTTATGGATCTGGTGGGTGCTGTTGTTGTGAAGTTGTAGATGACGTGAGCTGCTCCAGTTGTGGCCATGCTCTGCTTGTCTTTCGCCCTGTCGTAGTTGTGGAGATGACCGCGACAGACTTGGGCTTTGATTGTGGTCTTCGTCATTTGATTTAGCTTGTTGAAGCGGCGACGACGCGATCACATTAGTGCAGGACTCGTCGTCCCAGTTGTTGACAAAAGTGCATTTGGGACACGTCCACGTCATGCAGTGCATCTGTTGCTCTTGAATGGTTTGCTTGCGCACCATGGACGCACGTGCCTTTTTGGAGATTTCGTTCATGGCTTCGCTGTAGAGACGGTCCCCGGCATGTGCAAACACGGCGCAGTTGGTACGCTGCGAGAGGATCTGCTTGGTCTTGGAGGACAAATGGACCTTTGTTTGCGCGATCTCCTTGTCCAGTTCCTGCTCACGAGTGTGTTGCATGCGTTGCAGCCATTTGTCCTTGCAGTCGGCAAGTGCATAGAGTCGATTGAAAGCAGCTGAAGAGGACCCCAAAGAAGAACTCCTGGTGGTACCATTGGTGGGCCGTCTCGAAGACTTGGAGACACGACGACGAAGTCTTTCGGTGGTGAAATCATCTTCGCCGACCCGACGTGCACCAGTTCGTCTTGTCACTGGATCGTCGTTGGCACTATCGCTATCATGGTCATGGCGTACATGTGCATTGTATTTGTCCAGAAGCCTGTTGTATCGAACTTCACGATCGAATTCTCGTTGTTGACGCGTTTTCTGGCGACGAACAAGAGCATCTTCTTGCTCTGAGGTATCTTGTTCAGAGGCCGCAGCTGCTTGCGCTGATGATGGATCAAGCAGACTGTTCATGCTGGAAGCGGTTGTGCTGTATTCAGGTGCTGCAATGTCCATGGTTGAGGAGTACCCCACCAGAGAAGACAACGTTCCGGATGGTGGTGCCATTGCCAAGGGCATCGATGATGGAGGTGTTGCTGATAAAGTTGCCGGGGTTGATGATGGTGCTGGCGGTGGATGGAATAGTCGAGCCATTGGCGACATAGGAGCAACGACGGAGGATGGAGTGGCAGTGGCAGACAAAGGGAAAGGTTGAGGCGCGCAAGATGATGATCCAGTCGAAGAAATAGTCTGCAGATCATGATTATCTTCATCATCGTCTTCGTCGTCCTCTTCGCCATCTTCATCGCTTGGCCCAGGTTGAGTCTCGAGTAACACACGACGGTTCTCTTGGATGTGTTGCACCAGTTTGGGAATGGCTTCAGGCTTAAGATTGTGTTTTGCGGCAAACGTCTGAGCTAGTTGCTCCGGTTGGTCCGACAAATGAACTTCAATGGTCTCGCTCTTGCCTTCTCCGAGCAAGATCTCCATCTGAACCACCAGATCCTCGTCGTCGTCCTCGTCGTCCACACGGCCAGCTTTATGGCCCATTGGACATGATGCAGTCAACCCATGTCGAGCCGGTGAAGAAGATGCTACAGCGATCGGCGAAGAAGATACAGCATTGGAAGCACAGCCATTTGCAACCCCACTGGTGGTGGTTGTCGTGGTCGTTGAGATTGGCACTATTGGTGGTTGATCCCCCACTTGGGCGGCATCATGAATCTCTTGTTGCAGCTGCTGTTGGCTTTGGGTCACATTCTGGATGCGAAGTGCTGCTGCTTCCACGACCGCCGCGATGTCTCTTTCTATCTGGCTCAAACGATCCGGACTTGAGTGGTTGCTGTTGACGCCTTTGCTCAGCGGCTCATCAAAGGAGGTGGACTGGAAGAAATCATAATCCAACTATTTGTTGTTGAACGGGAATTCTTGGTCAGTTCCAAAGACTCCCACAAAGCATCCATAGCACAGTGCCATTCAAAAAAATAAGAACTAACCTCAAACAGCGACGAATTGGCATCTGGTGCAAGTCCCACGGCGTTTTGCGCCGCCATCCTCCACACTGACACTCAACCTTGGACCTGCCACGACTTGTGCAGACAAGAGTCTCCAGCAGACTCAGACCTGGAGAACGATCAGACAGAAGAGATAGAGGACTTTGATGAATGGAATAGGGTGGGGCGAGGAACGTCAGTCTTCTTCCCGATTTATCTCTCGCTTTTGACTCGCTTGGCCCTGCCCATGCTTCACGTTGTCGGCGTTCCACATCAACCTGCTCATCCGTTTCAAGGTTGCCTACAATTAGAAACACTACATCAAGGTATGATTCCGGGTATGATCAGACCAAAACACGACGCATTTGGCAAAACACGCTACGGATTGCATGCCGCTCCGATACTTTTACGGCCTGGGCTGCTTATCAAAAGTGGAGATCACCGCGCTACTTCAACCTCTTTTGACCAGAAACGCAACGAAAACATCGAACAAATGCCGAAGAAACTGAATGGAGTGGGCCACTTCGAACCCTTCCCCGCGCTGAAAAAGTGCAACCACAACACCAGACTAAACAGCTCAGCTCAGCTCAACTCAAGTCGCCGCTTCATCATTTGCGAGTGTCAAGTCTCTCTCTCTTCTGTCTTCTCTCGGTCTCGGTTCTCCTAGTGCGCGCTGCACCCAACTCTCAGCTGCAGCGGTGTTTGTGAATTGATCAAACTCATTTTGGTTCTTCCCCTCTGGATTTGTGCGTTTGGCTCCTCCAGTCGGATCTTTGCAAACAACTGGGCTTTTTCGAACGCGTCCCTTGCTCTCACGCTTGGTTACTTCCTCGCTATCGATCTGGCGTTCGCTTCTCTGGCGCCTTGGTCGATCTCGTAGTTTTTCGAAGCTTGGCAATTGAACGGCTGGTAAACGCTCTCTGTGAGATCAATACTAGTGTTGGGCGATCACATCAAGCGATTTTGGAAGCCTGTGGTCCCATCGTATCCACAATACCAAACAAACCATGGCAAGTCTCGTCGAATACGAGCTTGAAGCCGTCGAATCGCTGCGATTTGGATTTGATCTCATTCTGAAAAAGGTTTGCGACGTGCTTTTGTTCTGGCTGCACGATGGGCTATTGCATGTTTTCTTTTGTTGACCGCATGTGTTTGCTATGTGGACATCTTTGGTCTCTTTAGTTTTCGATTCGAAAAATCTTGTATGCGTCGTATGAAGCCGGTGGTTTGTATCCGACGCTTTTGGGCTATGCGATTGGTGGGGTCTTTGCAGCTATTGTCATATTCTGTACGCATAAGTGGTTGCGTGCGCTTTACTTGGGCCTGACAGGCATCTTCGTCTGGCAAGCCTACATGGACTTTGAAGACGCGTTTATGATTTTGTTTTGCTGTGGATTGTTTTTCGGCTCTGGTTTGACTTACGTTCAGATCGCTTCGTGGCGAGATGCGTTTGCGATGATCGCGTACAAACGAGAGCAAGCCAAACTGCGAGTGCAAAAGGAGGAATGAACTCAATATGTGATTATCAGCTGATGAGTGTTATTCTTTTGCTTTGCCTCCATTTCTTCCCATTGAAGAAACCACCACAGAAACCAATGAAAACAAAAAAGAGTGTACACAAATAACAAAGCAATCACGTGATCCTTCATTCTCTTCAATCATCTGTGTCTTTTTTGCTGATCCCTTGCTCAAACGCGTTGCTTTTCCTCCATCAACGCTCTCGTGATCAATGCATAGCTCACAAGCAATAGAACACTGGCAAAGCCGATCAGCAATGCAAGGGTGAGTGGCGTGGAATAACCCTGCAACGTCTCTTTGATCGCTGAGTCCTGGGTGTTATCGTTGGGCATTACAGTTGGCAAGCGCTTCTTGCTCCGAAGATGGTTCATCAGCTTTTCCGTTTGGTTCTTTTCGTTGTGACCTTGCACCTGTTTAGCCGAGAACAAAAGCAAACCATCAAGAAGCCATGCTTGGTTATCACTTCATGAGAACGAACGTCAGGATTCTCACTTTGCGATGGTACGCGACGGCATTGAGGCGCGCGTCTCCCGAATTCTTGCGACTTGCAGAAGCAAAATTCGTCTGGCTTTGTTTCATGTTCACGCAGCTTTCAGACAGCACGCACGTCACTTGCTCAACTTATTCGTATGCGCTGGTTGGATCGTGGGCCTCCCAGAGCGATCTTTTTGGCTCAAGTGAAGAGACACATTGATGGCACATCACAGACCCATAGTCGGTGACTGGAGAGAATAGAAACAAAAACTCTTTGATTCAAGAATGGTGCAATTAGATTTAGAAACCAAAATCTCTCTCTACAAGAGCAGGGAAGCAACACTGAGAGCGATCGCCGACACAACGGCAACTGGAGCCGAAACAGCGGCAGCACTTTTCGTTTCCGTTGGCTTTGGTGGAGCCGTGGTGGTGGTCTTTTGTGCTTCCGTTGGTTCGGGGGTCTTGGTCTTGACTGGTTCAATGGCATTGGAATCGGAGCCCGATTGTTCGGATGAAAATGTGACTTCCGAGGGTTTTTTCTTCTTGCCCTTACTTGTGGTCCCGGATCCAGAGCCCGAAAGGGAATGGTGAGCACGGGAGCTGGAACCGTCGAGGGAGCCCGAAGAAGAAGCCTTGGGCGCTTTGGTCTTTTCCTCCACGTATGGCGTGGTCAAGTCGATGTTGCATTCCTTGGCCTTTTCGTTAAAGATGATATTATAGTTTTTGTTGGCAATGGTGCAGTTCGGCAATTGCTGGGAGAGCTTCTTGACGTAGTTGATGCATGCGTTCTCCTGGCACAAATTGCGCACATCCATCTGCAACACATCACCACCGATGGCGTTGTAACAAGCCTTGGCAGGGTTGCGATCCTGGTTCTGGAGCTTGTTGGTCAAATCCTTTTGCTGTTGGTCGCAGTTATCACCGGCGGCTTGAGTAGTGCCTGCCATCAATGCCGAAGCGGCCACAAAAGCTGCCAAATACTTCATGGTTTTACTGGCTTCTTGCTCTTTCTGGCGTCTTGTGGACTTGCGCTGGGGTGGGTACAGTACGCTGTGTACTTAGAGGGGTCCTGAAATGGAAAATTCCAAAGTGAGCATTCTTCGCCACCTCCACTTCCAAATGCACCACCACAACTCTGGACAGGGCGGGGTTCCAAAAATCGAAAGAGCAAAGCCTTGCGTTGCTTCCTATCGTCCGTCGCCACCAACCTCAGAGTTGCCGATCCAAAACACTTATGATTCCATGACCCTCTTAAACATTATTCTACATGGAGGACTTGATTGACTTTTGATTGTATTCAATACAACCTGTGATAAACCATATCCGTCACTTCTCTTGTCGCTTGGACCCTTTCCACCATATGTCACTTGGGTTGCGAACAACGGTTGTAGACAGGCCAAAATGCAACATTGTGCGTGGAATAAACAGTTCAGCCCTCACAACCCTACCATCCACATGATAACCTTCATCAATCGATCATTCCACAATCACGAAATTGCACAGGTCCATCGACTTTTGGAAGAACCTCTAGTTAACACACTATTTCGCTTAACGAGATGCTTTTAACGGCTAACCACTTGCTCAAGAGACCGAAAACACAAACATGATCGTGCTCTACACGGTTGTGGGTGAAGTAGAAGAAAGCGTCGATGAGAACAAGCCGCGAGAGCCTGATCGCAATTTCAATGCGTTTGTGATGGACGGAAATGCGTCGTCTTCTTCGTATGTCCGCTTGGAAGACATACAGCGGGTGTTCCCATTGGGATACAATTTCCATTTTGCGTTTCGCCATGAGAATGGCTCCTACCTTGACCTTGTGCATCCAGACGCACGCGTGCCATTTTGTGGACGCAATATCATCGCAAGAGTCACACCACTTGGTAAAATTGCTTGTTCTATCGCGTGCGATCGCCTTAGGTGTTCAAGGACGATGATACAATAGACTAAACTGATTCTTGGATATACAATAGTGAATGCCCCAGAGATCAGATTCGACGAGGCTGAGACCAAGTCCCAGCACAACAAGCAATCACTACAGCAGCAACAGCAACAGCAACAGGATCGTTTAGGACACCACGAAATGCCTGCTGCACAAGTACCGATTTCGGCCCCTTCATCGTCTTCTTCTTTTCAATCTGGTCCAAGGCATCACCCGGAAGAAGAACCCGAGTGGCAGGCAGACTTCGGATCCCAGCATACGCCAAGTCGTCATCAAGAAGAAGAAGACGATGACGAAGAAGAACAAGACTGGAGACAGAGCCAGCGACACCACGAACGCGATCGTGACATGGAACGAGAACGAGATGAATACGGACACGAACGCATGGGCGACCATCGTTCATCGGGAGCTTCTTCGTCCGCTGCTGAGTGGGGCACGGGCAAAGACTTTTTCCGCAAACAAAAAGACCAAGCATTGGAGTTTGCTAAAAACATGAGCATGGAAGATGCCAAAAAAGGAGCCACTGAGACGGCCAAAAAGGCCAAGAAATGGCTCTCTTCCATTAGTGCAACGATCTCGAGTGCAGCAAGTGCGACACTCAAAGTCGACTCTTTACAGATTGGCAAGTTCAATTTGAACGTGATCCGACCACTTGCTGACGGCGCGTACGGTCAAGTTTTGTTGGTGCGATCCTCTCCCTCCAATGAATTGTTTGCGCTCAAGCGGGTGATATGCCAGTCTGCCGAAACGGAACGGGATGTGCAAAAAGAACTGGAAGTTCTTCATGTAAGCATTCTTCTCCTGCAATGCTGTTTGCTTTCGAGGACAAGGTTTTTGGTCGTTTTGCTAACGTAGCATTCATGCATGTCATCTACTTATCGTCAACAGAAAGTCCGCCATCAGAACATAGTGCAACTCGTTGAGTTTGCAGAGACTCGTCATCAGAACCTTGAGGTTAGTGACGCATGACAGTTTGTGTTCCCGTGGACTGATCGTAGTGGGTGATATGCTGATGGTGGACACTTTGACTCTCTGGAACAGTTTAACTTTCTGTTTCCATTCTACGAGAGGGGAAATCTGTGGAATGCTATAGAGTCTGCGCGCGATTCCTCGTCGCCGCTCTGGCCGTTTACCCAATTTACCGCGTTGCATTTGTTTCATGGAATTTGTTCGGGTGCTCTTGCGTTGCATCGCGCGGGTTTCTGTCACCGAGATTTGAAGCCACACAATGTGTTGCTGGCGTGTCCTGCAAATGCTGGAGAAGATTTTTTGGCGTATGTGCCTATTCTGACCGACTTTGGCAGCTGTGCACCGATTGCCATGGAGATTCGCACTCGCAAAATGTCTATGGACGTGCAGGATGAAGCCAATCGAAAGAGTTCGGCACCGTATCGTGCTCCAGAATTGTTTGAGCCCAGTGTCGAGACAACTTTGGATGGACAATCGGATGTTTGGTCACTGGGTTGTTTGTTGTACGCCATGGCATTTGGAACAAGTCCCTTTGAGCATCCAAAGGAGGTAATTTGCCAACCCTATTTGCTAGAATCATGTCATGCGAATAGTTCTGAAGTCTGCTGGGGTTGGATTTCGCAGGGTTTTATGAAACTGGCCTGCATGAATGGGCGTGTAAGCTTCCCCGCAGGTATGTCTTGCGTGATGTATCCATGCTGCTTTGCCGTTGACATCGCTGGTTCGTGTGCCAATAGAGAAAAACGGAGCCGTGTACCATCGCAACGCGAGTTTCTCACTGGAGTTCTGTGATTTCATTCGCGATATGCTACATGTGGTGCCAGACGAGAGACCGACACTTCCTGATGTGCTGGACTTCACAGCGGAGTTGCTCAATGACCACAAATAGTGCTAAGCACCTGTGGCTGGACTTGTTTATTGGTTGTTGAGGATGTGTAAGATCATTGCGTAGAAAGCTGCGTGGTTGCACAACAAGAGCTGAGCACTTTGAATGATAATGAATGATACGACTGTGTTAAAAGAAGTCCTCACGAACGACAACAATTGCAAATCACAGTGGTTGCAGTCTTTCTGCGCATGCAGCTTGACGGTTCACTAAAAACCATGAAGGGTCTACAGACTCGTCCAAGCCAAAGTGGTTATCACCACCGTCATGACATTGGCCCATGATACTGCCATTGTGGAAGTTGCAGCACTCTTTGGCTTTTCCGTAGTGGTCGTCGCTGGTGGCTCCGAAGTCGTCACACCAACAGGTGCAAAGTCACTCTTGCTGGGTTCAGCAACCACCGGATTCTTCTTGCCACTTCCTGAGCCAGATGCTGTCACGCCACCAGAACCTGGCTCACCAGGCAAAACGGTGGTATTGCCTGCTTGGGTTCCGTTTGGTAGATTGGCTGGCAGGGATTTTCCACAATTGGTCAGAAGCTCGGCGAAGTAGTCCTTCCAGTACACTTTTTGATTCGGATTGTCGCGGTCCGCACAATCGGGCATCGCCGTATAAAGGTATTGCAGCGCCGTTGTGCACGATGCTTGATCACACAGCTTGGTGGTTGGCGCCACGGACAGCATTTCCTTCACTTTGAGGGTCTGTTCGCACTGCTGTTTACGAGGATCGGTACGAAAGACGGATCCAATGGCGGTCAGTTGGCCGCGCGTGCAATTGGAGACATTCTTTGGGAAACCGTCGGCGTCCAAAGAGCCTGAACCTGAAGTTGCCACCGTCTTGACGTTGGTGGTGGTTGCTGCAGGTGCCTTGGTGGTGGTAGCCGGAGCGGGGGCTTTCATTGGTGGAAGCGCTTGCTGCAGTCCTGCCGCGACAAAAGCATTTAGCAGCGCGATTGTTGCGAGCGTGTACAACACGACTCGCGCCATTTCTGTTCTTTTTTGGGGCTTCTTCTTCTTCTTCTGGTGATATGTGGAGCGGAGCTGCCAAATTGACGAATGAGAAGATGGCTCTGACTGTCGTCTTTCTCGTGTGTCAAGCAAGGCAGTCAGTCGATTCACTCGAAATTGAACTTTTTACCTTTCCTTTGGGAGATTGGGTGGCTTGATTTTTGGGCACCTACCGAGGTCATTGTTTTAAACAGAACCCTGTTTTTTATGACAGGTTCGACTTATCAAATGAGAGAAAACGATGTTTTCAACATTCTTGCGGCGGGAGCTTTTGTGCAGTACGTGGCGTTTTGAACGTCTTTTTTCGGATCTTGTGGTTATCCAGTTTTCGCATGGGTTCAGTTCGCAGACCGAACAGATTTCGATGGAGGATTGAGTCGCGTAAGATACGGTACTACATTTCTTCTCTCTATCATTGATGCACAGGAAAGTAAACTCTATGGGAAGTACAGTATCTTGGCTTATCCACCTCAGTTGTTTGATGAACCCGTATGTCCATTGAGGGAGTCAGCGGCTTGGTCGAAAAAGCTAACGAGACGACGTTGCACTTTGTCGGATTTGTCAAAGATCATCAACAGCGAATTGCGCGCCAGAGTAAGCAACCGACTTCGCGTCAACCCAAAGGCATATGCAGCACTAAGATACTCATTGGCGAGACTGGTACCGAGAACCCCAGTGTCGTCAGTGCACAGGCACAGCGGGTACTCGGGATCACTTGCGCCAATGATCAACTGACGATGAGGATGGTCCTTGTAAGCGCACAAACATGGCAACATGACTTTGCTGGGATGGCATTGCTCACAAAAGGCCTTGTACTTATCGAGAGTGTGCACGTTGGACGTCAAGCACACCTCGATGGGCAACCGCTTGGCAACCATTTGCGTGTAATCCTGGTCAGCCAGGCAGCAAGCATGGCCAACTCGTTCAGGCATGAATTCCAGAACTTGCTGGGCTTCCTGAGCATCAAAGTGCTCTGCGAAATGCACAGCCAACTTCAGTTCTCCTTGTCGCGCCTGCTGCAGGATGTCCTGAAACAAATGAAATTCGGCTTCGGGAACATTCGGTTGACCACTCAGATCAATGCCAACGATCAAATCGGGTCGCTTTTGCTGCCACTCAAGCGCCAATTGCACGGTTTCGCGAGCGATTTCCACAGATTGGTTTCGATTGATGCTCAGCAACAAGCGCACGTCAATATCCAGGTCTTGTCGAGCTTGGCATTCATCGATGGCTTGAATCACAATTTCGACGTATTGTGCGCGGCTCAAGCCGTCTTGCTGCAGTTCACGCGGTGTGGAGCGTAATTCCAGGTACTTGCAGTTCTCTTGGGCAAAGTCCTCAATGGTTTCGATCACAATGCGCCGCAAAACACGTTTGCTGACAATCACTCGATGAATCAGAGCAAACATCTCAAAGCATTCTTTCATGGAGCGGCCCTTTGGGACATGTAGTTCTGGCGATGTGGTGGCCATTGCGTTTTGCTCTTGAAGCAATTCTTCCAGTGTGGACGGTCGAACGGACCCGTGAATATGCGCATGGAGCTCAATCTTGGGCAGTTGCTTGCAGAATTCTTCCATCGTGCCAGCCACCATTGTCTTGCTCTTCTTCTTCCACTACTTCGCTCTCTGTTTGCTTCTTTGCTACACTTGCGTCAGACCAGCAAATGCGCTGAACGCCCGTTTGTTGCGGTCTCTGACGTTGGTGTGACGCCTGAATGCTCGCGGCTGGCTTTTTTCTGTTGCAGTGTTTGTCAAAAGCGTGCCAGTAATGTGGCACGCTCCACTCATCGCTTCACACGCTGTTCCTCAATTTGTCAGGTGATCCACATGAGGGACGCGCCACAATGGGTTTTCTGCCACGTTACACTGCATCTCTCGTTGGTTACAGAACCACAAAGTGTTCCCCAACGAAAGACAAGCAAGCAAACGTAAAAGCCAACTAGCCACGGCAAAAGCCAAACGAAGCTCTTGTCAACAGAATCAGCGCAACAAAAAACCAACAGACCCAAGAAGAAGAAGAAAGATGATTGATCACTTTGTGGTTTTCAGCAAATCCGGCACAGTGTTTTGGTCACGCACCCTTTGTAAATTGAATGGCGAACCTATCCACGATTTGATCGACAAAGTGCTGATGGAAGATCGGTCGGGCGAAAAGAGTTTCGTGAACGACATGTATTGCATGCAATGGGTGTTTGAGAACAAATTGGATCTAGTGTTTGTGGTGGTCTACCAAAAGATCTTGCAGCTGCTGTATATTGAGGAATTGCTGGACAAAGTCAAGCAAGAGTTTTGTGAAATGTTTCGAGAAGATATTCTGGCGCGTCAAGCGCCGGTCGTCTATGATGATCAATTCACGCAATTGCTGCGACAAGTGGAATTGAAGTTTGTCGAAAAAGCCGCTCGAAAAGGACCGCGGGTGAGGAACTAGCTGCTCGCGTAGTGGCGCATGCTTGGTCGGAGATGATTCGATTGACCAAGTAGCGGCTTTGTTTCTTTGTTGACCAGGCGTTTAACTCGACGAAAAGAGCGAAAGAAGGCTCTTCTGCCAATGGCAACAAATCCTCTTCGTCTTCGTCTGCCGAAACTGGTTCGTCGTCCAATAAAACGACAAACAATACGGTGAGTTCGGCGGGCTGATATTCCAGAATCAGGATTGGCAAGATAGGCTTTTGGTGACTTGATACGCTGGACCTAATGTGGCTTTGGCAGGATGATGATGATGGTGGAGATGGCAACCTGAATGGGCGGGGTAGTGACGAGCCGCGAGCTCCAGGTGTGCGAAAGATGCGGACGGGTCCACCAAGGAAGGCGTCGAAGAAGAAGCAAAAACAACCCGACGAAAAGGAGAAGAAGTCAGGCAAGAAAATGACCAAATGGGATGATACCAAGCTCTCCAAGGAGGAAATGCTCGCGCTTGATCGCTCGAGAGAGGTAGGGGTCTGCGATTCCTCCATGATTTGTAATAAATGTGCAGTATTCGTATTGACTATCGCCACTTGCTTGACAACAGACGACAGCAGAAGAAGCGGAAGCTCAACTTCGTGAGAAACGTGAAGCCTACATTGGCGTGAGTTGGTGGAATCTTTTGTTCTGTCCTTACAATGTGAACAGTTGAATGACGTCAGCCTGGAATGTTTTGCAGGAAGAAGAAGTCAGTGACTCGGAGAGTCCATCAGACGATGAGGACGATGATGTGCCACCATCTTCAGAGAGTGAATCCGATACGAACAACAGCAACTGGTCTTTTGGAAAGACGCGCATTGGATCGTTTTTGCAGAGTGTGTCGGGTAACAAGGTGAGGCATTTCATTATCTGGACAAGCATTGCTTTCTTTTGCATACTCATTTTTGTGACGTTGGTCCTGCCAGGTTTTGGACCGTGACGATCTCGAGCCAGTGATTGCTCCCTTGCGTCAACAGTTGATCAGCAAGAACGTGGCTTCGGAAGTCGCGGAAGAACTCTGTGAGTCTGTTCTTGTGACTCTTGTGGGCCAACGACTTGAAAGCTTCACGCGTGTGGCGACTGTGGTTCGCAAGGCCATGGAAGCCGCCTTGTTGCGTATCCTGACGCCAAAAAAGTCGACCGATGTGCTCCGAGAGATCCTGGACGCTCGTGCTGCCGGTCGTGCGTACAGCATCGTGTTTGTTGGCGTGAACGGCGTAGGCAAATCCACGAGTCTCTCCAAAGTCTGCTATTACCTGAAGTCCAAAGGGGTGAAGGTCATGATCGCAGCCTGCGATACGTTCCGGTCCGGTGCTGTTGAGCAATTGAACCAGCACGCAAGAGTGCTGGACGTACCGTTGTTTGAAAAAGGCTACGCCAAAGATCCGGCAACGGTCGCGCGCGATGCCATCAAGCATGCCTCCGACACTGGCTACGATTGTGTGTTGATTGACACCGCTGGCAGAATGCAGAACAACGAGCCATTGATGCGTGCCTTGGCCAAACTCGTGTCCATGAACGATCCAGATTTGGTGTTGTTTGTCGGCGAAGCGCTTGTCGGTAACGACGGCATTGACCAATTGTCTATGTTCGATCGTGCACTGGCTGATTATTCGGATCGCCAGGTGCCCCATTGCATCGACGGCATCGTCATCACCAAGTTTGACACCATCGACGACAAGGTCGGTGCCGCCGTGTCCATGGTGTACAAGACTGGCCAGCCCATTATGTTTGTTGGCACGGGCCAGAAGTATACCAATCTCAAGAAACTCAACGTTCGCACGGTCCTTCGATCGCTCTTGGAGTAAACACAGTTGATCTTCTTGAGCCATGCAATTCTTCCATTTAGTGCAGTGAAGCGGACCTTTTGTAATACATTTTTTCATAGTGGATCCGCTCGTCCACTGTTTGTTGTCGATTGTCCGCTCAGTGTTTTTCCTTTCTGCTCCACTGTTTGCTCAAACAACCACAGTCCTTGCCCAATCCAAGAGTGTAAATGTGGGTGCTCGATGTGATCAGTGCATGTGACGAACCACAAGAGCACCGCCATCAGAGCTTTTATCTGATCGCAGGCGAATGGAGCATCGGGCGAAAGCGTTGCCATTTCAATTTCAATTCCGACGCGTCCATTTCTCGCTCGCATGCGCTTCTCCACGTCGGCGCATTGTCGGTGGAGCAATTGCAAGACCCCCAGTCGCGGCCATTTCTCAAAGTGGTGGACCAGAATTCTCGCTTTGGCACGTTTGTCAACCAGGACCAAGTGCTTGGTGAAAAAGCGCTGCAACATGGCGATGAGATCACTTTTGGCGCCAAACGAACGGTGCTGCGCGTGCGCTACCAGAGCTTTTTGCTGGTGGCATCGCGCATTCTAAAGCCCAATCGTAGCCGTGTCAATGATGCCTGCCAGCGGCTGGGCATGCATTTGATCCAAAAAGAAAATAAAGACGCGACCCATTGCATCATGGATCCGGGAAAAATTGTCGCCACCATCAAGGTTTTGTGGGCTTTAGTGTACAACCAGCAAGTGGTGTGTACGCCCTGGCTGTTTGAGATTCTGCAACGCAAATGCCTGGCCGATGCGTTGCCCAAATGCGACCAATTTCTTCCCCAAGATGACAACTTACCCTCGGTGGCCAACAATTATCTGCCCAACCCGTTGCGAAAGAGTTTGTTTCGCCAACATGTGGTGGTGTTTCTGGTGCCAGGCAACATGGAGGAATTGATTGTAGCCATGGGCGGAGAGCAGATTCTTGCGTACAAGTTGCGCGAAGACCAAGAAATGCTGGTGTGCCTTGAGCAAGCAGCATGTTCTTCGCGTCATGTCATGGTCGTGGAGCCCAATATGCCCTCCAATAGCAGTAGCAACAACAGCAATAGTGCCACGGAGGATGGTGCCGGCAGTTGCAGTGACAACAACACCGTTCAAAGGCGAGTGCAGCTGCTTCGAGAACTACAGGCTCCCTTTGTGACGATTCAAGAGTTGGCAGCGAGTGTGATCTTTGTGAAAACTCCAGCGTTGAAGTCGACGATTTGCCTTGGCCACCATGGCAGCAGCTCTGGTTACTCGTCTTCCTCGGCTCTGACAGAACAAAAGACCTCATGTGCACTCGTGGAAGAGACTGCGTCTGGTCGACCCGAAGAGACTGCAACCGCAACTACAGCAGCAACAACCAGAACCATGCCAGGGACACAGCAAGAATTAGTGAGAAACATATCCCGACCTGAAAGTATGATTGATTCCGTGAAGGAACGGGAGTCGCCAGTACGAACTCCACAAGAAAGTGTGACTGTCAAAGCAGAACCCACCAGTCTGTTAGAAGCAGGCCACAGCAGCATGAGACTGGAGGAACCACTTGCGGTGAAAAGCGAGAATGAAAGCATGAATCATCGCGTGAGAGTGCCGCCACATGATCCATTGGATGAACACAAAGTGCTCACGAGCACAAGCAGCATCATGCCTGGTTCAACGCCAAATGTGGATGAGACGGGATGGGTGTCAACGTCTCGACGGTTCAAGAGCATGCCTCAGATTCCGCAAGAGCTCGGCGAGCCGACTCCGATTGTCATGAGTGCAAGTCTAGTCGTGAAACGAAAAAGCCCGCCAAGCAATCCGCCCGCAGATTCCATTTCCGCTGCTTCAACAACAAGCCAACTCGTCAATTACAAGCGATTCAAGAAAGGAAATCTGCCTCCCTCAAGGAACAAGTCGTGGTCTTTGTTTCCGATCCAAACGGTCGCCACAAGCGTGGACAACGACGCCAGGTCCTCGATGCAATGCAGCATGCAAGCCGTCGAAGAGCAAGAACGCATTGCTGATGAACTGTTTGCAATTGCAGAAAGACGTGCCGCACGAAGAAAACTCTGAGATGGTTGAGGCATCCACATAATTCGATCAAGGCTCTTAGCAGCGTCACAACACTATCATCTGTAGCTGTCTGGTTGGTTGTCATCGCGTATTTCATGGACCATTAAATAACACTCGTTTGGTCACTTGCAACATTTGTTCGTGACACTGTTCCATTGCCAATTCATTTGCCGCACGAGTGATATTGTCCAGTGCCGAGTCCTCTCCGTCACGAGTGGCCTTGTCGGGCACATAATACTCTCCAATGCGTGCACTTCTTCCCCGAGGCATCACCAGTGATTCGGTCGCATCCAGTTTGTTGGCCAAAATCATCACACGCTCCGACAGCCGTTCACGATTCTCTCGTTCCAGCATTGAGTTCGAGCTCAGTGTACGCATCCACAAGAACTCTTCCGACAAAACGCTCACGATCTTGGACCCTAGGGTGCCCGTGAAGTACTCAACGTCCAGAGTGTAATACCTACAACCAAGAATCTCTCAGAGTCAGCTACTCTGGAGGGATTCATACAAATCAGAGCCATTCATTCACCTATTCCAGCAGCTTCCCCATCGTTCAATGCGGGTCGTATCATCCGTCACAATGGTTCCATCGGGAGTCTCGTTGACGGGTGCAGCAAAATCGGGAGGATACACTCGATACGCACCCATTTCAGGTCTTTTCTTGGCCAGAGACCGCAAAGGATCCACGACAATCGCGAGCCATGGGTTGCCATGCGGGTCTTCAGATCGTTGCCATTGCAACTGGGTACTTACGTCGGTGCTCGAGAGAAAGCAGTGGCTGTGCACTTCGACATCAAACGGATGGCTATGGTACCAGCCCATGAATTTTTCTTTGCGCGTTTGCTCAATGGCTTCCCCAAGCGAGATCATGTAATTGATGACTTCGGCATCGTCCGCCAGCACTTTGGTTTCAGCTCCTTCAATTGGCAATGGGAAGGCATCCGTGACGATCAATGTGTGCAAATCACCGCCGTCCTTGTCGCTTCCAACCGATGGCCTCCCTAGCAAAAGTCCCATGATCTCAAGGGGTTTGCCGCCCGAAGAGGCCTTGATGCCTTTTTCCACGCCCGAATTGGCATGGTGCATCATGCGCATGGTCGCGGCTGGTGTGACGATCACTTTCTTGAAGTACTTTGGGTCCTGGTTCCAGAGCTTGTTGTTGCGCACTTCTTGAAGAAGGTCCTCGTCCACGCTGTATGCAGCGTCACCTTTGGACAGCGCACTCATCTCGCTCGCTTTCTTGCTGTTGGCTGAGTCACTCGCCATCTTGCTGCTTTGCTCTCGGATATGCCTTGCTAATGTGGTATCCCCCGGTTCAGCCGAGCAGGTTTGGAACCTACGAACCGTGTCTTTCAACAAGGCAGAACCGTAAAACAGCAAAGGTTCTTCCATGTTGGTTTGAAATAAAAGGTGCATTTTAGAGCATATGAAAGACTCTCATGCATCAAGCAATAAAGAAATGGCCTGTTTACTGCAGAAAGCGACATGAAACGCTCCATGTTAAAAAACGGTTAGCTTCACAGTGTGTTACCTCCCTCTTCAAGAACACCCGAGAGCGAGCGAACGTCCATGACGCTGCTGCCTGATCTCTCCAATAGAACAACCAAACTCAACATTCCCTGCACTGCTGCAACGAGCGTGACGTCCAAGACGGCCACCACGCGGCGCGTTTCTCTATGAGAAAGAATCGATCGGGTCGTGTAGATCCCTCCGCGTCTTCTTCTTCTTCTGCTTCTTCTGCTGGTTTGGCTTCTTCGAGTTCTTTCGCTTCTTCGGGTGCTCCAACTGGTGCTGCTGCTTCTGCTCCTTCCTCTTTGTCAGCTTCTGGCGCACAAAGCAACCATGGTCGTCGTCAATTGAGTCTCCTCACAAGTCGAAGCAAGGACACCACCAAGCGCCAAATGCGGATTCCACCACCGCCACTCGCTCCATCGTCGACTTCGTCTTCGTCTTCGACGCTGCGAGCTTCCTCGTCACAGTTCAACAAGACCCCAGCCATTGCAATTCGTCGGCACTTGCATCCCGGTCACCAGGGACCGTTGGGTTCTTCGGATGGTTCTTCGTCTTCGACAAAAATCCCGCCAGCTGGAGGAAATATTGCTGGCGGCTCTTCTGCTGCCGCCAAAGCCAAGGCGTTGGCTTTGACAGGTTCTTCAGGGTCAGGTTCAACATTGTCAACGTCGTTGAATCCCGAGCCGATGACTCTGGGTGAAATCTATCTGAACGATCTCTCGGACATTCGCGTGTTTGATCTGATCAATCTGGAAAAGCAGGCAATTTGTGTGCAACTGGGTGCGGAATTCCGAAAGCCTTTTCATCGCAGTACGTGGGCGTTTCAGCTGGAGAATGAAAACTACAATAGTGCATGGGACCATTTGTTTCCCGTCGGCGACAACCAGGAAGCCACTATGGAAGAAGACTTTAGCCAGCACATGCCCCAGTCTGTGCTTCGCGCGACTTCCAAGGCGGCTTTGTGGTCGGAGAACCTATACTTGAGCGAGGCCTACAATGAATTGTTTAACCAGATCGGACTGATTCAGCAAGTGGTGCTTGAACCGGAAGAAACCAAGCGGATCTTCTTTTCCATGTGCGTCAAGATTGATAACCACGATGGACGAAGTAGTGCTTCCTCAACAACCAGTGGTGCTACTGGTTCTGCTGTTGGTGCAGGAGGAGGCTCGCACGGAACAACATACAGTCTCGCCAATGCAGATTCGTCGGAAGAGGAACGCATGCATTTGAATGAGACCTCTTGCCTTGTTTTGAGTGGAAAGTTGGTGCTCAAAGTGCAGTATGTGAAGCATCCCTTGCAACAAAAGTCCTCAGTGCCTTTGCCCATTCCGCTACCAACTCCACAAGCTGAGACGAGTTTTCCACTGCAGGGGCAAGTGTGCCGCTCGATTTTGCGAATAGATGTCAAGGAGCTGCATTTCGATGATTGTGTGCCAGGCGGATCGTACGTCAAAGATTTCACGGTGTGGAATCGTTCCGAGATCCCGCTGTTATTCAAGTTGGTCTCGTCCTTTGATTCCACGAAAGAATCCATCACCTGCACAGACTACAACACTGGATTTGTGATTGATGATCGCACCTGCCAAGCGGCTGCGTATGGTCACGTTCGAATTCGGGTCACATATCGGCCTGTCCAGGTGAGAACTATCCCGTTTGTTGGAATCGATATGCCCCGTAAGAGGTGCTAACCAGAGCAATTTGATGGCCTGCCTAGGTCGGAGAACAATCCTTTGAAGTGCATGTTCAGAACCTTCACGATAGTCGAAATGTCAAGATCCTAAAAATCCATGCCATCGCAAGCAAAGAACACCACCGAGAAGGGTTGGCCATCAAAGAACCCAACGGATCGTATCTTATGAGTGGAAGCAAACTGGACTTTGGGGATTGCTACACAGGCGTGGCAACTACCAAGCTGCTGGTCCTCAAAAACACAACGGAAGCTTCCCTGCATGTTGAGTTAAC
The DNA here is from genome assembly GCA_027475765.1 of Paralagenidium karlingii. NCBI lineage: Eukaryota > Oomycota > Peronosporomycetes > Paralagenidium > Paralagenidium karlingii. The sequence continues at coordinate 112,126 of JAMFLO010000020.1, forward strand.
AAGTGATCGTCCAAAAGAGATCACCTTTGAGCTCAAGTTAATGCAGAATCGTGCAAGATCGGCTCGTGCTCCACGGTCGGAAGATTTGCTGCTGTCACCTAGTGATTCGAATGATGGATCAAGATCAAGTCGCAAGGGGTCACTCTCCCCAGAAATGCGCCGGCCGGCTCTCGGCAACACCAGTGAGCTTGAGTCGTTTGGTGTGGACAGTGATGAAGAAGCCGATGATAACGAAGGGGATTTTTTCGATGATGACTTTGCGCTTCCAAAACGGGCACTTCCTGAAGAGAATGCTGGCGGTGAATTGGATGATCTGGATGATGATTTTGAGTTTGATGGTGAGCGAACTGCGCGGTCAAGCAGCCCACCGCTCGGCAACAAGACTCGTGGAAGTTCACATGCGGGTGGGGAAGGATTGAAGCGAAGCCATCGGATGAAACCCAGAAAAACAGGAAAAAAGCAGCCTCGTGTGCGTGATTTGGTGTATGAAAGTGGTGTGGAAAGCGGGACAAGTGCATGTTCTTCGCCTGAAAGAAGGATTACTCGACGTACCAATCGACCAAGTGGATTCTCGTTAAGCCATGACGACCCTGCAGGGTCCAATTTTCTCGTCGAAACGCTTGACTTGGCACCTGGAATGGAACGAATGATTCAGGTTTTGTATTGCCCCGCATCCAATGTTCCCCTAGATTCGCAGTTCAACGACACGTCGGATGCGATTGACCTAAAAGGCTGTCGACTCACGAAACAGACCTTTCGCGTCTCGTTTCGTTGTTTTCAGATGCAAGGAACTTGGCAACAAGCTCAGTCGCGTGTGTACGACCGCACGTTGGGCAAGTCGATTCACATTCGCGCGAGAACCTGCACGTCCATCGTGACCGTGACCCCATCTATTCTGCATCTAGGTGACTGCAACATTGGTGAATTGAAAGGCAGTTCTTGTATGGTGACCAACCATTCGGAACTTCCGACCGTCGTGAAACCTGTCGTGACTTCCAAGGTGATTTCTACAGTTCCAAATGATGAAATGACGTTGGGTCCGAAGCAGAGTTTGGAGCTCAAAGTGGAGATCATTCCGCGGAAAACCAATCCCAATTATTCCCGACTGATTTCCGTTGTAAATCTGCGGAACAAGTCGAATATCCCTCAGATTTGTGTCCGATCTAGCAACATGGATGCACACCATGTCATCTACCACTCGTTGTTTTACAGGCTGCTGACCCAGTCCCGATCAGCATTCCTGAACTTTGAGCATGTGGCTGTGAATAGTATCGGTATCCAGGTGTTCGACTTGGAGAACATCACCAACGCACCGTTGAATTTGCATTTGCAGAGTTCGGACAGCTCGCGGGTGAAGTTGTACCATCTGAAAATGGGATATGGAAGTGGGACGGTTGAGGCGACTTCGCAGCAGAAAGGACCGTACTTTCGAGCAATCAGCAACGATTCGGATACGAAGAGCGTGTCGGTGCATTCGTCATTGTCTTCCGTTGCTCTCAACTCGTTGGCTGGAGCGAGCAAATACGCTCCACTGGTTGCAGTCGGAGCTAACACGCCGACTCAAGTGGTTCATCGACAATCTGGAAGAGTCATTCGACGAAGAAGGTCTATTGGTAGTCTGTCAGAGCTGGCATCATCAAGCTCGTGGAGTGCAAGTGGCTGGACTGGCAAGAGGACTAACATGTCCACACTGCTGCGGAGTTACCTTGCGAAGAAACCATTGGTTAATACACCAACAGCAAGTGTGGCAAGCGTGGCAAGCCAAGCAGGCAGTGCAGGTTCGGCAGTTTTATCACCGGTGAGCAATGAGTCTTCGATAGCAACGCCAACTGCAGCCGCGGGATCAATGACACCCAAGCCCCCAAATCCATCGGGCATTCGTCAGATCTCTGAAGAGCTGGCTTCACTGATTGAGCTATTTGAGCTATCTCGAGCCGAGTGTGAGCAATACTGCCATGGAAATGTGATCTCCTACGACAAGGAGGTCGAGATTGTGGGGCTAGTTCGAGAAAGAATGAGACGCTTCCAGACCTTCGTTGCGGACAAAAAATTGATTCCTCTGGGCAAAGGCAAAGAACGCAATGTGCGCATTTCACCAAAAAGCCAACAGCGAATTGTCGCGGTCTTTTCTCCAATCGCGGAGACCAACTTGTTTGACAATGGCAAAATCCACATGGAGAAGTACAAGATCTTCATCACACTTCCGCCAGGTGGGAATCGTATCGGATTCGGTGGTGACACCAACTACACCGGCGGTGGGTTTAAGAATGATCAAGCTCGAACGGTCTGGACTTCGTCACGGCATCCATTTGATTCCCGTTCCTCTGTCCGTGAACTGTTATTAAAGAGTCGTGTGTGCCGTTCCGTGTTGAATGTGAACCAGAAAAACATCAACTTTGGGCGAATTACAACCTCTTCGAAGAGTTCAAAGCGACTTGTCGTGCAGAACATGTCTGCAATTCCGTTGGTGTATGCAGTTGAGAAGACAGGTTCGATTTCTTCGGGGTTCTTGGAGATCAAAGAAGGAGAAGTTGGAGTCGTTAAGGCTTTTGGCTCCAAGAACATCTGCTTTGAATTCCAGCCAACCCTTGCAGGACCGTTTGAAGAAAAACTCAAGATTGTGAATGTGCAAGATGTTGAGAATTCGGTGTATGTGACAATCAAAGCCAAAGTGGTGAAACGCGAGACATTCAAGTTGTTACAATCGGGTCAAGTGATCTCGCTGGGCAAATGCCTTGTGGGTGAAAGAAGTGAAGAAGTCAAGATATCGGTGCGAAATACAAGTCGCAAGCGAAGAGAATATGCCATTCAGGTGGATCCTTCGTTCACTCAACCAAACCTCCGACCAAGTTTTTACTTTGCCATGGATGATGCACCATCGTGCACCATCACCCAAGCACAAGAGAGAAAACTCGACGAAGAACTGGAGAAATTGGAGCACAAGTTGCGGATCGCCGTGACGAAAAAGAAATCAGACAAGATTCGCAAACTGAACGCGAAGATTTCGCGTGTGAAATCGCTTTTGAATGGTGAACAAGTGCCAGCCGAGAGGCTGGATGCGTCCAAGCCCAGTGACTTGAGCACCGATTATGATGAGAGTGGCAATAGTGAGTCCGAATACTCCGAAACCGAGGCTTCTTCTCGTTCTAGCTCGCGCTCGCATCATGCCAAGAGCAATGCGTCTTCAGAGGGCGGCAAATCTGCGACCATTCCAACCCCCAATATGTTTCACTTTGCGCTTGATGCAGAAGCAACATGCCGAATTGTGACTTACGTTGTGTTCCAGACAATCCACGATTCTTCTTCAGCATCACGTGAAGTAGACAGCGCGGCGGTTGCAGCAACAAAGCCAAACTATCGGAGTCAAAAGGCACGCAAACGTCAATTACGACGTGAATCGACTCCTGTGAACGGAGTTGGAAAGTTTCTGTTGTATGAACAACAGAACCGAGATGTGGTGAAGGAACTCCAGTATTCGGCTGAGATTTTCTTCCGCACGCCAGCAGGGGAGACTGCGTATTGTCGTGCTGTGGGCAAGACGTTGTTGCCTCCATTTCCTCAAGTGACACCGCCGAAGAAAACGTTGTATCGCAAGTTTTCTCTGGAGAGATCTGGTGGTGATCGAGACAATGAGGAGCGAAAGAGAACTATGGAGACAAGTTCAAGTGAACCCCAGCTATCAATTCCAAGGTCTGCGAGCAGCAGTAGTCTGGATCATCAGGTGAAGGCAGGTTCACATGGTGGAGGTGGCAGGAAGAATGGCCCACCTCGACCGGAGGATCGCTCAAGAGCAGCCCATAAACCTCATGCGGCAGAAGTGGCGACAGTGATGCCGACTCAACGCCGCGACGGCTTGCAGCAAGAGCCAATTATCATGCATTTGGCTCAAAGCAAAAAGCTGCAGCTGGCATCATTGGTGATTCGACTTGAAGAGTCTCCTGCTGAGGCTTGCTCGACCAAAGTGGTTCTTTCGTATGGAATGGAAATGGAAAAAATGAATCTGGAAGTGCGGTGGCATCCTGCTAAGTCTCTCGAACGTCTTGTGACTTTTACTTGTCAGGTGGTTCAAAGGCATTCGAGCCTGGTAGGTATTTCTGGTGCCTCAACTGGTACGGCAACTTGCACGTCGGCTTCTCATGCGCCGAAGGGAATTCTCATGAAAGCAGGCGATGCAAAGGCTGAAGTTCTTCCTGTCAATTTGCAACTGTCTTCGCATTCAAATGTTCAGCTTCAGTTCCGCTGGATGTATATCCAACGAGCGGGGTTTGCTACGTCTACTACTTTGGCGTCTTGTATTGGGACCTCTGTATTGGACGCGATTGCCACCCACTCGGAAGTGAACTGCGGTACGCTTCAATTCACTTGCAAACCGTCGGGGTCATCATCAGCAATTTCACCCAACAGCGAATTCACCAGAAACCTCGATGTTGTTCTCTCGAGAACGACACACAGGTCTCTTCGACTTCAGAGCGATCGAGTTGATTTGGGGGACCAACAACTGCACACTGAAGTAGAGAGTGAATTTGTGGTGGAGAACGTTTCTTCTCAGCCGATGCGATTCCTTGTGATGACTTCTAGTTCCGATGCATCTGTAGGAAGTGGTGCCATTGAAGGAAGTCCGACTGGTGCGAATGGAACAGGCGAATTTGCGTTTGACCATGCAAGTGGTTTTGTCGAGCCAGGATCAACCTCCACGGTTCGTTTCCGATACAAAGGACTCACGCCTGGTAAACACAAAGAGCGACTTTTGATTCGCAACCTCACGGATCGTCTGGACTGCTCAACACTCTCAGTAACTGTTCGAGTGACACGCCCTGTCTACGTGAGAATCCCTGGGCTTGATCCTCATTCAACCGGCAGATTGGAGGTGTTGGACATCGGACCGTGCTATGTGACTCCTGAAATGCAGGATACCAGTGTCGAGAGTCCAAACGTTTCCCTGAAGTTCAGCAAGGTGTACAAGCTCACCTTGCAGAGTCAGGTCGCGGAGACACTGGTGCTTAGTGCATCGTCGAACTTGAAAACGCAGTGTTATGTGTATGAAGATGGACGGCTTCACCGAGAAGCAACGAATGTAGTCCTCCAAGGGCACGAATCAATCGACCTTTATGCTGCCTTTCGACCTCGACTGCCATCTGATGCCTTCAAGACTGGTGCATGTCGAGAATTGGTTGGTGGCATTCGTGTTCAGTTGTTTGCGACACCCGGGGAATCCTCATCACAACTTGAAGAAGAGAAAGCCAACATGGTGGCCGAGTTCACCATCAAATTCGTGGGCATTGCAGGTGTGAGTATGGCTCGAGTTTCACCAATTCTGCTCGACTTTGGTGTGGAGAACAACACCGACCCTGTACAACTTCCTCAATCTCATGAAGGGCGCTTTGAGATCGCCAACCTGAGTAAAGGCTTGCCTTTCCAGTATCGACTGTTTGTGACAAGTGACGCTGAAGGATACTCGGATGACGACGAGTCACTTCACGTTGCGTTGGTTCATGAAAAGGGTGAGATTGCACCAGGCGAGACTGGGCAAGTTGTATTCCGTTTGATGGCCTACACCAATGGATTGTTTCGCCGACGAATTCTGATTGAGAACATCCATTACCATGGCAAGATCAGTTATGTGGATGTCGTCCTGTTTGTGGATAATGGCACACTTCAATGCGATGTGCATCCAACTGCACCTGAGACCGACAGTGCCCCAAGCATTGATGATGAAGCTGCTGATGACGACAAACAGATCGCTTTGGGTGTTGTGAACGTGATCAAAATGAACTGTTCTCTGCCGGCATTGGTCAGCACAAACGCTGAGAGCGAGATCATTGGGCGCAAATACCGCATTTTTGAGGACTTGAGTGGTGAATTCTCCAGTTCTTGCGATCGTCACGTCTCGATCACCAACACTTCGGCCACGGAATTACTGTTGCGTCCATTGAGTAACTTGCCATTGATTTTCGCTTGGAACACTCAGCCTAGAAAGTGTCCTTTTGAAGGTCAAGATGTGACGCACCTGGAGCCCATGGCGGTGAATGTCGAAGAAGCGCGGCAGCTCGTTTTCCAGGCCCCACCACGAACGAATGAGAATGCTCAATCATCAACCCAGTTGTATTATGGTGCAACTCGTGGTATTTCGCCTGGTGGGAGCTTGGTGTTGCATTACCGATTTGCTTCCGTGGCAATGACGGGTCCCTTGCCTGTTGACGTGATTGAGAGCGGGAAACTTCTTCCTTTCGAGGGTCTTTTGGCAATTCAAAGCTTTGGCCCTTTGCTCAAGAACGAAGCAGAAAAGGAAGCCTCGACGCTCAAGCGATTTACAATGACGGGAAACTTTGGTGAATCACGGATTCAGGTCCAAGAGAAGTTTGTGTCTTTGGGTAAAGTGGGCTCAGCGTCTGGATGGAAACACAGCCGTTTTGAGGTCATCGTCAAGAATTCCTCCGAGGTGTCTGTCTGTTTTGCCATTGCCAATATTCCGAAGTGCATCAGTGTGACTCGTGTGGATGGTGCGCAACGGGCCACGTATCATGCATGCGCGCCGATAGATGCATCATCCAGCATTCCGTCTCTCCGATCTCTGGCCTTGCACGCGGACAGGCACGGCAGAGATAACACCGACGACGCTTCTTGGCATGTTTGGTCGCTGGAGGCAATGAAATCTTGTGTTTTGGAGTTGCAGTTTGTTCAGACGGAGGAGGTTCCAATCGCGGGTGAACGACAATATGATTTGCGGTTCTTAAACCTCAACAACCCTCAGAACATTGAGGTTGTTCAAGTTCATGTCCAGATCATTTCGTCATACATTGAGGTGGTGGTGGATCCCGAGAGCACAGGGGTGGGATCCTCAGCTGCAGCAGCAGGAACGGCAGCGTTGATGGCAGCTCCAAACGCGCATATCGCTAACCTACCACAGATTGTCGTGCCACCACCTTTGGATGCTCCACCCCAGGGTTGCAGTTTTTGGTTTTCACTGCGAAATGTATACGACGAAGAACTCTTCATCCGGTTTTCTTCGCGGTTGCCAGCGTCTATCAGTGAATTGATGGAACTGGTATTGTTTGTTCGAACCTCGAATGCACCAGTCAGCGAGATCCAAATTGCACCGGGTGAATCGATTGACATTCGGGTGGTTTGCCGGGTGTTCCCATCGTCGAGGCTGTCGGCCGAGTTTTGGAAAGCAACAGAAAGTGTGGTTTCCGTGGCGAATCTTCAAGACATTGGTGTCGTCCAATTGGAGTTTGGAATTGCTGGGAAACAGGGAACAACTCGAAGTGAAGAATTGCAGGTTCGTGGACGTCTGGCGCCAGGAAAAACGTTTGTGCTTTCCACTTCGTCGCTTCATTTCTACGCGACCGCTTCGGAATTGCCCACGGACTTCCCGATTGACAATTTACCGTTGTCGCTGCGAAACAATCGTCATCTTCGTCGGAGCAATCCACCAAACACCACCAGCAACTCCAGTAACGCTACGGTGGTCTACCAACTCAAGAACATGGTCGAAAGCTTTTGGCTTCGCAATCCGTGCACCACTCAGGCACTGAATTTTGTGATTGATTCGATCCCCATGAGTTTTCCAGGCATGTGCGTTGTGAAAGGCACAACGACGTCCGAAATGTGCGCCATTAGTGACTTTTTTGAAGCGGTCGCGGTTCCTTCGTCCGGAACAATTGCTCCTGGAGACTCGGTGAAAATCTCGGTGCGATTGGAAGAAGCGCAGGTTGGAAGCTTGGCGGAAGACAAAGAAGGTGAAGCAGGACCGTTGAGTGCATTGCACTTGCAAAAGCTTCGCCATCATCCGTCTTGGCGAAGCAGTTCATGGGGGTCGGATCCGCCCAGTATTGGGAAAGAGGCCAACGCACCAAATCTGCTGTACTTGACTGTTCGTGATACCGAGCTAAGTGCAGACGCAGGTGCAAGCACGGATGTGGAGATTCAACTGATCACTCAAAACCCAGCGACTTTGTTCCCAAGCGAATCCAAGCCATCGATCGACAAAGCGCTTTTGGACGCCGCCTTTGCTGCTCGCGAGAAGAAGCTTTCGCTTCCCACTTCGAAGAAACTATATGCTAACCCTGTCGAAGAAGAAGTTGGTACTGCCGATTCCCAATCTCCTCCACACCAACCGGAAACCAATCCCGGCACGAAGCAACAACCTTCACAGCCTCGTGCGATGCAGCTTCCTCTGCTTGGTATTCGTGGTTGCACTCCAGTAGAGAATACCGCGCTTGAGTGCACACGGTTTCTCATTGATGTGGGCCAGCATACAATCCGCAACGGAGGTGTGGTAGAGTGGGAGATTACCATTGAAGGCATCTTCAACAATTCTGATTGCGAACTACTGGAGTATCGAATTCATCCTGTTGATGGCAACGTTCGCTCGTGGCTTCAGCTAAGTCGAGACCGGGGTACTGTCGACCGTTCGCGCAACTATCAAAGCGTGGTGCTGTATTTCCTGCGAGACGTGGTGGGACTTTACTCCACGTATGTGGTGCTCGAGAACTTGATGAATCCAGCAGATCTGAAAGTGATCCATGTGCGTCTTGAAGTGATCGCAGACCTAAATTCGCTGCGAAGCATGTCTTCAACACTGGATCCCACAGCTTGTCTGTTCCGCGTGTTGGTGACCAGTCTCAATGAGTCGAAACGTCATCGATCGAGTATCGAGAATGAGACCAGCAAGAGTGGAAACCTGAAATCAGGTTCCTCGAGTTCGTCTTCCGCGACGTCAAGTTCTTCATCGTCATCTTCATCGTCAACTTTGTCCCACCTGGAGATTGATTATGGTGAAGTGTACTATTACAAACCGTACCACAACCATTCGATCGTCTTGGAGAATTCTTCTGGACTGTCTTTGGATTTCATGCTTTCCAGCAATGCGAGACCGCAAGAACTGAGCTTTTCGATCGCACCGACTTCGTACAACGAAGTCACCACCATCACTTTGGGGGCCCATGCTCGCACCCAAGTGTTTTTGCATTTGCGTCCGTTGCCGAAGACAACGTCGTCGGAAGAGAACGAACGATGGGATCGCAAGATTGAAGTTTATGTGAATTGTCGGCTTGTCAAGGATTTTCGGGAAACGGTGGTGCTCAAGGTGATCTGTAATCAACCTCAACTGGCTGTGAACGTGGCTTCGTCACGTTCCGACAAGGACTTGCGCATGAGAGAATTGGAAGCTAGTGCGGCATCTACCACCAATCCGTTTGGCTTTGCTAATCCGCCGGCGTTTCTTGGCATGGTCTTTTCCATGTCGGAATCCAGCATCTCGGCAGCGTCCGAGAGCAAAGACTTGTGTGTTGATGCCAGCGGAGAAGACATGGAGAAGTTTTTGGTGGTTGCCAACACCAAGTTGAACGAAAAAGCATTGATTGCCATCCGCAACGACACGTTGTTTTTCGAAGTGCAGGTCGATCCGGGAACTGCGTCGGAGTCGACGATTGCTGGGCCTTCGACCATGCCGACCGAAGCAGACTACTTGGACAAAAGCATTTGCGCAGGCAAACGTCCTGCTTTGCTTGTGACTGTGAAACCGCAGAGCTCGGTCGTGTTTCGAGTGATTCCCAATCTCAAAGCACTTCAGAAGCATCATCAACTCTGGGACCACAGCGTCAAGGAACACATGACTGTGTACAACATGAAGCAATTTGCCGAGCACTATCAGATAACGATGTGCTTCACTTGCACGTGAGTTTGTGTTGCCGTTTGTCTTGGGCTGTCTTGATGGAGCGTAGGTAGCTAACATTGGGCTTGATTGACAGGAATCTCGCAAGTTTCTACGTGCCACCCAGCATCTCCGAGAACTATCCGTTGTCAACGCTGGAGGATCTGATCGCCAAGTTTTTGCAGGTCAGTTGAACGCGATGCTTGGGCCTTTTGTCAACGAGTGTTACCCGTCCTCAATACTCTTCGTGTGTCGATGCCGCAGAATTACAACACGACGTGGAAACTGTTGCTCAACTACTACAACATTGACACGTTCACAGCTTCACGCGGCAGTTCCAGTGCCAGTGCCAGCTCCATTTCGGTGCTAAAACTGGCGCAGATGATGAGCGACATTGAGGCTGGTTTGGAGGCCTGTGAAAAAGGAATGACTGCACCAGTGCCCAATACCCCCCATGCTCACTCAGAGACTCTGACCTCTGTCACATCTTCTACCTCGACAACAGCAGCAACTTTGCCGCCGCCAATTGTCGCACCGGTCGTGCTTCTTCCGCCGCCCAAGGCCATTTACCAGTTGCTTCAGTCGTTCCGAGCGTTGTACTTTGATTTCTACTACATTACGGACGAGTTGGTGTGGTATGGCGTGCGAGGCAACGCGGTGCGCCACAGTTTGACCCTCGCGGACTTGGCGTATGGGGTGGTGTTTGCCAACGAAATCTTTCGCGCGTACCTGGCTCAAGTGAACCCCAACGTCACGATGGATGGACCACTTGTCAATGGAGCAACGACTTCGGCCACCTCAACCGGTGCCAATGCGTCCACTCTGCATACAGGTGCCGATTTGGGTTCTCCGGACAGCCCCGACATGCACCCAAACGGAAGCAAAGCCAATGGCTCAAGTGCGGGCACGGGAGGACCCACCGCCAACAGCGTGGTGCCATTCCCGGCGCTTTTGCTTCCATGGATCCGACAACTTCGCCATTTTCTCAGTTATTTCCCTGAAAACCAGGAAGCTACGTTGCCTCTGCGTCAACTGTACGACATGTTGAAGCGATTGGGCTGTTAGGTGAATCGATCTTGTCAAGTGTTTTGCTGTGGGCCATTGGGTGTCAAGTGAATGTGTGGGTGTCGTAAATACAACGAGAAACGAAAGCATGAAGGAAACAGTTAACACAATAATGGATAGAAAAGAAAAGAATGTTGAACAAACACTCAAAAGCAGAAAAGTGAATTGAAAAACGCGAGCAAACAAGCAATGCTCCTCATTGAGTTGACGTTCGTTCATACATTACGTCAATTGGCGGTGTTTGTCGGAATTTATTTTTCACGCGATATATTCCCGGTAACATAACCGTTATTTTTCGAGTTGTATCAACTTGTCACAAACGCGAGAATGGGCTCGCATCACCACAAGCACAAGCGACGGCATCGGCGCCATTACTCTTCGGATTCCGAGTCTTCTTGTGCTTCTTCCGAGGAGGAAGCGGATGTCAAACGCAGAGAAACAAAAAGAAGCAGCAGCACCAGCAGCAGAAAGAAGAATAAAAGACGCAGAGAAGAAAAAGCAACAAAAGGAAAACGAAAAAGACGGTCCCTCAGCCGTCCACAAGACGATTTGCAACCCGATTTCCAGGTAAGTTGGGATGCTGAATGCTGAATGGTTGGATGGGATGTTGTTAACTCAATGGGATCGCTGTACCTCACAAACCGTTACAACAGAAAGCCATTGCGGTGCTCAAGGAATTGTTGAACCAGTTTCCTGCTTTGATGAGCGAGTTGATTGGGTTGCTGCAAGCGCTGGACAACGGCGACACAGTCGCGATCGGCGGCATTCAAGTACGTACGTGTCGTTGACGACTCAATTGACATCTTGAGCACTCTTCAGTTAACGTTTGGGACGGTGACAAGAACAAAGAGATCCGATCGCGATTGAAAAAGCTGTTTCCGCTTTTGGGATTGAAGGAAGTGAGTAAAGCGAAAATGCCCCCCTGCCACCTACACAGTGTTGCTAAAACGTTAACTGAATATCGTGATGTGCATCAGTTGGATCGGAAAGCCCATTCGTTTACCAAAAAGGGGTCGGAGGCGCTGCGAAACGTCAGTTTGTTGCATTTACTTCAACAAATGCTCAGTGCTGGAGACGACGGACCACCACCACAGCATCCAAAAGCGAGTGCGAACGCCAGCCATTCAATTAACTGTCCAATTCCACCCCAGAATACCAAGCAATCGTCCAAAGAACCGCCGTCGCCAGCATTACCACAAGAAGAAAGCACTGACGAGCACTCGTCACACCAGGACTCGATTGGTCCACAGCTGCCTCGTCAACAGAATCAAGGCCCCATCGGTCCAACGCTTCCCTCGTCTCATCCAGCAGCAGCTGCGATTGCCATCGCCACAGAACAGGAGCAGCAACTTGCTGCTCAGGACCAAGACGACGACGACGAGGAGGTGGTAGGCCCCGCATTACCTGGAATGAAGGGCTTTCGCCACGCCGACGCTGAGATTGAAGCTGAAATGGCTCGTCAAGAAGCCCAACTTCGTCAAGAAGAGTGGGCACGCGTTCGCCAAGGTAATGCTGATGTTCAATCAGCGGATGCGGCGTCTGCGCCGTTGAAACGAGAAGAATGGATGACTTCTGCGCCAAAGAACTTTGTGATCAAAGACAATCTGATGAATCCACCGCGTGGCAACGCGGGCAAACCGGCCCAGTTTCGCAGCAAAGAGCCTCAGCAGATTGATCCAACCTGGTTCGATGCACCCGAAGACCGCGATCGAGCGCGAAGAGCCAAACTGGACATGGAATTGCTGGGGTACGTGCGCCCAGAGAACCAACCGGCGCGGCCCAAGCCCACTAGTGCAACAAGCCAAAAGCCGGCAAGCGGGGTGAACGAATCCATCATGCCAGCCGCAAACGAAGAAGCCGATGGCCAAATGCGCAGTCAAATGGAGAAACTACGCGAGTCGCGAGGTCCTTCGCTGCTGGAACAGCATCAACAGAAAATGGCTAAAGAACAAGGAAAAGCCACGGGTGCCTCTGCACGGGGATGGAATCGGTGCGCGTTTTGCTCTTCTCTCTTTTCTTTGACTGCGGTGCTGATGAAATTTGTGATGATAGGGAACGCGATCTCGAGGGTCGACGTGAAATGAGCAGAGACCAAGCGCAGAAGATCTTGGAGGCGTCCAAGCAAATGGGCTCCAAGTTCACTGCTCCGACGCTCACGAGACAATTTCTCTGATAAATTTCACCCAGTTTGTTGTATTCTTCTTGGTGTTGTGGCGCCGGCTCCTTGGCTCTCTCTCTCTCTCTCACTTCTGAAGCGTGGCTAGAGGATGATGTGGGTGGGTCATCCTACCATGGAATACCACCAAAACAGCCCGCGAATGATCACGCCGACTAGGACAGAGAGCAACAACACTACTAACGACGATCGATTTTGCAGCCTGGTGACCAGCCGACGACCCCAATGGTCGGCGAATTCCGAATGGTTGGCTCTAGTGTTGCTGCGTGGGTGAACTTGCACTTTGTCGGCATACAACTGGCCGACGGCTTTTTGGACCATTTGCTTCTCAAACGCAGTGTGCTTTCTCGTAAATCGTTTGTCCACTGCTTCGGCTCGCTCAATGTCGCGAAGCTGGTTGTTCAAGAGTTGCAGTTGGTCAACGTTTGGATCACAGGTCTCTTTGGCCTTGAGTACGTCGAGTCTGTGCTTGTACCACCACCACCAAAGGTGAGTATGAGCAGGCGGTTGACTCTCACTCTCTCTTTGCATCAAAGGTGACACGCAAAGCACTTGCCTGGCAGCCTGGAATTGTTTCATGCGCATTAGAGCTTTAGCTCGTTGTTGCAGAGCCTTGATGTGATAGGGATCCAATTCGAGCACTTGATCGGCCATGCGATGCGCCTTTTCCCACTGCTCCAGTTGCAGCATACACGCGATGAGGTTGCAAGTGATGGGCAACTGGAATTGCTGTTGACAGTGTTTCTTCTCGTTTGGGGTTTTGCCAAAGTCAAGTGCTGTCAAGGTCTGTGGATGCCGGTCATTCACCACCATATGCGCACGCGCTGGGTCAGCGTGGTGTTTCGATGCCGTCATCGTTTCACTGGACTGAAGTACACAACTGGTACAAGCAGTCTACTCGCCTGAATGTACATTTCTGCAGCGTCCTCAAAGCGTTTGTCGTCAAACAATTGCTTGGCCAGCTGCTTTTGCCGATGGATCCACTCTTTTTTCTCGGTGCCAGACATACACGCGACTGCTTGGGCCGCATACTTGACTTTGGCTTTGGTGTCCAGCAGCGCAATCTCTTTGGCAGATCTATCAAAGTCATTCATTCCTTCAGTGCTTGTTTCTCAACACAAAGAGAGAGTGGAGAGACAGGAACCACCACACTCACGTGTCGATCATGATGCCATTGTCCATTTTGCGCTTGAGCTCGATCTTGGCATCACTCGCGTATGGCGCCACCACAGAGTTCAAGTTGCGCAACATCTTGGACACGGTGAACGGCGTGTCCTCCATGGCTTGTTTGAGGTCTTCTTGTGCCAAGACACGACGTTCAGTGGGCAAGTATTGAACTGCTAGGTTGGTACCGTTGCGAGCGCAAATCGTAGTGTTCGCTATTGTTGGCAAACTCGTTGCGCAATGACCACGTTCACTGGTTTTCAACGGCGTTCCACGAAACGGCAGCGGTGGAGTTTCACAGATGATCCCGAGCTCTTGAGTCAAAGAAGAATCGGCAGCAAAGACTTGCTCGTCGTTGATAGATAGATAGTAGATACCCGTCGACTTTCCACATCTCTTTCTCTCTTTCTCTCTCTCTTTCTCTCTTTCACTCTCTTCCGTGGTCGTCTTCAGTCTCTTTTGCTGTCTCGTGTGCTTTCTTTCGGCTCACTTGCGTTTGACGCGCACCGTCCGGGCTTCCACTCCACTTGCGCGTCCTATTCGGCGCAACAACTGCAGACTGAGCCAACGAGACGGTCTGTTATGCAAGACCACAAAACAGCAACCAAGGTCAACCCAAAAGCGATGCAACGAGAACCCAAAGATGGTGCACCGACCTGAACAGCGGAAGTCGCCACGTTGCTTCATGCTCAAGCGGCTCACACGAAATGGCCAAAAGCATAAACTATGGTTTTGCCATCACATCCCACCAAGAGATCAGCACCAATCCCACCGCCATGGCGCCACAAGAGCTCACAATGGCCACATACAATGGGAAAGAGCAAGGCAAAGATGCCTTTGGAGACAAAATTGGGCACAAAAAAGGTCGCCAACGTAAAAGGACTTCCAAAACCAGCGAAATACACCCTGAAACCAAGGATCCACCCAGGGAACCAAACAGCAACCAGCTCCGTTGAGATTCGCCCAGATGCAATTGCATTGGCACAAAAGAAGAGCCCACCATTTGTCTTCCAGATACGTCAATCGTTGCTCCAGGCCCCAACCTGCCAGCGACCACTTGTACTCAAAGCAATAGAGCGAATACAACCAACTGATGTGCAAAAAGCTGAGCAATGGGCCGAGTCCTGGCACCAGATACGACACCACGGTCTGCAGTAGAAAGAAAACGACGAGAATCGCGCGATACATCTCGTCGCTGAACACGAGGGATAAGCCCGTGCATTCGTCAATTCAATAACCGCTGAGAGCCCAACGAGCTAAAGTGTGTACCGGATCATCTCCTTGATGTTGATCGGACAGGGCTTGCCGTATCGCTGCAAATACGCTGCACACGGCCAGACACACACAGACACACACGAAGATTCCATCAGATTCTCCAACGAACGTAATCCTGTCGCTTGCTGGTTGTCTTGAACAATACCATCGTCCGCGATCTCTTGATACCAAATGGTGTTGAGAATGAAGCTGACGCAATAGATCGGATACATCCAGAGCCCCTGCGGAACACCGCGCAAAACAAAACAAAAACCCATTCAGTTAACCATTCTCTGTGGTCGCCGAGTCGCCAACGTCGAATCATTCCGTTGCACCTGATAGAGCACCGAGATGAATCGATCGATGCTTTTGCGCATGTCTTCCACGCGGATCTCCCTATTGCAAAAGGCACATCCACAAGGTCGGTTTCCAGACTTGTTGGTCAACTGGTGCCCACAGCAAAAGAACAAGAAACAACACCAACGAGACAACGCAACTAACTCGTCGGCGACCGATCGATGCAGCAATTCACCAAAAAAGTGGATGATGGGAATGACAACACGATCAAAAAAGAAAATGCTTCCCAGGAAAATCAGTCCATTCAGAATGAAACACTGCCAGAGCAAAACAACAACAACACCACCAAGTGTCCGCATGAGGAAAATCACGCTGGTCTCTTCCACCTCCGATCCAGATTTCCAGCTTCGAACCTTGGCGCTGGCTCGACAGATCAGACGAGAGTTGAGATAGAAAATCAGAATGCGATGCAGCGAAATGGCATGGCGAATGCCTTCACAGAACTCGTCGAAAATGGCGGCAACCGTGCTACTCATGGCTTCTCGTGGCTTAAGCTTCAATTCTAAAGAGAATTGGGATTCGATTAAGTGCGATCTATGGACTCAGAATCAGATGGACAACAGAGAGAGTCCTATAGGACAAGAAGAGATCCAAAGGCGCAGTCACTCATCAATGCAAATCGCGTGAATGAAGAGAGTTCGAATGCAATCTAGCAACAGGCACCACCTGCCTCGCAAACCAAACACATGCACCATCTACACCATATTCTCTTTCTCCTGGGTTGCAACGGTCGGGAGTTCACCATCGTCTCAAATCGCCATGTAGTCTCGTCGGCTGCGATGACTCTTGATGAGACTTAGGGTCTTGTAAATGGAAAACACCGTGCACACAAACAGCGCCAGGCCCAATTCCACTAAATATCCGCGCGAAAGAGCCACATTGGCGTCGCGCAAATGCTGGTTTCGACTGGCCAATTGTGCACGCGTGGGATCTGCCGCATGGTATCCGCAGATTTGTTGCCAGGTGCCCGTGTGGGCAATGTGGTTTTGAATGATCGCATTGAACTCTTCAAGTGGGCAGTCCATGCGCGAGCATTTGCTCAATTTCACTTGCTCGCGGGGTGTCATAGGCGACCAAATAAAAGTACGGACGTAGTACTTCTCCTTTGGAAGCACCGGGGCACTCGTGTTAGTGAGCGATGGAAACACTTGGAAATGCTGCCGTGTCTTCTTGAGTTCTTCTTCTGGGGCGCCAGTTTGGATGGGAACGCCGTGCAATTCGAAAAACAAAGTCGTGGCCGGATGCAAGGAAGTAGTTCCCATGGCTTTGGGCAGTCCGTCAAAGTCAAAGTCCCAGCCAAGCATTTTGCCCAGGCCATGCAGCAATTCGCGATGGCCATGGTACGAAAAGTAGCGATAGTCTTCGTTGAGCCAGTCCTTGGACGGATCTTTCTTGAGTGTGTTCAGATTCTGCAGCAAAACATCCGCAAAGCCGCCTACCCAGTACGTGATCTCACGATCGGTCGAATAATACCTCTCCATGAGGTTTTGAAACGCCAGTTGCTCCAGGTCATCACTGATTTGACGGTTGAGTTGCGGCAACGGCGTCAGCTGTTGGTCACGATCAAAGATCACCATATCGGCCACATCTTTGATGGCCAGCACCACGTCTTCGCCGTGGGGAAGCGCCGACTCTTGAGTCAAATTAACACCACAGATCGCGTTGAGTTGTTGCAGCATCGATTGTTTTTCCATTTGCAGAGTAGGAAACCGCGCGGCTGCATAGAATTTGAGGTCTTTCTGCAACGTGCGCTTGCACGGACCTTTTGGTGCTGCAAAATCGTGTTCATTGGGTAGCAACTGCATGGTCACGGGCACCGGTTCGCGCAGAAACCCACTGGGGCCAGTGCCATCTGGGTACAAACCGTAGCCCAGTGCCACGGCCGATTGGGCACAGCGCGTGGCGGCATCAGCGCGGAAGTAACTCTGAAAATGGGACTTGTGGGCTCCATTCAGGGAGGAATCCAGGAATTTCATTTCGTCCACATACACCTGGCGCACGTGTTGGCCGGCCAAAAGCATTTGCTGCATGCCATATTCCGTCAGTTGCTCTGGCGGCACACGATAGGAATGCAGGTTGGCGTGGTTGGCGGGACAGAGCTTGGATACCACTTCATTGGGCGCACGACTTCCATGACGAGAAAGCGTCACGAGGCGACGCAGCGTGCTGCAAATCCACAAACAGACAGACAGACAGACCAACAAAAAGATATGCCCGGGGGCACGTCAGAATCTCGTACGATCGATCGCTCTGGCGTTTGACGCCTCGAAGAACTCCAAAAGAACAAGAAGAAGCACTGACCTATTGGAGAGACTCGGTTCTTCGTCCTGAGCGGTCACGAGCAGCCCCATGGCGCACGCAACGGCGCCAAACAGCACCAACCACCGCGCCGTTGACGGCTTCACCATGGTTCTTTTTCTTTTAATGTGGGACCTTGACCAATGGGTATCTGCGCACCGGTATGTACTGACTGGCCCCACACAAGTTTTCCAGTCGATGCTCCGAAAATGACGTGGCTCACGTTAGTTTAGGAAACCCAGGTGCAAACAGTATCCGAAAAGAATCCAAGCAGATTCAAAAGACCTATTTTTAGCCGACAAGACAATCTCGAACATTCCACACAAACGGCAAACGTGAAACGACCACAAACTGCCTGAAAGACCTGAATTTAGGCGTCATTAGGACACTCTCTGCCGATGAATAAGGTGCACCACCTTATTTTGGTGGTGAGCTCTTCGACACCAATCAAAACCCCGGAAAACTGCACAATCAAAGTTGAAGTTTGTTGATGGCGCTGCCGCGGTCGGCAAACTCGACCCGAAGCGCCAGCAACTCTTTAACTCTGGCGGACGGCAGCACCCACTCGATGCCGCGCACTTTGCGTCCGTAAAATTCGACCACGTCTTCCGGGTCGTCGACGCTCAGCACCATGGCCATCTGGTTCAGAGTGGCAAAAAGCTGGCGACAATCGCAAAACTCCATGAAGAAACTCGTGATCACCCGCAAATCTTTGTCAAACTGGAGCGATCCTAGCTGATTCACGCGAGGCGAAGCGTTCCAGAACCAGTTTTCAATCAGCGTACAAGTGATTTCAGCCATCAACTGCACGAACTTGAGGTGGTTGCTCGGCGAAAGATTCGGTTGGAAAGAACCCAACAAGTCGCGCATGCCGACCACAAAATTTTGCGCAAACGGGTCATTGGCTTCGTAAAAAGTGTACATTTGTTCACTGAGTTCATACTGCACGGCCTTTTTGGCGTTGCTGGTCAGCAAATTGCCCAACAATGCGACCAGTTTGGGTTCGAGCAGTTTCCCCAGTTTCTTAAAACACGCGGTGTGCAGTTGACTGAGCTCGGCCGAAGAGTCCTCGAGTCCCATGAGGCAGGATGCAATGTTGGCTGGAATGGTTTCAGGAAACACTTGAGACAGTTCTTGCTCAAACTGTGCCTTAAGCTGTCCAATGTAACTCACGGTGGCTTCCAGGCTGTTGAGCACCACCTCTGGACGAAATTCTCGTGGTTCTTTCTTGTTGGAGGATCCCGAAGCAGATCCGGCCACGCCATCCACAAGAGACGTGCTGCTTCCGCTAGCGTGAAGACTGGCAAGACCCACGCCGCTTCCGAGCGGGCCCATGGATTTGCTGAATTTCGCTAGTTGTTGCTGGACTTGCTGCTGCATTTGATCGCGCAACTGGTTGACGCCACCAAAGGAGTCGTGCTCCAATTTCAGAAAAGATGCCATGTTTCGAATGCGAAAGCGCATGTTGTCACCGAGTATGTCACGCAACACCGTGCCTATCATGTTGATAGCTCCAGCGGCACAATCTGCATGGCCAGTGGCCAATGCACGTAGGCCCGAGTTTCGTGACACATAAAAGATCTCGTCAATAGCTGTAGACACCGCATAGCAAGTAGAACCACTGCCACTGGTTGGAGAGGATAACGATGCTGAGGTAGGCGACCCAGCTGGAACCTCATCACCGCCTCCACTAAAGCGAAGCTCTTCCCATTGGAAGGCCTTGGTGGCCGCCTTTGTCAGCAGCAGATTCTCAAAGTAGCAGTAGAAGCCTGCCAGTTCTTGCACGGTCTTGTCCAGTTCACTGGTGTGATGGGGGTCCATAAATGGAAGAATCACTTCGTCTTTCTTGGGTGGTGCTTCTTCTTGTTGAGGGTCTTGGTCTTGCGGAGCAGGCGCGGAAGGCACAACTCTAGATTGCATGAATCGTTCATATGTTTGTGTGTGTTGAATCATCAAAGCGATCTCGTTGAGTTGGTCATTCATTGCCGCGATCTCATCTTCGGTAATATTGGCGCCCATGGACCCAGCGCCTCGAACAGGACTTCCTGTGATTCCTGCGACGTGGATGCTACCGTCTGGTCGCATGGGTGGAGACGGTGGCGAGCGAGGAATCCCCGACGACGAAGAAGAAGAGTTCTTTCTTGGCGAATTGAGATCGTTCTGGTCGCGGGTCTGGTTCATTTTCTCAATCAACTTGCGCTGGTGCATGTAGCTCTGAAGTGTTTTGACGGCCGGGGTCTCACTGGTGGTATACAACAGGGCCATCAGCTTGTTGACGCCTTCCACATGCGGGAAACTTCTTCGCAGGAGATCATCGTACTCCTGCACCAGCGCCGCCACTTGGTTGAACACGACTGCGATGTTTTCCATCAATTCCTTGGTGCTGAAGCTTTGGTTGGTCATGAAATCAATTTTGCTCTTGAGGAACTCACTGCAAAACGTCAAGAACACCTGCAATCCTTCCGATTCAAATTCTTTGCCGACGCTCTGGAACAAGAGTCCAAAATGCGCGATTTCGGGTTTGTTTTGCTGGCTCAACGCCATTTGGAAATTGCTGCTGACGATTTGCTTGAATTCCATCTCAAAGGATGTCATTTTCATCTGATCGGCCGGGTCCAATTGCATTTGCTGGTTGATTTCTTGTAGTTTATTCAAATGCCCGGCGGCTTGTTGGTAATTTTTGGATTGCAGGCATACTTGCACGCCATGCAGGGCGTTGCGCAGACACAGCAAGAGACTGGATTGCTTGAGACACTTGGAGAGATTGGACTGAATGGCGTCGATACGACGCACTTCTTTGGTCATTTTCTCGGCCACTTCATTGGCATTGGCGATGCGTTCGACCACGGCGCCGGTTTGGCTGCTCATCATCTGTACTTCGGGTGCCATCAACAAGAGCTCCTGGAAAGACTTTTGCACGGCCAGCTTTTCTTCTGCATTGCTGTCTTTCAGAAACGCCTGCGCATCTTCAAGCGCTTGCTGTTGCTGCCTTTGGATTTCTTCCAGTTGCTCCAAGAGTTTAGCATGTTCACGTTGTGCCGCGGTCTTTCTGGTGGGCGGCGGTGGGGCCATCGTCTGATACTGTACCACCAGCTTGATCTCTTTGCTAGGGAAACACTTGAGGATCCACGCCGGCTCCCATTTTAAACCAATCAACGACGATCACATAGCAGGGTTTTGACCAATCCTCGTGCTTCATTCGGCATAATGACCATGCCGGTCAGTGTGCAGAATGACGAGCAGCAAGTGACCATGCAGCAATGTAACTTGATCGAGTTGTGTGCGCAACTCTCGGGCTTTGCGAGCGCTTCGTTGACTGACAGCAGCTTTGGACGAATACGCGCACTGGTTCAGGCCATGAAAGTGTTCTATCCAGAGCTTTCTTCCGCGTCAATCGACGGGATAGTTGATCCGTTGATGTCACCAGCGAACACGCTGGCGACCGTTGGTATCCAGGACGCCGTGCTGTTGACGCTACAACAACTCGCAATGGTGCTGGCACGTCACACCAACCAAAATGCTTTGCACGAAGATCTGTTTGCACTGCTGCAACGCGTCATTCGCCACAACCGTCCCATTATCAAAGTCACCAAAGAGCGTCAGATAGCGCTCTTGCAGAGGTGCGTCCGTCACTGACCTGTGTCTGATAAGCCTAAAAGTGCACAGAAGCTTATGTCGATTTTGGTTGCGGGTGTTGTTTGGACAGCTGTTCGATGTATTTGCCATTGCCGAATGCCACGACCAACGACGCTAGCAACGCGGTGTCTGAAGAGGCTCGTCTTCACCTGCTCACCTGTATCCAACTGGTGGTACAGTCACCTTGTTCATCCGATCCCAGCTGGAAATTGGCGCTAGCTACCCCAGAACCCAACTTGTTTGTCTATTTAATCAGTGGTCTGCTTCGAATTGCTGAGATTGAAAAGAGTCGTGAAGTGGTGATGAAAGCGCTGGACACACTTGGATGTGTTGTGGATTTCATGGAGTTTCCACAAGTGTTGACACAGATTGTGCCAGGAACATCCACATCATTGCTTCGCTTTGCGAAAAGGCATGGTCATGGCGCCAAAGCAACCGCGTGCGCCATTGCTTGTCTTGCCAGAGTGTTTGAGTTGGCTCTCAACGATGAGTTCAACCAGAAAACCAAAGCAAACACGAAGGAGAACATAAGTATCTTGGACGATTTGGAGAAGATGCGCTTGTACGCAGCGAATGAGAACAATACCAACGACCAGGACCATCTTCCTCCTCAAGTTTCACCTCTGAAGAATGAGAGATTCGATGATTCGGGGCTTGACCAGACTCGTAAGAATGTGGACCTAGTACTCATGCAACTGTTTGAGGCCATGGCGACGATTGATCGAGTGGCGACTTCCTCGTGGCGAGTACACGCTGCACTGCTTGAACTGTCTTTCACAGTTGTCTCCAAATGCCGCTCCACACTTTGTGACTCCTTTGTGCGTTGCATTGAACAGTTATTGGTGCTTAGTCTCGATCCCATCGACAAAGTTGCCAGTCGAAGTCAACAAGCGTTGGCGGAACTCGACCAGGCGATTTCGCGTGAAGAATGGTTTGAATTGATGCCGCGACTTCAAGATCGCTTTCTGATGCACTTGACCGAGTTGGCCTTGAAGATCTCGACCCAGCGAGCGTCCTGGGTGATCTATTTGCTCAAGATGCTGCTCGGATACCTTCGCGTTCTGAATGTGCGGATGCAATCATTCGCCGACTTTTCGATTCGTGAGATCTTTCTCACACTTTGTGACATTGTCACCTTTGAGAACGTCGATGTCCATGTGCTGGTGCATCGTCGACTTGTTCGTCGATCGGCTGCCTCGTCGCTCGACCAACAAGAACAAAGCCAATCGTCTCAAATGGTCGCCCAATACCGTCAGTGTTTGGTTCATTTCCGAGATGACCAGGCGCTCGAGTTGATGATGCAGCTGTTGCATGAACTGGGCCAGGTGTTTTCGCCGGCAGTGTACGTGGATTGTGCCATGGAATTGCTGCAAGACGAACAAAAGCGGTCCCTGCACGGTGAAGTGCTCTTCATTCTCAAAGAACTGCTTCTGAGCCAAGTGGAAGTGTCGGCCAAACCAGAGCCAAGTCGGAGATCAGGACAAGTCGCCATGGATGTGCACGTGGCTGGTCGACTATTGGAAGAACTGCTAGAACTCGATGGCTGGCAACACCAACGTCAGCACCAACTGGAACACAACAGCACGAAACGCCCACACCAACTCGAGTTGGAGCTTCATGCGCACAAAAGCAATTGGCGAATCGTCATGTGCCTGATGTTGGACTGTATTGCGGCTTGTGCGCAATTGCTCGAGCACCAGTTCGAGCAGTTTTTGTTGTCGACGCTGTACCCGGTGACCGAAAAGCTTGGCGCGCAAGATGTCGCCGTGGAACAGTCGGCGCTGGTGACGCTGCAGACCATTGGGTTCTTTTGTGAGTACCCCAGTGTTGAAGCACTGTTTGAACGCAACATGGACTACTTTGTCGACGCGTTGTGTCGACGACTGTTCCATTTGGAGACGTATCCGTCGACTCCATTTGTCATTGAAGGCCTTCTGCGTCATGCTTCAGTGACGGCTCTACCGTTGATTGATGAAGTCGGCAGCTCGTTGTTGCAGAGTATCGACTTGTATGGTCAGACTCCACATGTCGGCCCGCTGTTGCGAGCAATGCAGCACTTGATCACTGGGATCAATGCAACGGGTGCGCCTCTCCTTCCGCAAAGTGAAATGCCGCGCCGACTGGAAGACAAGCAACAGACAAAAACCCGGGATTCAGAACAAGAGGAGTCTGACGATCAGCACAGCATCCCCATGCAGTTGCTTCTCAAAGATTTGGCGATGCTGAACGAACAAGAAACAGTTCCTGGCGAGAGGGATCAGCGTGATTGGCGTGAAGTCGAGGAAGACGGAGAAGAAGAAGACGCCTGTGATGATGGGCCAAAGGATCCGGAGGAGGTTGCGGAAGCAGCTCTTCCCGTCAAAGTGCAGCCGGACGATTCCAACTCGAAGCGGGATGCCGTGTTTGAGCACTTGGTGATGGAGACTCTCAATCGTTGCCGCACGTTTCTGGCCTTTGAGGATCCAAAGGCTTGTTGTCAAGTGATGGAACTCGTCCGTGAAGGTCTGGTGATGCTCAGTCGAGTGGACGAACGTGTTCACACTAACGATGCGAACGGGAGCGACGAGCGTAAGGACGTGTTTCTTCCAGCTGTGCATCGACTGTGGCCATCGCTTGTGAACCGTTTCAAGCGATCCGAGCATCGTGTGATCTGGCAAGGCAGCGTGTCGATTGTCAAGCTATTGAGCGAGTTGTGTGGTGATTTTGTGGGCGAGCGCTTTGTCGAAGACATTTGGCCCTGCTGGCGAAAGCTGTTGGAAGAGTTGCATACCCAAATCAAAGCGACGCGACTGACGCGATCCATGCTGCTGTTGAAGAGAGATGGCGTCGAAGACCATGGGGGCCTGGACTCCTTGAACCTCGAAGAGTCGACAACAGAGCGCAAAACCAAAGATGTGGCTTTGTTGGTTCAGATCTTGGAGTGCCTGACTAGTCTGAGCCGCAAGTCGCTGGCATTGACGTCTGTTGTCTGGGAGATTGCAATCATCTGTAAACGATGGCTGGCACACGATGCTCCTCCGTCACTTCAAGAGCAGACTGTGAGATTGTTTGAGGCACTGTCGATCCTCAATGCCGACGAAGTATTTTGCATCGTGGCAAGTCTGGTGGCATGGAAACCTCCGCTTCCCCCGAGAAACAGCGGGTTGCTCGCGTATGATTCCTCTCGACTTGGCAAGTTTTACGAAGCAGTCGTTGGTCGTAGATCCGTGCACTCACCAGAAAGCTTTCGTTCCAATGGAAACAAGCTTTTGCGCTTATTGCTGCCTGGTGTTGGCGCAGTGTGAAAAACACAGCCGACTGCAAACGAATGCAATGCAATAGATAATGGAACATGATGAAATGGTGCGATAAGTTGCGTCGTGACGGTTTGCAAAAGACCTGGAAGAGATCGGTACATTGATCAATTAAACATGTAGCCCATGTTACCAGCATATGCCATTGGTCGGATCGGCGGATGTTCCTGCAGACAAATGAGCAGCGTGCAGAGAAGTCAGTACACAAACATGCTCACAACATGGCAGCATGGTGTATCAGGTTTTGCTGGGTCGTACCACTGCGGTGAACTGCGTGAAATGCGGCACCATATCCTTCTTAAAGCGAATGAAAGCACCCTTGTTACCCATTTGATCGCAGTAGTTGGGTGCACTAAACACGGTGATGCACTTGCCGTCGTGTTCCACCAGATACCCTTCGTCCTTGACCTCGTGCGACCGCACAAGCAGCTCTGCATGGCAACCCCCCAAACACACAAATGTGAGCACCAACCAAACACTTGTGTCGATGAAGCCACCAAGACGCTCTATGAAACGCACCTAAGTTGTTGTGTGACAGGAATTGCTGGGTAACATCGGGGCCGAAGGAGAGCCCAATGCCTCGTTTGCTGGGGCCGCGACCCATGAAAGGTTGGGGATCGCTCCACATCAGATCGCTCATGAGTCCACTCTCTGGTGGTTCGCGATTGCGGTCAATTTGCTCAATGTCGTTCAAGGTCACATTGTCGTCACTGAACAGTCCGCCATGCACCACCAACACGCGGTTTTCCAGCACGGCCGCGAGTGGCAGCCAGTTGAACACTTCGGTGTACAACTGCATGACGGTCTCGTCGTATTTGTGCTTGATTTCGCCTTCAAAGCCGTAGATTTTGTTCATGTTTTTGGATTCATGGTTGCCACGCAACAAATGCACGTGGTTGGGGAACGCCAACTTCAGCACAAACAGTGTGGTGACCACTTCAAAAGAAAACGATCCACGATCGACAAAATCGCCATTGAATAAATAGGGATTTGTCTCGCTCGGCAGCCCATTCATGTTGAAAATGTTGCACACGTCGTAGAACTGGCCATGGGTGTCGCCACACACCGTGATGTGCGCGTCTTCGTCCTGGGCGTCGATCGAGATGCGCAACAACGAAGGCAGTCTGGCCAGCATGTTCTTCATGGCCAGTAAGATCTGGATCACGTATTTTCGGTGCAGCAGTTTGCCGCGCTTGAAACGATCCATGATTTGCTCGATCAAGTCCTTGTCGATCTTCGCCGCGTCTTCGGGCAAGTGCGGACCATCGTACGACGGGTCCACCACTGCAAGAAACAAGTAAGCCAAACAAAAGATCAACCGCGTCAGCATACTGTGTCGTTCTCTTGTGAGACCACTACTGCCGCGCTGTTGGCTCACCAATCGAGTTGAGATCAATGGTCTCGGAAAGTGGCAGATTTCTTTCCGACTGGATGGCGGCGGCAAACGCGGCTTCTTTGACCATTTTCTCGCACAATTTGAATTTGGCCCGCGCATCTTTGTCGTTGGGTTTCATCCGCACCACCAACTTGAAGTCCTTGAGCGCTTTTTTCAAATGGCCCAACGCCAATTGGGCCGAGCCGCGACGATAGTAAGCTGTACACAACACCGATTCATCCCCACCAGTTGCATGTTAGCACATCCACGCGCCACCCTACGCAGGGGGCGAGGATATACGAGCACAAGTACCTTTGATATAACTTGGTTCGAGCTCAATGGCGGCACTGGCATCGTCAATGGCGAGGCCATAGCTCTCGCTTTTCATGTGCGCGGCGGCGCGATTGGCATAGAAAATGGCGGTGGGATACAATTCAATGGCTTGCGTGTACAATTCCACTGCTTGGGCCACGTGGAATTGCGCCAGCGCCTGGTTGCCGGCGGTCTTCAACTCGTCGGCCTTTTGTTTGGTGGCGTCACTGACCTGGTGGCTGGCTCCGACTGTCACTTGCACTTCGTTTGCACTCAGTCCCGTCATGCTGTCGGTTGTTGTCTTGGACTTTTTGCGAAGGTGGTGCTGGTGCTGCTGCTGCTGCTGGAGGTGGTGGCGGTGGTGAACGTCACTGTTGCTGTCTTGTACCAAGCGCTTGGCCGTCGTCTTCCTGCTAGGCGCTGCCTGCTTGCTGATCCTTTTGGGCGGGACTGGCGCTAATAATGAAGGGCTTTCAAGGTCCGTCCAACCATCCACATACCGGTTGTACCGACACCCACAGACTCCCAAGACATCCTTCCAGATCCCTCTCGAAACGGATTGATGGAGTAGCCATCGAGTTCCAGAGGGCCCGAAGGCTGATACAGCCATTTTATTGTGTCCGTGACGGTATCCCCAGCCAAATGGAAGATCGGACCAAATGGCGCCGCAAACTGTCGGAAGTGCTGTTTGCACCGAAAGAAAGCGCCAAAGAGCCCAAGCCAACGAGTCCACAAAGAGATTTGCCGTCTTCTCCGAAAGAACAGAATCAGATTCAGAATCAGAATGGCATGGTGTCGGTGTTGGTGCCGCAAAGCAGCGATCAGATTCTGCAGCAATTGGATGCCAAGTTCTTCACGGAATCCTTCGATCCGGTCGCGTACATGCTGGTAAACTGGAGTGATGTTCATGTTTTCTGTCAATCGACAAACCTTGAAACCATCTGATTCGCTGGACCACTGACTTGACACTTTGCATGCTCAGCAAAACCTGCCCGACGACAAAAACTCGCTGAGCGAGTTTCTGCAGACCGAAATCAGCGCCGTGGACCTCGCGCGAGACGTCATTGTGTCCAAATTGGCCGACGACGTGCGTCTCAATCACAATGCGTTCATTCAGGGCATGCGTCAAGTACAAGAAGTCGATTTGGACATTGTGCGCGCGCAGATCCATGTCAAGAACGGGCGCCGCTTGCTGCAATCGGCCAAAAATGAACTCGTCAACGTGAGCGAAACACATTGCAACGTCTCAACGAACATACTCCCAACCAAGCTTTTGGTTCTTTGTTAGACGTCCTTTCAAGTGATCAAGACCAAAAGATACCGCGATCGCCTTGGACTGGTTGGTGACAAGCATTTGATTCCATCGCCCATACGTCATGGATGCCACCAAGCTGATGACCTCGTCTGTTGTTACTGCTGCCTACTGTGGATCAGATCATTGACATTTGCTGTCAGATCAAGTTTTATTTTGAGCAAGAAGAAAGCATGAACAAAGCACTCGAAAGCGACGCCTTTATCACCGCTGTACGTCCTGCTCTCTTGAGCAGCAGCCTTTTGGACTGCCGTGGAAAACTTTGACTGAAGGGTGACGATTGATGTCATGTCCTCAGGTGGATATTTGCTTGGCACTTCGCCAAGACCTGCTTTCGTCCGATCTTCGGTCCGTTCGACTGCTGCGAAAGGTCCAAAAGCGAGTGGAAAACTTTATTCCAGAGCTTCGTGAGCGCTTTGATCAGGTTTTGTTTTGGATGCATCGTTGCTCCTTACTTCTTTGAAATGGGGTGGTTTTGTCCTGACTTCAGCTTGCATGTCCGTTGGACCAGTCGCTCAGGCGCGTGGCAGAACACTTTGATCCTTGCCGGTACAAAGAACTCATTCAGGCGTATATCACTCTGGCGGACTATGCCGAGAGTCTGGGCACGGAGTTCTCGGCATCTTTTGAGGGTCTCAACGTGAACGATATGCTCTTGAGTATCCCCGAGATTGTCGTACGAAGTATTGACGAGATGACGCGAGATTTCCTCCGCACCAGCTGTGACACGGGTGGCAATCAAACCAAACAGCCAACTGCAGTGACCACCGGCACTAACAATCCAGCCAGACGGAGTTCCAATTCCGTTTCGGCTACTACTGAAAAGATTCTGGCCATGGTGCGGTGCTTTGAACAGTTCACCGAGCTATTGCACAACTATTACTTGCTGGTTCAATGGCATCGCGATCCTTTCAATGTTAAGAACGACAATATCATGTACCTTCATCGTTGTGGCATCGATGATGACGACGATGATGATGATGACGAAGAAGAAGAGGATGAAGAGGACGAAGAAGAAGACCATGACGAAGACGAGATCAAGTCAGATGCAGGCCCAACAAGCCCGACCGGTTCGGTCCAGAATCAAACGCAATCGCCACGACGAGTTATTCGACGTAGATCCAGTCTAAGCTGTCAACCGAGTAATCGCAAGACCTACAGCCTTGTGCTCTGTGAGACCGGAATGAAGCTTCTTCGGTATCGCAAGATCGTGTGGGACAACATGCAACAGATTATCATTGAGATGCTTGAGCGTCTGGATTTGTCACACGGTGGGTGGTTTGCTTCGAGTGGACTCCATTGCTCATCGGTCAGTGCACTCATGCGTTTGGGTTGGTTCGGGTGCTTGCATAGTCGTCAAAATGGAGCACATTATCGCTTTCTCTCAGGCTATGACTGCTTTCGTCGAGATCGGCGAAGAATTCACAGGCGCGCCGTCAAGCACGTGAGGACCAACTCGTCGGAGGTAGTTGTTTGTATCCACTGACAATGTCATTACTCATTGATTGCTTCGTTCTTGTGTGAAGACTTCGCTCGGTTATGAACATGAAAGCGGAGCAATACCTGCGTTCTTTCCACGATGACAACATGGAGCTCATGCGAATGCTTCTTGACACGGAAAACTGGCAGCGAATTCAATCGCCCAATGATTTGCCCTCGGATGGCATGTTACAACTGCTGGAAAAGAGAAGTGGATACTCTTTCAACAATGACAAGCGTTGTGCTTTAGTCAGTCGGCCCTTGTTTCAGTCCTTTCATGTTCAGGGCAACCCGTTTGCAAGTATGAATTGCTCGAAATGGTTGTACACCATGTGCCCAGACCGATTTCAGCCCAAACCAGCAGGTTCTTTGGCCGACAAGCGTCGTGCGCTGCTGGCAAGAAAGCCACCGATCTTCTCGCCGCAACCGGGAAGTGATGGTCAGGAACCGAGCCATGGTGATCAGGACGGCTCGGAAAACAATGATCATCTTGTCGAGTGGGTGTTCACTTCGTCGACCTTGTCCGGTTTTGTGCGATTGTGTGGCGTGTATCTGAAGATGATGGAGTACATTCCAGTTGTCGCGTGGGATGCATTTCTGCTTCTCAACAAAATCTTTGAGTTCAACGTGTATACCACGTTTACTACGTTTGTGAGTAAGGATTATCTCACTGCGTTGCTCAAGGCTCACCCGTCGACGACAGGCTCTAAGGCTGCAAGTAATCCACAATCGTCCAGTTCAACTTCGGCTGCTTCGATGGATGCGATCAAATCCAAAGTATTCCTCTTCCGTGCGTCGACCTTTGAGTTTCTTCGGCGGCGCATGCTCGAGATCGGGTCGGAGCTTTCGCGCATGCACTCTCCAAAAAGAACACCAAATGGAGGCGCTGGCGTCGGAGGAATTCGATGTGGCAACGACGTGCTTCGACGAGAAATCCGCGTACCGCTTGTCATTGAACAAGCAGATGAGCTGAATCTATTTGGTGTCGCAGAAAGATCCACGGCATGTGAAGCCATTCAATTCCAGATGGATTTACTCAACGCCATGGAACCGCTGGTGAAGCGCTTCATTCCCAATCGCTTTCTTTGTGTGATCAATGAACAGTACACGGGTCATCGCGATCTGGTGCAGGAAATGCGAAGCTTCGTTTATGCGAGCATTGGCTCGGAACTGACTGACGCGCGGCGGGTTCCAGGGTTGATCATGGAGTTACCTTGGATGCTCGATATGGTAAGCGATCGACACAGCGATTACGTAACTTCCATTGTGCGCAAGTGCGGGGTGTTCTTTGGAAGCCTTCAAGTGGCATCAGGCGGATCCATAGCTCTGGAAGCGAGAGAAGAGATATGGAACTCAATGGTGGAAAACGTGCTTGAAGCGCTTCTCGAAGGCTATTGCCGTGTCGAACATTGCACACCTCAAGGAAGATCGCTGATGGTGATGGATGTGCATGCTATCATGAATGGACTCGAGTTAATCAATCATGTGCGGAGAAATCCATGGATCAACGATCTGCGCGTGTACATGACCGATTTTCTCAAGTCTTTTTACATGGAAGAGGATGACTTGATCAAGTGGATCCAGCAACACAAGGTATGATAGCTTACACACAAAAGTTGACCAGAGGTCGACCTGGCACTTGATTCATGATGATGACCATTACTTCATGATGTAGAATTCTTATCGACCTCGCCATATCGCCTATCTGGTCAAAAACGGAGTGGTCCTGCCAAAAACCAAGAAAGGTCTCAATGAACTGGTGAAACGCATCCAAGCGGGCCTCACCGACTAACTTCATGTTGTGGGTATCAATCAACGATGGAAATCCCATAGTCCTGGAACACGGCCACTTCTTGGAGTTCTTCGGGTGAGATGACGAGCTGCAGTTGCTGGGAAGACGAGTTCTTGCTGGGAATGATGCGCAAGATGTCGGATCTCTCTAGCTGATACGCAAGCGCTCTAAAATCCGCTTGATCTTGAACTGCCACGACCATGCCCCCTTGCACTTTGCATAACAGAGTCATGCGGTGGGTGACTTCCTCAAACGGCACCAACGGGCTTTTGCTGGATTTGGACGTCAAATGAAGTGCCAGCACGAAAAACGCCTCGAATTTGCTCAGACTTTCTAGACGTTTCAACTGCGCGCAATTGCTCAGGTCGGCATGTGCTCTCTGCAAGTCCTCAGAGACAACTTTCCATTGAATCTCATGCTCCATCAAGGCATTTTGCTGCATGGGGTGCAGTCCATCGACGACGCGTGGAAGGCTCTGGAGGTTTTCTTTGTCTTCCTCGTCTGTTAGTTGTGCCAGTGCCTCCTCGTCCAAGTTTGTACCCTTGCGCTTTCGGATTTGTTGTTCGATACGGCGAAGGCACAACTCTGCGGCGCTACGACACACCATCAGTGCTTTGCGGGCGTCGCCGGATTGGTGGGCAAGGGTTTTGGAGTAAATCTCGATGGCTTTTTCGTCAAATACTTGCACACTTCGAAGCCGTTGCTCCAAAATCTGCTGCAACTGGACGCTCGAATACGCTGAAAAGGCAATGCGATGCGCACCAAAGCGACTTCGCACTTTTGGATTCAGTCGTTCGGGCAGATCCATGACGTTGGCGATGCCCACGAGCACCAGTTTTGCGGTGGACAGTGCCTGCCATTCGAGAATATTGTACAGCACGACATGTTTGTTGGTCAACATAAAATCCATCTCATCCAAAAGCACGACTAAAACACTTCGCGCCGGGTTGTTTCTGGAAAGTTCTTGCTCCAGCTCTTGACAAGCTCGCGCCGCACTCAACGATCGAGCAATGGGCAAGCCCAGTTGGCGGCAAATCGCCTTGTACAGAATGCAATACGCCATTTCGGGCTTCGGCAGGCTTAACCCATTGACTTCAACGCTATGAAACGCCGGGATTTGTTTCATGTCGCGTTCTTGCTCGAGCGAGCGCAAGATCTCTTTGACGGTCGAGGTCTTGCCCATACCTGGTAGCCCACTTATGTAAATGGGGTTTCCGGCACCATGCTGTTGGATGGCGTTGCGCAGCGTGTCGAACACTTGTTGACGTTCTTCTTCGCGTCCGATCATGGTTTTGGGCAGGCTCGACAGCTGCAATTCGTCGCATGCAACGTGAAGGCGTTTTAGAAATGCTTGCGCTTGGTCGCCGGCTGCTTCGGCCTCTTTTGCCGCCTGCACGAAAGCATCCTTTCGGTCAATGGGCGGCTCTTCTTGTTCCAACGATGGCGTTTGCGTTGATCTCGTGGGTGAGGACACGGACGAAGGCGACGAGGGCGGCAATGGCGTACACTGTGACTTGGGCGGCAGTTGAATAGGGGCTAACGCTACTCTCTTGCGCGGTGGGAAAACTCTGATGGCAGGAGCTGTTGCCGCACGACCATAAGAAGATCCAAACGGCACAGAGCCAGCCACGAGACGACGTTTGTGGGAGCGCGTTGTCACCATATTGGAGAGTGTTTGGAGCTGACGATCTGGCGCTTTTGAAATTCCCCGGCTGCTTGGATCCACCAATGGGAACAATGCGCGGGCGACAATGTGGTCCACATCACTGTTGATTTTGGCGCGCAACAAGTAGAATCCCGCTTGTCTTGATAATTGTATGTGTCTAATGACAATTGTTCTACTGTACCTCTTCTCTATCTCTTGCCCAAACGATTGCTATCGAACCTGTGGATGCAAGCAAATGCTTTCTTCTTCATCCTGATCCTGTTTTCAACCTCTTTGATAAGACTACAACGACCAAGTTTTCCACTTTCTTTCTTTGGTTTCAAATGGGGTGGTGTTAAAAAACACCAAATGGGGCTCTTGAATAATCAACAAGAGGAATTGATTCTTGCTTCTTTGGTTTTTGTTTTGTTTTGTTTTGTTTTTGTCGTTTTTGATCCGGATGCCGTCGCGTCGGAAGTGGTTGAATCTGCATTTCGTTTCTCTTGGTAATCGTCTCGGGCAAAAAGCTTTTTAGTGGCCCCATCGAAAAACCAAACGCTGCTGCTGCATCAACCATTACGCCACTCGATAATGCGACGCTTAAGCGGACGAGGAAGTGTACTTGGTCACGGCCTTGGTGCCTTCCGACACGGCGTGCTTGGCCAATTCACCAGGAAGCATCAAACGCACAGCAGTCTGGATCTCGCGACTCGACAAAGTGCTCTTCTTGTTGTAACGCGACAACTTGCCGGCTTCGGTGGCGATACGCTCGAAGATATCGTTGATGAACGAGTTCATGATCGACATGCCACGCTTGGAGATACCAGTTTCGGGGTGCACTTGACGCAACACCTTGTAGATGTAGGACGAGTAGGTTTCCACACGCTTCTTGCCCTTGCCTTTTCCCTTGACACCAGTCTTGGTGGGGGTCTTAGCAGCCTTCTTCGATGGAGTCTTGGCCATAGTTTCTGTTTGTTTGGGACTTGGGATCTGCTTTGCAATTCCAATAATGAGATCAAGATGCTTCGGGGCTCATGGAACCTGATAGTCTCCAGTGAAATAGGCTGCTCTGATTGGCGGAATTCATCATCCTCGAAGCTGATTGGTGGGATTGAATCATACGACGTTCTGATTGGACCATGGTGTTGAGGGGTGTTTTATACATGTGATGAGTGTGGGACGGGGCTCAATCGATTGATCATGTAACGGTCATTGATGAAGGATACGTTGAACGCCATGGCATGAACCAGTGAAAGCCACAAAGAAAGAAAGAAAAAACAGAAAGGCAAAATATATAGAGACACCCGTGTTGCGAAAAGCGGAGAACGACGCTCCTAACTCGTAGCAGAAGAGTTGGCTGGCTGATGTGGTTGTGTTGCTTCCCTCTGAAATACCCCTCCAAAAAAAAAAAGAACACAACGACCCTGGGAAACAACCAAGAGCAAAACTTGCGGTGGGCTAGTAGTCGACTATGCGGTCGGCTCTTGTTCTTGCTTATTTGGTCGCCACAGACCCTGTTGGTATCGCTTGATCAATCAGACAGACTCCCGCAGACTTGCTGTCGAGTGGGCACGTCTCCTCCTTGTCGCAGATTTTGTTTGTTTTCGTGGATTTATAATTCGACTCCTTTTCTGGTAGTTTTTTTGCTTGTTTTGGATTTCTTCTTGTTGTGGTGCTGGTGGACTTGAGTTGGAAATGGTGTTGTTGGCATTGACATGGGTTTGATGAGGCCCTGTGCTTGTTACATGAACCCTGATCCCTTGATATTCTGCTTCAAAATGATATCTTTGCAGGCGTTGAACACGACCTGCACGTTTTGGGAGTCGGTTGCACAAGTTACGTGATGGTAGATTTCCTTTTCTGGCTGTCGATTCATTTCAATGAACTTGCCCAAGAAGTACTGCACACCAATCTCATAATCGCCGAGTCCACCGGGAAAATCTTTGAAGACCTCGACGCTTTTTGGATCCACTTTTTTGATTTTGTCGGCAAACAAGTCTTTCTTGTTGAGGAACAGAATCATGGCCGAGTTGGTGAAAAAGCGGTTGTTGACAATCTCATCAAACAGGTTGACGGCTTCAATCATACGGTTGGTGGAGGCATCTTCGTACAGGGACTGATCGTATTCACTCAATGCGGCCACGAAAATCACTGCCGTGACATCTTCAAAACAATGGATCCACTTCTTTCGCTCATTTCGCTGGCCACCGACGTCATACATCACAAACGTTGCACCATCGATCTGATATCGTTCTTCCACGATGCCCGATGTTCTCACACGAGCGTACAGCATATCCTGTTGGGTCGCCTGGTAATCATCGCGCATGATGCGATCCAGATCGGTGAAATAGTATTTGACAGACTCGACGATCTGGAATTCTGCTCGTCGGTTCCAAGTCGCCTGGATGCCGGGATCCGCCCACAAGTTTTTCAGTTTCTGACCTACCACTGGGTTCACTTCTGCTTCGTCACTAATGGCTTTGATGTCGTCAAAGTCTTGTAGACATTTGACTTCGCTTTTCAACTTGAGTTCATTGGTCTGGTCCAGTAAGATCTTCATGGAAGTGATGATGTTGTTGTAAATAATGGGCGTGCAATGACGTCGCTCTTCGTCTGTCAGTGGTGCGCCGTACAAGATCTACAAAATGCCAAGTGTAACACACAGCCATATATGCGTGTCAGTCATCAAGTGGTGTCAATGGTTTGCAGAGGAGTACGCGAGGTGTGCTGTGTTGGTGGTGACGAAGATTTACCTTCATCTGCTTGAAGACTGTGCTTTTGCCAGATTCACCAGCGCCAAGTAACAATAACTTGACTTTTTCTTGTTCGACCCGATGTGCTTCTTCGTTTTTGGCATCGAGTTCTCTGGATTTGGCGTACGCCACTCGCTCTTCTTCTGTCATTTTGGACGCACAGAGGCCCATGGTTGCTGTCTGTTGATGGGAGGTCTGGTTGAGGTCTCTTGAATGCGTGAAAAGGGAACGGATCGGAATCAATGGGTGGTCTCCAGGGTGACCACGTGGAACGAAGGCAACTTGTTGTGCAGAGCTCCTTTGATCACGCTTCACCTTGCGTTGCAGGGGGTGCGTTCACGTGTGTGTGGCGGTGGGGAATGCACACACAATAGCACACACGCAAACCAAGCACTCGACGCACTTGCGCTGGGGGCTCACTTGCTGCTGTTTGCTTTGCTGATTTTTGTGCTTGCTACTTCTCTACAAACTGTGACTGATGAGCTGACCGAAAGCGATGGCAAGTAGTGACTCGTCCAACGCGTGCTGGTGCTGTTGTTGAAGCCTTGCCGTGCTTTTTGCCTCGCTTGCTCTCACCTTCGTCTTCCTCCTCTTTCGTCCGCTTCTGACTCCGCAAACGACTTGAGAATGCCTGCCTCCACCGTTTGGCACTCGGCCTCAACCCAACCAAAAATGAAACTCCCTACATTTCCGGCCTGGTGCCGTTCCTCAGAGCATCTGGTTGCCCAAAATACCATTGGGTGCGCGCTGATTGGTGGGTGGAGAAGCCTTGCAGCGCGGTGATTGGGCAAAATACGATCTGCCAAGGACACAATGGCGGGGGCAAGCATTCCAACAAAAACTCTAATCTTAGCAGAAAAGGGCCCAGACCGGCAGGGCGAAGCAACACACAAAAGCAAACAGCGACAAGCCCCCTACAGCAGCAGCAGTGGCAATGACAACAACGGCAAACGTCTCAGTTGGAGGATGAATTTAGATCCATTTTGCATCGGGTGTCTAAGAATAAGGACAGCGGAGTTGGCGCGCCGAGTTCCTCGTTGCCGTTCTTGTCGGGTTTTGGACTGTGCCAACCAACCGATACGCACCGGTTTGTGTGTAGTAGTTCGTCAAAACAGCCACAGGTGCAGTGTAGGACCACACCAACTCCACCAAAGGGCGCGAGGAAATCGTTTGGGGAGAAAAGCACGCAGCATGAGCATGCACAAGCTGGTGCTATCATGGACGATTTGGAGTGGCTTTGGGTGGCATATGGCGTTGAGCAAACCCAAATCCTCGTTTGAATCCCTGGAAGATATCACCAATTTCATGATTATGGTGAATGTCATGGTGGTGCTACCGATCGTGGTGTATTTTCTGGTGATCACTGCGCGCGATCCAGCAGTTCAACAAGTCGCTCAAGCCATGTGGAAAGCCAATCTGGCCCGAATGACTAAGTTTTTGAGTCCACCCAAGCGTCATGCTGTTCATCACTCTATCAATGCCAGCAAGAGCGCCTCCTCGCTGACCACAACTCCTACGATCCATGGTACTGCCACCAATCGAGGTCTAGCTTCTGCGGCTGGTGCGTCGTCATCATCGCCTTCAAAACCAAAGAATCTGTAGCGTGATGTGGTCCACATCAAATTCGCGCCAAATACGATAGTGAATGGAAGCGATCCAGCAGTTCTATGACTCGTCTTCCTCAGAGGAAGAAGAGGACGATGTCAGCCACCAGCAACATGCAGAAGAAGTGGAAAACGCGAGTGAAGAGTCAAGGGTTCGGTGGGTGCGCTCTTTTCCGCATGTCGACGGCAATTGGCCCAGCCATCTCTTCATTCAAGTGAACCCTGCACAACATCCCCTTCTGCAACAGCTCGTGGGCCAACTCCTGACCACAACCAGCCGTTCTCTGTCGGTAGCGCTGACAAATCCATCGGCACTGCCAGCGTCTCCCCCAATAGTTCCTCAAGACAGCGCGTTCTTGTCGCTTCTTGAAGACCAATCCATAAGTTGCTACCATTTGAGTCTCTCGCGGCCGTTTGTGCTGCTCTACGACCAGATCGAACCGTTTGCAAGAGAAATAGCTTGCGCATTGAAATGGCACAAGAGGTATGGAGAATTGTGCAATCCATCTGTCTCTCTTCTCGCTTGGCAAGTTGCGAGGAAATGTGACCGCTTGATTCTGCGCTTACCAACCAACAGATTCCAGATCGGATTGCGCGAGCCCTGTGTACTGGTGAATGATGATCGAACCAGATCCTTTTTGGCGCTCAAAGTGCACACTGGCAAACGTCACGTGCTTGATCTTCTTGGAACCATTGACAGGTGCATGCAACGTTTCGGATTGCCTGTGTACTACGAGGTTGGTTGCCATCCTATTCTGAGCTCATTAGCCTGGAATTTGAGACTCATGGGAGAAGACCTGTTAGGATCCCCTTCCTCACATCAGTATTGCTTCAGCACTCGGAGACCAACTTGCAAAGCGCATTGAAGACTCGGCAATTCTGGATTCTTTCAACAAAGACCCAAAGCTGAAGAAGGAGCCTTTGGTGCCCGGGATTGCGGTCCAGCTCGTAGTAGGAAACAAACGCTTCACGTTTGATCTTCTTTGAAAACTGGTGGTTCGTCACGG
This sequence comes from Paralagenidium karlingii, assembly GCA_027475765.1. Lineage (NCBI taxonomy): Eukaryota > Oomycota > Peronosporomycetes > Paralagenidium > Paralagenidium karlingii. Next base: position 150,303 of record JAMFLO010000020.1, read on the forward strand.
TCTCCGATGGCTGCACTCGAATCTCGAGAAACGAATGGTCGCTGAGATGCGATTGAACCAAACAACAGCGAAAGGATCCGACATCGTTTTAATCCGCGTCGGAATCAGACAACAAGTCGATCACTTCTGGTTCAGTGGCTTCCGGCTCGGCGTCACTCATTTCCGAGAATTCCACAGGACTGTACATTTCCGATTCCGACAACGAGACATCGCTTAACTCGTTGCTACTAGTGTTGCAACTGCTGGCATGTGGCTTTCCTACACATACGAAACATCAAACGAGTTGTGGTGAGAAAACCTGAACAGCTCAAGCGATTGGCATGATCAGAGGATAACCAGTAGGAGGAGCCCGTCTTGGACTGTGCCTTTGGCGTCGACCACGATCTATGAAATCGTTGAATAACGTTCACTGTGAATTGAATGCCACTGTTTTTCAATTGCATGAGCCACTCACCTCCACGTGATCTACTCCGTGGGGACCGACTGCGCTTCGATCCACGTCTTCGCTTGGGCGAAAAGTCGATCTTGTTGCGATATCGTGAGTTTAGGAATGCTGTTGGCGGCGATTCGGACCGTCGTGACGCGCGGAGTCTGGGAGCGTTGGTTTCATCAGTACGGGCACTCTGTCCGTTCTGTCCGTTCTGTCCGTTCTGTCCGTTTTGTCCGTTCTGTCCGCTCAGTTCGACTCTCCGATACATCCTTGACGGACTCGGTGGTGGCCTCCTGTTTGCTCCTCGATCCTCCATTTGAAGTTGATCCCACCAGTCATCGATCCAGATCACCTTTGATGCTAAAGTCTGCAAATCTGCGGACATGGTGTTACGAAACCCTGGCAATTGTACCAGCGTCAATACCTCGACAACAGATTTGTTGAGTACTCTTAAAACTCTCCTCGTACCGATGACCCAGAAGTCCTTGCGTAACACGTTTTTGATCTGGTTTAGCGAATCGTAAAAGTCTCCATCGCCGGCCAGGAGAATGATGCGATCGCACACCTACACCATCCGAATTGCCATTGAATCACAAGCACCTACGTGTTGGGAGCAGTGACAGAAGCAGTACACACATTCTCGTACGACAGCGTGAGTATCTTGGTGGCAATGCTGCCCGAGTGCATGGTGAGTGTCAGCAAGAACAAGTTACATTCCATTTGTCCCAGTGCATCTGCATCAAACGCACCCATTGTCGACTCCTTTCTGAACATTTTTGCAAAAATGGTGCCCGCAACGAGGACAATTACACTCGGAAGGTTTCATAGCGTACAGTTTCAATTGGAACTACCAAGACAACCGCAACGCAGAACCATGGTTAATACGTTTGTTCACGACGCTGTTCGAGTGATAGTCTAACCTGAGGTCCATTGGGAGGAGCGAGCTTCAGTGCATTGTACAGCGGTGCGTTGCTCTGGTGTGCACTTCTCTGAGGAATTGGCTCGTGATCAAAGAACCAACACTCTACAGTGCACGAATACCAACATTTCCATCGTCAGTTCGACCAACTACCATCACAAGCAGTCGAGACCAAAACATTTGTGGGTCTGCAAATTCAACACAATGCTCCGATGAAACACTGACCCAGGAGGGGCGTGTTGATGATATCTTCAATGGAGCGTCGCAACTTTAGGTAATCCATGCGACCGCCCTGATCAACGCGTACGCAACAAGACGTCATCGTCAAACCAATTGCTCAAGCAAGCGTAGCAATTGTGGGCACATACTACTCGTAGTGGACCACCAGAAAAGACAACATAGCACGCGCGTTGGTTACCATTCGTCTCGCGCCAATGTGGGCATACGAACCGTCTGCTTTGTCAAAAGCACAACCAGCGTTTCAGAAAGCACAAAATCCTCTCAAGATTCACCAGAGAACACGTCACCTATGATCAAAACAGATCGCATTCGTGGATTCTCGGCCCCGGATGGTGATGGGATTATTGATGGGACGGACTCAGGTGTTGCCGCTGCTGGATTAGCTGTTGCTGGTTCAGCCACCAGCACAACTGGCATTTGTTCTTCGTCCACACTTGCCATGGATTTGTGATTGCCACGTCGCTTTGGACACTCGGTCGCAACTTGCGAGAGTCAGAACCCGTGAGCTCGCGAGTTGCCGACGAGGTTGCGCTGGTGGTCACTTTATGAACCAAATGCCACTTGGCTATCGTCACATTGGTACTTTTGGTGGCAAGACTGGTAGAAGTTGGTGACACCATACACCTCCCCATTCAATCTATCATATCTTCTACAGCAATCATCCTCCCCATGCAATCCCTCTGATTCTATCATACTGACCACTTCGAAAGTGCTCCCTCTGTGAAATCTTATCTCATCCATTTGCAGAGGTTCCGTGGTCTTTTTTGGCTCAGTATTTCCTTTGCCAAAGAGATGGTGAGTTAGGGTTTTTTTCCTCTCTCTTTCCACACATTCACTGTGGGATCCCATCCCATCCCCATCCCATATGTATGGCTTGTGGCTGAGTCTGAGCGACCTGTGAGCTGGCAGAAGCGCAAGAACTGACTTCTCTTGTTCCTGCTGCATGTTAAGAAAAGGCGAACTGCAACGTAGCAATAGCAGTGGGCAAGTAGGCAGTCAGGCGCCAGTCAGGCACGCGAGGGTGAGAAGTGGTTAATCGACTGAACAACGAAAACGAGTCACTTGTGGTGAGTTGGAGAAAGCCATTCGCGCCGCTTTGGAAAACCAACCAGCCACCAAGACCATGCTCAAGCAGAGTCCGCTGACACTCCATGTGCGCAGTGCCCGGCGACGAGCGCCGCAAAGTGACCCGGTGAGACGTGCTCTGATTGGACGGAATGGGGCGACTTGTCGCACCAAACCAGAATCCAAAACAAGTCACCCATCTCCCCTGCCGGTTTAACTCACTGACTCTTTTTTGGGCATTGTTGCCATGATCTTTTGGTCGACATCGGCGGCATTTGGCGGCATTTTCTCGACTTGTTTTGTGGGTGGTGCTGCTGTAGGAATACGAGATCCACTGCCGATGGCACTTGCCAACCTCGCGCATGCCGTCGGAATGGAGTGTGTGGCGCACCTATGAGCAATTCCAGCAATTTGACGACCAAATGCGCTCCCGCGAGCACTCTCCATTTGCCAAAATGATGGTCACAGTTGTGTTTGCCTCACAGCACCCAGTGCGCATGTTTTTCAGACAAGATCGAAGCGACCAATTTTTAGATCTGCGCCGCAAAGAACTGGACCATTATCTGCAACGCATCATGGCGTTTCCAGACGTCTGCGAGTTTGAAAAAGCCATGGGCTCACGTCATTTGGCGGAATTTGTCCAAGCGGACAATCTTTGGAACAATGCCATTGAGGCCATGGATCGGGTCGTGGATTTGCATCGTGTTTCGACTCTTGAAGAACCCCAACGACGAACCAGCCATAGTAGTAACAGTAGTAGCAAACGCAGCCGGGGATCGTTCATGAAACGACGCAAGTCGGGCGAAATCAAGCAGGAGATTCGTCAGCAAATTGAACAATTCTTTGGTGAACGCGACCTCAAGAAGTATAAAAAGCGCGTGCGTGAATGGAAACAAGACAACGATCGCGTCAAGGCTTCGGAAAAGCTGGTGGCGTTTTTGCTGAATCGCTTTGGTGAAGAAAGAGCGTCATTTGTGGTGGTGCGGCAACTCGAGTTGTGCAAGGACCATGAATATGATCTCAAGGAGGCGTTGTTCTTGGCCGCGGAAGATGGTGGGCTCCTTGGCAAAGCTCCAATTCCACTGGAATTGCAACGAACAATCTCGTGGCGAAGCAATAGCAGCAGTACCACGACTAGTACTGTCAATAGCTCGTCCAACTTTAGTTTCGGCATGGACACCGCCACCATCAACTCCAACTCCAATACCAGTAGCAGTAGCAAAAAGAAGATCAAGGCGCGCAAGGGCTCGTGCTCTTCGTCGTGTTCGTCTGCGTCGTTTTCGGTTGCCCCGTTAAGCAGCGGCTCTTGCTCTGGTGCAGGCAATTCATCCAAGAATCCGAGTCTCGAACGTCGTAAGTCGAGTAATGAATTGATTCTGGCCAAAGTCAAGTTTTTTGCGCAGGGCGACAAGCGCAAAGTCTCGTCGTTTCGGAAATCTGCCAAAGCGCTTGGTACTTTCCAAATGTCGAGTGAGGAGTTTGTCAGTTTCGTCAAGACCAGCTTTCCTGACGACCATGCCAATGAGATTGTACTCATGGTCTCAGATGCCGTGCCCCATAGTGAATTGAAACAGGAACTCAAGGATTTGGTGCCGTAAAGGGATGAACAGAAGGATGTAGAGTCATGGCGTGCGTCAAAAACCAAAGGTTCTTCGTCGGATTCAATCTGTCGGAGCGTTTGACCAGAAGTGTGCTTGATCGTTTGGTTTCATCCCATCGTGTGCTTGCAAAAGCAAGACGGGACAAGGTGTTGTGCTGTCTCCTCGTTCCGCAATGCTGCGCTCATGAGCACCAACCGACGACCAGTCGAGATCAAATCGTTGTTTTACCGTGGTGAAAGAATGCAGAACAATTGTTCATCGTGGTCTTGTTCTGTCAAATCTCTTACACTGTCTCATGCGCTTCTTGTCAATGAAGAGGTTCTAACCGTCTAACAATTGATCCGTCCAATGCCTCCACCTGTTTCTATCCAACACGAGCACCAGATAAACCATCAGAGCATCAAATCACTCGATACGACTCGAAGAAACCAACCACGGAATTAAAGTGCTTCTACCCTACCACCTTGACAACCACAAAGCACTTGATAATCTGTTCTACTTCTTTCTCTTTTTGTCATCAAAGGGTGGTGTTAATAAACACCAGATGATATGAAAGTGAGCCTAACACGACTCGTCGAAGCTGCAGTGAGGTAGACCAAACAGGCATTGTATCACGACTGGAAACATGAGCCAACATCGACGATGCAACACCAGTATCCTGTCTTGATCATATCCGCCGGATTGTCCCTTCTCCACAGCTTGATTTGTTTGTGCTTTTTGTTGATTTTTTTTCATTTGTTTCGCCAAAGCTGTCATGTGCTGGTTTTCGCTTAAGCGGACGAGGAAGTGTACTTGGTCACGGCCTTGGTGCCTTCCGACACGGCGTGCTTGGCCAATTCACCAGGAAGCATCAAACGCACAGCAGTCTGGATCTCGCGACTCGACAAAGTGCTCTTCTTGTTGTAACGCGACAACTTGCCGGCTTCGGTGGCGATACGCTCGAAGATATCGTTGATGAACGAGTTCATGATCGACATGCCACGCTTGGAGATACCAGTTTCGGGGTGCACTTGACGCAACACCTTGTAGATGTAGGACGAGTAGGTTTCCACACGCTTCTTGCCCTTGCCTTTTCCCTTGACACCAGTCTTGGTGGGGGTCTTAGCAGCCTTCTTCGATGGAGTCTTGGCCATTGTCAGTTGATAGTTGTCTCTGGAGCGGAAAGCTAATTGAGAAATGGCTTTTTGGCTCTGGCGGGTGGAAGGACATCTAGGAACAAAAGCTCCAGACGTGTGGTGATTGGCGGAATCCTAGAAAGCGTTTGTGATTGGTGGATTGGCGTGTTCTCCAACTCGGATTGGTGGGCGCACTTCTATTTGGAGGATTGAATAGGGGATGGTACTCGTACTGTATTGTGCCGAATACAAGACCAGAATTTGATGAAGTGGCAATGCCCTATATAAATGAATACGCGATTTGTTTTGAGAGTGTTTTGGTGTTTTTGGTGTGGTGTGGTGTACCAGTGAGCGTGAGCGGAGGGTAGATGAAGCAGATGCCGCAAGAAGGATACGGAGGGGCCAACATGAGTTCGGAAGGCGGACGAGGCTCGGGAATCGGCTCGTCGATCTCGATCACATCGGTGATGCACGACCTGAAAGAGAAATTCAAGAACGAGGACGATGACCAGCGTGAGTGGCCTACTTGGTGACGTGCCGTCTTCGAGGGGCTGCCAGGGGGAGAGTCGGGATAGAGACTTGCAGAGTACGCCTGACGAGCGACTAACCCAGGAGGGGGAACACGCAAAAGAAGGCGAATCGATGCGCGAAAAGCGCTCTAAATACCCGTTGAATCACCCCTTGAGCAGCCACCGACGCACAACTCATTGAGTCGTGGCATTCTGACGTGATTCTATTGTGTATATGATGGAACAACAATGCGATGATTTGCTATGACGTCAGCGTCTCCTTTCCAGGGCCTGGACAAGGCCACGGTGCTGCAGGAAACCAAGATTTTCTCGGACGCCAATATGGTCACGCGCCATCCCAAGAAATGCTGCCAATTGATCACGAAACTGCTGCATATCCTGACCCAGGGAGAACCCTTCACCAGCACGGAAACCACAGACGTGTTTTTTGGCGTGACCAAATTGTTCCAATCCAAAGACGCCAATCTGAGACGAATGATGTACCTTTTCATCAAGGAAGTGGCCGAGGCCACTGCTGCAGACGAGGTGCGTCGTGAAATGGCTTGCTACTCAGTTCAAACACTAACCATGGGGCAAATCAGGTGATTATCGTGACCCAGAGTCTGACCAAAGATATGAGTTCGGACGTGGATCTCTACCGTGCGAATGCTATTCGCGTGCTCTGTCGCATCATCGACGTAAGAATTCTCACTTCCCATTAACCGACCAGCTTTCCGTGGCAAATGCTGAATTCTTTTATTCTTTCGCAGGGCTCCATGCTCACTGCTATCGAGCGTTACATCAAGCAAGCCATCGTGGACCGCAATGCACTTGTAGCGAGCTCTGCGCTGGTGTCGGGCATGCATTTGATCCGCAACAATCCCGATGTCATTCGTCGCTGGGTCAATGAAGTACAGGAAGCCGTGAACTCCCAATATGACATGGTGCAGTACCACGCTGTCGCTCTTCTGTATCAAATCCGACAGCACGACAAGTTGGCAATCTCCAAGGTACGTCATCTTGATGGTTTTTGGGGAGTATGTTTGACTGATCTTGCTTTGTCGATCAGTTCATCACGCAATTGCAAAAAACCAATTTGCGATCCAATTTGGCGACTTGTCTCCTGATTCGATACACTGCTCAATTGCTGCGCGAAGATCTCACTGGTCAAAACGCACGACCATTGTATCAGTTCCTGGAAAAAATGTTGCGCCACAAGAACGAGGTGGGCCTCGAGTGTTTTCGTGTTGCAGCGATGCAATTCAGCACCTCGCTTTTCTAACTTGCTGATATTCCGATGGTGGGTTATAGATGGTGATTTATGAAGCAGCACGTTGCATTTGTGCTCTGCCCATCGATGCTCGTGATTTGACCCCGGCGATTGTGGTTTTGCAACTGTTCTTGGGCTCCTCGAAACCCACTCTTCGCTTTGCCGCCGTGCGCACGCTGAATCAAGTCGCCATGACCCAACCCATGGTGGTCACTCGTTGCAACGACGACATGGAAGGACTGATCTCGGATCCTAATCGTTCGATTGCCACTTTGGCTATCACCACTTTGTTGAAGACGGGTGCTGAATCCAGTGTCGATCGTTTGATGAAGCAAATCTCGACCTTTATGGGTGAAATTGCTGACGAGTTCAAAATTGTCGTGGTCGAAGCCATTCGCAATTTGTGCATCAAGTACCCACAAAAGCATCGTGTGCTGCTCAACTTCTTGGCCAATTTCTTGCGTGAAGAAGGTGGCTATGAGTTCAAAAAGTCGATCACAGACTCTATTCTGTATCTCATTGACCGCATTCCTGAATGCAAAGAGAGTGGCCTGTTGCATTTGTGTGAATTCATCGAGGACTGCGAGTTTACTCAGCTTTCGACGAAGATTCTGCGTGTGTTGGGCCAAAAAGGACCCACGACGTCTGCCCCAGCACGATACATTCGATTCATTCGCAATCGGGTGATCTTGGAAAACGCCCCAGTGCGCGCATCCGCTGTGTCGGCGCTTGCGCAATTTGCGATCCGCGTGGAACCGTTGCGAAATAGCATTTCTTCGCTGTTGCGCTGTTGCAAACTGGATGATGACGACGAAGTCCGTGACAGAGCCACGACGTATTTAGCGATATTAGAAGGAGACCCGACTATCAGCCATTTGCTGCTGGTCGAGGATTTCCCATTCAGTGTGCCAGCGCTTCAGCAGTCCATTGAGCAGTACCAGTTGCGGCCGTTGGATGGACCGTTGACATTGAATGCTTTGCCGCACGTGGAAGTTGTTGAGCAACCGGTGGTGCACGCTGCGGAGGGACCCGATTTGATGGCCACCCCAGAGGCTGCTGCGACTCCAGCAGCGCAACAGCCCCAGGATGCTGCCAAGGAGCTCTATAAGGTTTGTACGCTCGGTTTCTTTGTACATGTGTATCCACAACTGATTCTGTACCCTCGTATATGAACAGATTCCCGAGTTTGTTGACCTTGGTCCTCTTTTCCGCTCATCGAAACCAATTGAACTTACGGAAGCTGAGACTGAATACGTTGTCAGTTGCATCAAGCACGTATTTGTCAACCACATTATTCTTCAGGTGCGCGACTCTTTCCCTTTTGGACACTTATTTGCCATCGAGCATTCAGTCTAATCTTTCTGCATGCTGTTGTAGTTCAACGTGTTGAACACTGTGAATGATCAGCTGCTGACCAATGTCTCCGTTGGCTTTGTCATGGATCCTGAGGATGTGTGGAAAGTCCACTCGGTTGTGCCGCTCAAGAGTCTTGCGTATGGCAAAACAGGGTCATGCTACGTGTGTCTGGAGCACAGTGGTGAAGACGGCACGTATCCGATCGTGCAAATCGCGAGCGAACTCAAATTCAAAGTCCATGACGTCAACCCGTCGACAGGTCAAGCCGATGATGAGGGTTTTGATGAAGAGTATCCAATGGAAGACTTCGAGATCAGTGCTGCGGATATGATGGCCAAGGTACAAGTTCCCGATTTTCGTGCTGCATGGGAACAGCTCAATGGTTGCCCCGAGGCCAAAGGCACTTATGCGCTCAAGTACAAGAGTCTGGTGGAAGGAGTGGCAGCTGTCATTGACAATTTGGGCATGCAACCATGTGAAAACACGGCTACCCCACAACCCAAAGCCAAAGCGCACATCTTGCTGTTGTCGGCTGTTTTTGTTGGAGGCGTCAAGGTGTTGGTGCGATCACGAATTGCGTTGGATGAAGGCACTGGCGGCATGATTCTTCAGGTATGTCCTTGGGTGAACTGAGCATTAGGAAATGACGAGGCTGAGCAGGATGGTGTCTTTGGTGTGTATTGTGCAGATGGGAGTGCGTTCGGAACGAGAAGAGATCACTCAGACCGTGATGGATTGCATTCGATAAACTCTTTTGTTGCAAGTTGTGGTGTGAAAGTGGATGGAAAGAGGGTGCATGAGACGGAGATGGCGAAGAAAAAGAAGTCGGAGAAAACCAACAACAAAAAAGGAGATAAGACGAGACTTGGGGCCTTTTGCAAAAAAAAAGACACAAAACACGATCGGCTTGCGTTTGGGTTGTTATTGGTTTGTGGAGATTCGTTGTCGGTCATGTCTAGCTCTTGTGCGCTTGGTCTGCTTGCTGCATGTCATGAAGAGCTCACTGGTGACATCAGCTTCAACTTGAGGTGGTTTGTAACAATTAACGGCTATCACCCCTCCCAATGATTGCGGCACCATCAATACTCGTTGGACTCGTTTGGGACGAGAGCGAGACCACAAAATGGCGCGCTCCAAACAGGCATCGCGCAAGCCCAAAGACAAGGAGAAAAAGAGCAAAAGCAAAAAGCCGACAGCCAAAGACGCTGCGGCGATGACCAAAAAGTCCTCCAAATCAGCCAAAGAATCGGATCAAGCGTTGCTCCACCAACAACCGCCAAAGCCTGAAAAGCGATTGACCCAATTGCTTGGTGGCATCTCCATGGAAAAGTTTCTTAGCGACTACTTTGAGCAAAAACCGCTTTTGGTGCGCGCCAAAGATAATTCAAATCACGAGGTAACTATATGGTTGTAAGTGCATTTGCCTGAGAAACTCTCGCTCTCAGTCTGCAATGGCTTGATGACCCGTTTGAATGATTTTGTGGTTGCGCTGGCAGCAGCTCTTTAATGGCGGGCTATTTTCCAAAGAAGCGTTGTTGGAACTGACGGCCAACAACAAATTTCACCTGAAAAAGGACCTCAACGTCTGCAAATACGTCGATGGCGTGCGAAAGAACGTGCGTCGCTGCTGTGGGCCATCCACTCTGCTCCACGATGATGACGAAGAGGAGCAGGAGGATGACGACTTGGAAGGAGACCAAGATCAAGCCAACGGTCGTCTCCAACGCGACCAACTGGATCAATTGCTGCAAAATGGCTACAGTTGCCAGTTTTTCCAACCGCAACGTTATGTCGATGGTCTCTACTTGCTGAACTCAGCCTTTGAGTCCTTTTTCGGCTCTTTGGCAGGCGCCAGCGCTTATTTGACACCACCCAGTTCCCAGGCGCTCGCGCCGCATCATGATGATGTCGAAGTGTTCATTTTGCAAACGCAGGGGCGCAAGCACTGGAAACTGTATAAGCCGTTGATCGAGTTGCCCGGTGAGCACTCCAAGGATCTCTCCCACGACGAAATCGGCAAGCCATTCATGGAGTTTACTCTGGAAGAAGGCGATGTGGTGAGTGGAGGAGTCTTGACTCTGACAATGTGCATGATATGTTGGTTGACAGTTGTGCGGTGGCCCTTTGTAAACATATAGCTGTACTTCCCGCGTGGCGTCGTGCATGAAGCGATCGCTGCACAAGACTCTTTCTCGACCCACGTCACCATTTCCATTTACCACCGCTCGTCCTGGGCCAATTTCATGGAACTAGCTTTGCCTCGTGTGCTGCGTCGCGCGTTTGACGAACAAGTGGTGTTTCGTCATGGCATTCCTTGCAATTACCTGAATTTCATGGGCATGCAATTCTCCAGTGGTGACCAAGAAGACGTCAAAGGCGCTCAGGAATGCTTTCTCAATGCGTTCACCTCGCTGGTTCAAACATTGCAGAACTATGTTCGTCTAGAAGACCTCAACCAGGCCGCCGATGAGGCTGCCATGGACTTTATGGCCCATCGATTGCCTCCTCTTGAAGAAGCCATACACCAATCTGAGCAACAAGAAGACGTGCCGATGGATGTGAGCCACTCTCCGTTGGACCGAGGTATGGTGTTTCGATTCAAAGATCGATCGATGGTGCGCATCGTCATGGAAGCCAGTGGTGGCGAACCGATGGTGGTATTGTACCACAGTATGAAGAACTGTCGTCGTCATCACATGAAGAGCTGCACTTGTGGAATGAACGATGGAGACGATGAACAGGACGATGAAGACCACGACGAAGAGGATGACAAGGAAGAAGACGGAGAAGAAGAAAATCTTGAGGAGGAGGACGAAGCAGACGAAGAGATGACGGCGGAATTGCCACCGCGCAGTGTGTGTTTCCCCATGGAAGTGGCACCAGCGCTTCTTCGTCTTTTCTCCGCGTACCCCTCTACTGTTCGTTTGAAAGAATTGAAAAAGCTATGTGATGATGAGACCGCAGTGCGTGGCATGTTGTTGCGTTTATGGTCGGAAGAGCTGTTGGATGTGTCGCCGAGAACCAAGTGAACAAAACTGCAGACAGCACCTATAGCTGGTGGATTCGGAGGTCATGTCCAGCCATAGAGAAGCAGCCACTTCTTAATCCGCCTGAACTAGAATAAAGGAAATGGGAATGACAAGAGCCACTAGTGTTCCATTGCAACATCCATGTGGGTGTTCACGGCTTCTTGATTGCCAGTGTTCGTGAAAGGAAACCACGAAGCCACAAGCTCACTGGCCTCGCGGGTTCCAACTGGTTGCTGTTGTTGTTGTTGTTGTTGCGGTTGCTGATGCTGATGCACTTCGGGAGTGATCGTCCCCACTTCTTCGCCAGCAAACGACTGCACCAACTCGGCCAAACACTGGTGAATGTCTGCATGTTGCTGGCTGATCTGATCTAGCTCTTCGTGCTGCTGACTGATCTGATTGAGGGTTTCCTCATGCGGTTGTTGATTGCTTGGATTGCCAAGCTTGTGTCGTTGCTTGATCTGTCGGATCTTGTGATGGCTGGCATCGAGTTGGGCCTCGACTTGATTGATTTTCCAACATACAATCGCCAGGGTTTGTCGGCTGGGCGTCGCGGACGGTTTCATCCCACCACGACACTTCGTGCTCTTCGATGGCTTTCTCTTCTGTTGCGGTTGCTGGTATTGCTGCTGCTGCTGTTGTTGTTGTTGCTTCAGTTGCTTCAGTTGCTGCGCAAGCGGCTGGCGCTTCACTAGCGTTTGGACAACCCGCGCCATCGCTCGAGCGAGAACTCTTTCGACCTGGGAGAAGCTGACAAAACGGCAAGGCGAGGTCTGGGACCAGGCGCACAAAGCCAAAGAAAACTGTCTGATTGGATAAAATTGCTACCAATCAAACGTCGTCATCATGCATCTTGAAAAGATTCATCGAAGACCTCGTCATCATGGAATGAATGGCGCAAACCTGCCGCAAATCCATCGGCCGCAACAGCGCGAGCCTTTTACTGACCAACGATTGGAAATGCCACAACGTAGAGCAAAAGAATCCCATCAGTAAAGTGGCCAGCGAATTGCGCGCAAACAAACGGTTTTGCTTACGCTATGGCGTCAGCAACAACTACAGGAACAACAAGGCGATGAGATTACCACTTCGAGAGCCATCGACGTGGATACAAGCTGCCCAAGATCCATGAAATCATGCTGTTTCGTTGCCGAGATCGCTCGAACATCCAGTTGCTGATTGGCGATCGCTGTCGGGTTCCCAATGGTCATGGTGCAGCTTCATCTCGTCAAATGCCTCTGCAAGGACGATAACCACGAAAAAGACCAGCAATAAGTTCAAGTGAAAGAAGACGATGGCCAACAATAAAAAAAGTCGCTTGATCAACAACAACTGATGCATTGTGCTTTCTCGTCACCATGGCTTCCGTTTTGATCAAGGTCTTCTCGTCCTATCCATCCAAGGTTTGGCACGACGAGCTGTCCGATCTGTGTGATCTCGACCAAACGCTTGTCACTCTGTGAATGCAGGAGATTTTTGAGATAGTTAGCAAAGCGGCGTAGTGGTTGCTCGTGTCCCATAGCTCTCTCCGGTTTGTTGTGAATGCAAGAACAGAGTTGCTTTGCGGGTCGCGTTAGTTGAAGCAGGTGACAGGTAGTGCATTAAACAGTGACCAGGCGTCTCATTAGACACTGCCCCATCATTGCTGGTGGGTTGTTGATCGCTTGCTCGCTCTTGAAGTTGTTGTTGTTGGTCATTGACGTCGCTGAGGAGCTTTGCACAGCCGCAATCCCGCAAGTGATGTCGAGAAGGTAGTTTCCGCACCGTCACCACTGGCACACCGCATCGTTCCTCAATGATGAGCTGCAATTTGGATCGGGTCTTTGCATCAAAACACGAGGTTTTTGTCCTCTGAAAAGCACTGGTCGGACTGGTCCCCATCAACCGCATGGCTAGAGCAAGTCACTAGGCTCGCAAGCGTTGTCTCTTGCTGACGTCTCTCAGGAGTCACAGTAACACCAGCAGAAGCCATGAGAGCAGTCTGCTGTCTCGTTAGTCTGCTGGCTGCTGTTACCTATTTGGACGATTGCTGTTTGTGTTTTCTCCACTCGGTTTGCACCGGAACACTAGAGCTGTTTCGTGCCATTTGCTTGGTGCGCGCCATGTTGCACTGTGATGGTGGAAGACACGCTCTTGTCCCAAGGTTACGAATGTGGGCCACACCACTTTCTAGTTGTGCCAGAGCACTTCACACCGGTGTTCAGCGGTATCTCCACGGTACCTGGCTGCTACGGTTCAAGACTCGACCGGCACGGGGACAAGCTGGGTGTTGTGGGTTTGCCCACCCAAACGAAAATGGAGAAAACGCTTACAGGACTGTGCGTGGACCATTTGGATCAAGTGTTTATCCAGGAAGAAGAGCCATTGGGCGTGGCAGAAATTGGCGAACACATCACCCAAGAAATCAGGTTTGAATAGCTCTTTCTTTTGATGGGTCGACGGGTTCCTGGAGTGCGCTGAGTGGCGAGGAAACACCCGGGAAGATGGAGCTGGTTGTTGATGCCGTGGTTTGCCGTGGTTTGGTTTGTGTTGTTGTGTGCTGTCCTTTGAAGAGCGAAACAAGCAGCCAAGGAAAAAGAAATCCGTTTGCGAACGACTGCCTTACAAGTGCTCAAGTGAGTGCTCTCTCTTTCTCTCTCGCTCTCTCTCCTTTCTCTCTCTTTCGAATGGCCTTGGTCAATGGCTGATGATGGCACACTGATGACTTGACCTTGACATGACGACTCATCTGCTCTCTTTGTGTCTTGTTGACAGTGACGCGTGCTGGAAACGAAACCAAGCGCTCACGTCTAGCTTGGAATGTGGATCTGCCCTAAATTGCGGTGATCCCGATGGTGGCGGCAATCTACATTTCGGCAAAAACGCCGTGCTGCGTCGTGAACGACTGAAGATTTTGCAAGAATTGCGTCATTTGCGCCCCAATTGCGCGTGGTTTTCCAGCAAAATCCCTTTTGGTCGCGTGTTTGACGCGGCACCCGACGATGCCAACGAAGCCGCGTACGACGCGTTGGAAAAGGCGTACAATTCGGCGTTTTGCTCGGTGTCGAACGTGGATTTTCGCGGGTACAAAAGCAAAACACGACCGAGCAAGTCAAACAATGACGAAAGCGGATGCGTCCACTCGCGATCGCTGTTTGACGGCGAGTTTGAACGTCTCTTGGAGGCTAAAACCAAAGCCCAAGAGCCATTTCTGGTGGCCAATGTCTTGAAACACGTAGAAAACTTCGAGGTGAGTCTCAGAAGAGTCGATTGGTTCTCCTCGACGAAGGAATCGACTAACTGCTCTGGCTTGTCTGCAATGTCGGCCGGGTTCAGAGTGTACGCACGAAGTGTCTGGAGAAACGCCTGCACACCCTGCGCAACGCGAGTCTTGGCGATCGTGTGCTGCATGTCGGCTCCAAAGAAGAAATGCACTTCCAGAGTCTGGATGAAGAGAAAAAGAATGAGTACATTTGGGAAAAGCACGTGTTGCAAGCCAGAAATACAGGAGAACTTTCGATCTTTGATCACGCCAAGGTTATGCACGCGAATCGATTGGAAAAGATGGTGTATCTGCGTGAGTTTGCTCAAGAGTGTTCTGATTTCGTGGCGCGCAAGTCGGGCAAGATTGTTCCTCCTCGTGACCCTCCAAAACTGGAGCCGGAAGAAGAGAGTCAGGAGCAGTCTTCAGAGCTTCCACCCAGTTCATCGGCATCCACGGAAGCACCAACTAAGCCACCAGAGCAACCATCCATGGAATCAACCTCGAAAGCAAAACCACAGGCTTCAGAGCCAACAAAACTGAAGAAAAAACCTGTTCGAATCAAAACAGACCACGAGGTCACCTGTCAACCTCCTGACAGTCGAGTTTCCCATGAATCATCTATCAGTCGAAGTGCTCGACGAACCACTACCAAGTCTACGGTTGCTGCCTCGTCGTCGCGAATCCTGGAAGAGAACAAGCGAATGAACCGTTTTCTACTCATGGAAGCGAGCCTCGTGATCCGTTTGCTGTTGGAACAAGGCAAAATCGAGGACTATCTCAAGAGCCATTCCATCAAAGACAACCAACTGGTGTTGGCTACTGCTCGTCAGATCTACCGTCAACATGTTGCCGCAATTCAGGACGCTGAAGAGAACTGGAAGAGGTACGAACATTATTGATCTCAACCATCTTTGATTCTAGCAATCGATTGACAATTGGGTGGTTGTTGGTGGCTTCAGGAGTCTTTTGGTGGACAAATCGGCTACTTCACAACTCAGCATTGACAACGAACTCAACGATGAAAGTCAGGAGTCCCGTCAAGCGTTTCAGAACCCGTTTGCTCAAGACGAGGAGTCGGGTGGAGATCATTGGCAACAGCTGATGGCAAATGTCTCGATTAAACACCTGCAGAAAGAGCAAACACTACATCAAGTCAAAGCCAAAGAAGACTCTCCCGTCGACGAAGAGACCGATCCGGAGGGTTGGAGTCCAAGATGCCTTCAACAGTTTGCTAGTTCTTATGAGCGAGGATTCAATGCTCTCTTTCTCGGTGGAAAGCAGCAATCCGAAAGTGACGACGTGCGCGAGGTGAGTCCAACGTTGTGTGAAGGCATACTGCTGCAGTTTGGGATTGCAGGCTCAATTGTTTTTATCTATATATGATTTGATCGCGCATAGGTTACGTCGTTCATGCGCCAGCTGATTCGAGAGAAGCGCGTCCATGGTCTTCAATTGGTGGTGACGTCCAAGCCACGACTGGAGTTGTGGCAAGATGAGCTGGGTGGCACGAAAGCCATTGTCGCATGTCCGTACTGGGGCCACCCAAGCGATCGTGAAATGCTGCGGCGATACTTGCACTCAGCCGCGTGTGATCGCGATGCTGCAAAGGCATGTGTTGTAGTGACGACCGAAGAAATCCTGATCGAAGATTTGTTATCGTTGAGGTCGCTCCCGTTTCAAGTGACGATCTTGGATTGCTTCCCACGTGGAAACACGCAGGATGACGTGGAGCGAAGTGGTTTTCTGCACAAATGGAGCTCGTTGTTGACTGTGCGCTGTCGCCAACGAGTGTTGATGGTTCCTCATGATGCGGTTGCTGGATTCTTTGATGCTCGTTTGGTGATGCAATTTCTGATCCCAGGGCTTTTTGGCACGCGACGCAAACTGCTGGCATGGAGTTGTGCTGCGTTTGATGACAAGAGCGTCGAAGAACTTTGCAATTGCATTAAGTTGATGGTGATTAGCCAAGAACACGAGACGAACGAAAACCCGTTTCTCCAGGAGTTGCGCGTGGCGACAGTACGAATCTGCACAGAGGAACGGCAAATGCTGCAGATGCTGGAAACCCATAGTGCCTTTCAAGAGCCACTGGCGGCTATGAGCAGAAAACGTTCGGCTAGTGCCATCGCTGCTAAGGATCGCAGCAAAGCGAGCGAAAAGTCGACCATCTCGAGTGGATCGGTGGGCTGTGGACTGTGTTCCAAGACGTTTACCAAATTGTCGCTGTTGCAGCACCATCTCGGCAGTGAACACGCGCCACTGGGTACCTGGTGTTGTCGCAAGTGCGGCATCGAGTGTTATACGCTGGACGGCCGCAACCAGCACGAAGCCTTTCACGATGGACTCGCCAGTGACATCCCTGCACCAGAGAAGCCGAAAGATTTCAAGAGCTTGGCCGAGTTGTCGTCGACGTCGACGTCGACGAATGGGACAGCGGTGGAACCTTCGATCAAGGTCAAGGTGCCATCCAAGCGCAGTCGGACAGAAGGTGGAGGTGGTCGCCACGGAAGATCTCGCAAGAGAATCACCCGTTGTGGAAGATGCTCGGGTTGTTTGTCGGGCGATTGCATGACTTGCGGTCACTGCAAGGACATGAAGAAGTATGGTGGCCCGGGGCTTCGCAAGCAATCCTGTAAGAATCGCAAATGCCTGAATCCACGGATGTACCACGACGATGTGGATATACGTCACGATTACAAAGAAAAAGACAATATGCGTGTCGGCGATGAGCCCAGCGATCGAGAAGACTTTGACGAAGAAGACGCGCGCGAGGATCTCGCCGGCTCAGAAACGTCAACGGAAGCGGATCGAATGCACGAATCGGAGCATTCCGAAGCGGAACTACATGAAACGAATTCCTCGCAACAAACGGATCCTTTGAGTCAGGCATCGGTGGACGATTACACTTCTTCACACGATGCTTCATCTACCAATACGCGATCCAATGGATCAAGCTCCAAGGCAGCTCGCACGCGAGTGATGCGCTGTGGCAAGTGCGCAGGTTGTCGTGCACCGGACTGCCTCAAGTGTCGTCATTGTCTCGACATGAAGAAGTATGGTGGTCCCGGACTTCGCAAACAGTCGTGCAAGGCGCGCAAGTGCATCATGCCCAAGATTGTGATGTTGAATCAAACCAAAGACGATGGAAATGACGAGGACGGCGACAAAAAGGGCGACGACGTGGTTACCACGCGACATCATGGCCATGACCATGATGAAGATGATGACGATGACGAACCCAACGGTGGTGGCAACCAATCCGACAACCACAGCCATCGGTCTTCCTCGAAGCGAGGCACGGATGCGCTGTTGAAATCTGAACCTTTGTCGCGAGAGCAATTGCTGTGCTATCCACAAGAACGAGACTGGGACATCACCAAACTATTGGACTTCAAATGCGGGTTGTGCTCTTCGCCGTTTTACTGCCAGGTGCTGTTGGATTTGCATCACAAACTGGAGCAAATGGAGCCTTCCAAGCGTAATCGCATGCAGCAAAAAGTTCGAGAAATGCTTTTGGATGCCTCGTGGCATTATGCGCTGGCCAACGCGCAAGATCGCAAGGCGCAGACCTCGACGCCACTGAAGGGCTTTGCCAAGTTGGAAGGTCCTGGACTGGTGTTTGTGATGACCCAGCCCTTTTTGGTGTTGGGGAGACTGAGTCCGATGTGGCGCCGCTTTTATCGTCGACTCGGCGTCACCAATCTCAAAGGTTTGCCCGGCGGACGAGTCGGGTGCCATGTCGGCAATGACGAGATGATTGGCTATGAACACGCGTTGATCGCCTGGAATGATTCGCTGGAACGGTTCACAGTGGAATGTCTGAGCGTGACGTGTTGTCTCTCGGTGAATGGCCGCGAATTGCGTTTCGGCGACAAGCCATTGGAGCTCACAAGTCGCAGCATTGTTCAGATCGGGTCAAGTTTTTTCTATTTCCTGCTTCCGAAAATCACTTGTGAGCTACCCAACACGACGCTTTTGCAACCCAAAGAAGAAATTCGTGCGTGGATGCTGGCCAAAGTCGCGAAACGCCGCGCGCAGCTAGCAATTGACACGCAACTGGCGTTGAAACGACCGAAATTGACAGAGCCATAAGAGATGAGATAGCCATGGCACAGGTGGTGGTTATGGTGGTAGTGGCATCGTTGGCAAGAGATCCTGAGACGACCCACCGCACCGTTGAACTGCAGAATATACACAAATGGCGTGGACCTCTTCGCCATGTCTTGCTTGTCTGCACCAGTTTTTGTATTCGTTCGCAGTCCAGGAGCCCAACACGGATGTCTCAAACAACGTCTTGGCTGCTGATGAAGGTGCCGACACCGACACATGCAGATCCCGCTCCCCCCAGCCAAGAAGAAGAAGAAGAAGTGGTGGGCAAAGACGTTCGACAAATCGCTCGTTGACTCGCACAAACAACGGTGTATGTGCCTGCGGACGTCGGTCTCGCAGGTCGCAAGAAAACGACCTTTGAGGATCCTTTGAGAAGCTCCTCCATTCCTCAACAGCCGCCTTCCACCCCCCCCCCCATCCTGTGGCCTACAAGCACAAAGCACAAAGCACAAAGCACACACCACTGACACAGCCATCGCCGCTCCAACCAAACTACTCCCGAAGAACAAGCATCATGACACCTGCAACTCTGCCAGACCTACAAGACACTCTCACTCTCACAGCCTCTTTTACAGTCAGCTCTCGGTAGCGGAACGAACCGAGTGGACCCAACGATTCCGTGACGCGGCTTCTCAAATCAATACTTTGCCTGCAGCTGAGGATCTGCTTGCAATATGTTGGCCAACCACTGGTGCAGCCAGTTCCTGTCCGTCAACAGGTCTCTACTGAGGATGACGTAGATGGCCAGGATGGTTCTATTGAGCGGTTGATCTGGTGCGTCTTGGACGAAAAGCCATGTGGGGACGGCGATGTGATTTTATTCCTCTTTGGCTTGCCGTGATCACCAGACCACTTCGTTCTGTCTGGAAACAGGCTCAATTTCAACGAGATACCTGCCATGCCACAGGAAGTGGCTCCCAAAGACCCGACTTTTCCGTGATCTATGAGCGAGTGCCGCTGTTTCTCGGCGAAGAAACGCGAGTCGGAGAAGCCATGCGCAACCCCATGGGGGAGCTGAGGAACAAAATGACTTGGTCCTTTGGATATCCGATCTGATCGGATATGCAGCAGCGGGCTACACAGTCCAACAACTCCGACGTCGCCTGCATCGGGGAACCATTTGATTTGGCGAAACCTCAACAACGATTTGAGCTCATTCATGCTGTGTTGAAACTGAGCGAGTTGTGTCCAGCCATCGTCCACAAGGTGAACATGGCCAATCTTCCCAAAGAATCAGTCAAGAGATGGGCGGAGGATATCGGAATCATCAAGAATATCATCCTGAACAATGCGTTTCCTAACAAGAGTGAGTGCAAGAGTCTCCGCAACGTGCTCACGCAACTGGAAGCCGGCACACTGTTTACTTGGCAAAAGGAGCAATTGAAATCCATTGGGTTTTAGTTTGCCAGTGCGGAAGAATGGAATCAACACCAATGGACGTATGTGATCAGGCCTCTTTTCGCCGGCTCTTCTCGGCCAGATATGGGCATCTCGTGGTTGAGTATCCGTTTGGTGAGATTGTCGGAAAGATCCGTCAGGATGAGATCAAGCTCCGGGACGAGGAAAAGGCGTATCTCGAAGACCAAAACTTTCATTGGACTGAACGGGATGCGCGCACACGTGAATGCGAGATGATCCTTGCCGCCTACAAGAACGATTCGGAAACAAACCATGAGCTTTTCGGAGACCTCCAATCCAGATTACGGCAGATCCTTCAAAAAGCAAAAGATGCGATACCCGACCAGTTGTATGACGAGTGCTCTCAAGCATACCAACGAGTCCAAAAGAAATAAAACACACGTGGTGTTTGCTCTTCGATCTGCTCACCTGAACTTCGAAATGCAAATGGAGAACACGCAGCAAAGCTCTGTGTAGACCCACCATTGGGATCATGGGATGAACGGTTGCTCCAACAACTGGACCAAGCTCTCCCCGGAGAAAGTAGGATTGGGAAATGCTCTTATCTTTTTTTTATGGGTCCGCGGGGATTTTGGAGAGCACTGAACTGCGCCTGCCCACTTGGTCAAGCCCTTCGGTGACGTCGAGGTCTGCGCCTTGCGATCTTGCGCGTTGGCCAGCGCATCATGCCACCACGCGTCCACACGCATTTCTCGAACCATTTTTTTTATCTACATGCGCTTGCGCCATCGACCCGGCATCATGAAATGTCGCGCGCAGCAAGGATTTGACACGCGACTGGCGTTGAAGCGACCAACATTGACAGAACCATAAGATAGCAATGGGGAAGATGGTGGTGGCGCATCCTTAACAAGAGCTCCTGTGACGACCAAACACGGAAGTGCAGAATAAAATGGATATCTTGTCACACACGTCCTCAATGTGATCTAGGGGCTTGGCCGAGCATTAACGAATAGCCTCAAGCTGTCTTTTGACGTCAGACACCATTGCAGTCCCCGCCTGGTGTTGTTTTTGGCACTCAACGACTTGCAGGTTCCATGGATCCGTTTCTAGTCTGAGTCGATAGCCAGAGAACACAATCGTTGATGCGGTACGCCTGGAGACACCAACCGTCGAGTGAATCTCAAAACGGTGGACTTCGAGGTGCAAGCGCTGACCTCACTCCAGCAAGACACACACACCACTCTATCCCGCTATAGCGACACTGGAGGATGCTTCATACGCCATATAGGCACTGTCCATGCATGGAATTCAAGCATGACACGTTGGCATGCCGACTCAACCACTCCTGCAGCACTTGCACACACTGTTGTCTGCCAATCGGGTTCAGGAAAGTGGTGGCGCACGTTGCACGTCGTAGAGCTTCCTGGAAATCGAACCCACTACGTGGATCTGCACCTTGTCGGGATTGCTGTTGGTGATGGTACAAGATGAGCCACTGCACCACGTGCACGTGGCCAAACCCCGCGACTTGATTCAAGACACTCTGCGGGATCTTGTCGTGACGACACGCCACCAAAAAGCGCAGCACGTCCAAATGACCGCTCGTCGCCGCCAGATCCATCGCATCCTCCAGCGACAACGAATGTCGCGACGCCATCTGACGGGATTGACCGAGGTTGCAACGGGCGACGAACAGAAAGCGCACCACTTCCAGATGACCCTGGGACGCCGCGTGGTCCAAAGCTTGTCGCGTGAACCGTTCGCGTCGGTTCGCGTGAAGAAACCGGACCACTTGCAAGTGACCGTTGCAAGCGGCGGCGTCCATGGCATGCGTCGTACAGCCCTCGATTCGATGGAGATGCAAAAACTTGACAATGGGCAAATAGCCTTCTTCTGCTGCCGAGTCCATCGCCTGCTGGGTGCAGCCTTCGTGGCGAGTCTCATGCAGCCATCGCACGATCGCCAACGACCCTACTCTAGCCGCATGATCCATCGCCTTCTTGGTGAATCCTCGCACCCGGAGGTCGTGGAGAAACTGGACCATGCGAAGATCCTTGTGCTGGATGGCTTGCAGGATAATATCCTCCAAGTCATTCGCGCCGGGTTCTTCCTGCGAAAGAACTATGCGGATCACATCCATGTGATTCTTGGAAGCCGCGTGCTGTAGGCTTCCCATCAACTCGTCCACGAACACCGCGTGCGTCGCCAAGTTCTTTTCGTCGCACGGAATCGAACCGGCTTCACTGGACGAGATTGTCATCAATGGACAAGTGCCAGTGATCCAGCTGCTACAAGAACGCAAGAGCGATTTGTCGCTGGAGATCTCTGCCAAGACCCTTCAAGAAGCAGCCATCAACGGTCGACTCGAGATGGTGCGGCTTCTCGATCCAACATGCCGCCGATCGTACTCTGTTCGCGCCGTGCGCACAGCCGCCGAAAGAGGAGACCTGAAGATGCTACAATTCCTGTTGAGCGATGGAACCCACGGATCCCACCACTGCTTGCGAATGGCTCTTGGCGATGCGATTCGTAGCGGTAACGTCGAGGTTTTCGAGTTTGTGTACACCCATCCAAACCAGACGTCTTGCTCCACTTGCTCCTCTGTGCGTGTAACGGTTAGGATCACGTCTTGATCCAGGAAGAGGAACCGTTGGTTTAGATAGAGCTGGTTGAAACCATCGCAGGAGAAATCGAGGAAACACGACGAAGCACTTCGGCGTGGATCCATTGGGATCACTTCTCGTACCTGGACGAAGAGCCGTCGGCTCGGTGCAGAGCTGGATGAAGCTATTGCAGGAGAACTCAGGTTTGAATAAATCTCATGATGATGACTGCCTGCTCTTCAAATCAGCGATGTGGGGCCGACATACCATTACGCAGCCACAGCCCGGCGAAAACAGAGTACGACAGATCTCACAGTACGGCGAGGAACGACGAATGATCTAACCATTCCGCGCAACTGGAGGCACGGATATGGCGCAATTCCTCCTCTTTTCAGTACAGAAAGATCGTCCTTTGTCGAAACTGTCACACATCTTCTGCTTCCGACCCAATGGCCGTTGATGCTTTTGTGTGCGCCACCGTTGTCGTTAAGTGAGCACTCTTGAATAACTCTGCGGTCGTCTCATGCCGTACAGTTCATCGAAGCTGATCGCTCGACTGCTGGCTAACGAAAAACCACCCTCCATCCATTCTGCCGATCATTTGAAGTCCACATGGAAGTGTGGGTTGACCGACTTCGATAGTCGCAGGCGCAGAGCACATACGACGATGAGCTTCAACGGTTGGGTCTGTTGAAGAACTTATACGAACGACGATTTGTTGGTCCCCGAATTGTGGCGCTTTTCGTTGCATGGCATTTTTGATTGGTGTGATCGTCAAGGAACTCCAATAGCCATCGCACAATCGGAGCACCCAAGTAACGAGCGAATCCAATCAGATTTGGCAAACCTCACAATCGACTCAGAGATAGACCAGGTCTAGCTCCAAAAGGGCCATAGCTTCTTTGCAAATAGAGTTTTCATAAGTGCGAAGGGATTGAAATCCGAGGACCTGTCACCAAGCATTAACCATTGTACATCGAAGTCAGGTCATTGAGAGTCAAGGAGGCGTTATCTGCTCTGCAACCTCTTGTGCCAACAAGTCGAACATGGCCGCAATTCATATTCAGTGAACCCACACAAGGTGCCACAGATTCCCAGAAATGAGAAGTCTTTTCGTCCATCATCCAAGGACGCTTTGCGAAGCATCGAGCATCCAGTGACAGAGCTGAATCGGATCATCTCCCCAAGCGACTTGACTGCATCATCTATTGCTTGAGGTACCAAGAGTTTTCACATGCTGCTTCCTTGGCTTCTTTGCTGTCTGGAGTCTCGGATGCGTCAAGAATGGGCTGGTCGTAGTCGTCCACTAGAATCACCAGCGAACGTCCGTGACGAGGCTCTGCGACGCCAGCACTGACCAATCTAATGTGATAGGGCCATGCAAATCGTCCTGCTCTGGGCCATCACACAAGTTTCAAATGTAGTAGTCTGCCACAGTTTGAAATCAAATCGCATCACCAAGAATCACCCTTTTTGGTCTGGTAGTCTTGGTCGGCAGTTGGTTCTCAAGTGAATTCCGCGAGTTTATGAATGCAGCACTTGTCTCCCAAGTTCCACCCTGGGGCACTGGTGGCCAGTCTTTTTCCCGTGACCATGTATCTTTCCGCGTATAAGCCTGGTGGGTTGTGACTTGCGCAAGTTGCTGTTGTTGTTGTTGTCGTGGAAGTCTAGTGCTTTGGCGTCTCGTCCGCCTTGGAGACAAGGGTTCAACTGCGGTGAGTCGTGTCGTGGAGTGGGGACCACCACCACCCACGTGGATCTGTCGGATCGAACGCGATGGTCTTTGTTGCTGGATCATTGGATCATTCGATCGATGGGGTTCTTCGTTTTCCCCTTGTTCTCAGCGCCATAACCTCCTGAGAAACTGAACCAACGCCAGTCAGTCGTGGATGCAGGCAGTTCTGGTCAGAAAAAAAAAAACAAACCAAACAAAGCTGTCGTGGAGCACCGAGCCTGGATGGCATGATGCCGATTGTCTCGCGCGGACTTGGTCTTCTGCTTCAAGTCACCTCGGCGGACCGCTCGTCTTTCCCGCTTTCCTGTTCGTCAACTTCAACTGACCTGGCCAAACCGATACGTGGATCCAAATCGCTTTGGAAAGGGGAAATCAAGGCCCCCTGTGCAATTTAGTATAGTATGAATGGAGGGAGGTCCCTTCCAGAAGTGGATGAATCTGGTGTGGTGCACCTGAAAATGAATGGCTCAGACTCCAGGGTGCTGTTGCTGAAAACTTGTGAAGTGGTTGGTTGGTAGCCCAGTCAATCCACCTGTTAGGTGAGCGCACCAAAAGCAAAGCAGAGTCGAGAAACGAATCGTCGGTTCCATCCTTTGGTTCTCGCAACAAACAGCAAACGTCAAGCAATCGACGGAAATCAAACAGACCAACAACCTATCCAACAAGATGGTCGCGATTGGACTGGATCTCGGTAGCACCCACGCCTGTGTCGGCGTGTGGCACAATGGCAAGATGACGATCATCGCCAACGACCAAGGCTTTCGTGCCACGCCGTGCTTTGTGTCGTATGAAGAAGAAGAAGTCATTGTCGGTGACACCGCCGTCAACAAATTGCACTCCAATGCCAGCAGCACCGTGTACCATCTGAAGCGTTTGCTCGGCAAGAAACTCGAGCAAGTCGCCAACGAAAGCTTTGTCAAGGACTGGACCTTTGACGTGGTGGCCGACGAAGACAACATGGCGTGCGCGCAAATCCTCAAGAACGGCGAACCCACCAAAGTGACCCCCGTGGAATTCTGCACCTTGTTGATCCAAAATTTGCTGAACTTGGCCCAGGACTACACTGGCGAACAAGTCGAGTGCGTGGTGTTGAGCATCCCGGCCCATTTCGGAGAAGAAGAAAAAGAGTTCATGCGCCAGGCCGCCAAGCAAGCGGGTGTCACTGAAATGAAATTCATTGTGGAACCTCTGGCTGCCGCCATCGCCTACGGTTTGGACGATGCCGAAGCCGTGCCAAAGCCTGAATACGCCGTGGTGTTTGACATTGGTGGCGCCACCCACGACGTTACTTTGCTCAGCATTGACAAGGGACTCATGGAAGTGGTGGAGACCACGGGCAAGGCGTCGCTTGGTGGTGAAGACTTCACGCGTGTGCTGTTTGATTACTGCGCCAAGACTTTCCAGAGACGTACGAAACTGGATGTCACCCAGAACCAAAAGGCCAGCACTCGCTTGCGCATTGCCTGCGAGCAAGCCAAGCGTTCGTTGTCGACCCAAACTCAAGTTAACATCGAAGTGGACTCGATGATGGACGGCGAAGATTTCACGCTCAAGCTTTCGCGTCTGCGCTTTGAAGAGCTCATCAACGACTTTGTGAGCCATGCGCTGGAAGAAGTTGAGGCGTTGCTGGAAAAGGCCGACTTGGACAAGGACCAAGTGGACCACGTGATTCTCATTGGCGGTTCGTCTCGCATCCCATTGGTGCAGAAGAGCGTCAAGGAATTCTTTGAGAATGCCAAGGCCCATCTGCAGATCTCGCCGGATGAGGCCGTGGCCCACGGTGCCACCGTCGAATCCTCGTGCATGCTGGAACTCTTGGGTCTGGCTGATGCCGAGCCCATGGCCCGCGGCGATGTCGTGAACGTGGTGCCACTGACCCTTTCGGTGGCATTGGGCAACGGAAGTGTTAGCGAAGTGTTGCACCGTGACACCATTTTGCCAGCCACCGCGCAAGAAACTTTCACCACCAGCGTGGACAACCAAACCGAAGCGTTGTTGGAAGTGTATGAAGGTGAACGTGTTATGAAGAAGGACAACGTGCTGCTGGCTCGTCTGAAATTGGACGGACTGACGCCAAAGCCGAAGGGCGAATTGGAGATCGTGGTTGAGTTCAACGTGTCGTCCAAGGGCGTGTTGAGCATCAACGCGTTTGAAAAGTCCAAGGACACCGACACGCGCAAGTCACTGTCGCTCACCCAAGACCCCAAGCGTCTGACTTCGGAGCAAGTGGATGCGCTGATCAAACAGGCCGAAGATGCTGCAGAAGAAGATGATGCGCATTTGGATGAGTTGGAGCGTTTGCAAGAAGAAGAAGAAGCCGAAGAAGAGGAAGAAGCAGAAGACGAGACGGTCGCCAAGACAACAGCAGCGCCGGCCGTCGAGTTGGATTAAGATACAGTAGTAACACCTTAATACAGAACGGGCTTTTATTGGGGCTTTTTCAATCGCAATAACCGGTTTTTGTGGTCAGTTACCAAGCGGTTGGGGCTTTTGGATTTCTCTATTTTTGAGTCACCGCTGCAAGGCAAAATGGACGACGAAGTCAAGTCGGCGGCGCAGGCGTTGAATGTGCGTCAGGAAGAGAGCAAAATGGCTGTTGTGGTTCTATCCTGTGGAGGCGACGGAGATTGTGACAAACTTTGTGTGTGTGTTTCTGGGGTTTTTTCTTGGTCGCGTAGGATCGCAGTGCTGGCCTAGATTTTGGTGCGAACCCAGTCTGTTGATGCCCATGGCGGAGCCAGATGGCCGAGTGTTCTGACGATTGCTGCTTGTGTTGGTTGGTGTCGCTGGATGCAGAGGTTTCGGTGGTGAGCGAACAAGACTTGGAAGATGGATTGATGTCACCAAAAGGTATCAGGCATTCAACGCACTCGCTCTCTGCCTTCACCAGCGCTACAGTTGGCGTTTATTGATCGGATGCCACGTTTGCTTTGGCATTGGCAGTCAAGGATAGTCTGCTCAAGGACGAAACATCTTCGAGTGGACCACGACTCGGACTTTGCGGCTGTTTCACACTCGCATACTATCAACCGGTAGGTGTGAACATCAAAGACAAGCAGCACAACGCTGCTATGGTGGGTGAGTTTCGATGCCTGCTGACATCTTTGTCTTGTTGCATTGCATTACTGGCGGACCAAATAGTACTTTGACGTCGACACGGCGGATGTTCAAATGCGATTGCTGCGCGTGCTGGTGCCATTCAAGAAGAATCCAGCCTTCCACGAACTGACCTCGAAAGCGCCCGATGCCTATGGGCCCTTTTGGGTGTCGACGACGCTGGTGTTTTGTTTGGCGTCCTGCAGCAACTTTTCATCGTTTCTCGAGTTTGATCCGACCAAAACGCTGGACGCAAATGCCACATGGAAATACGACTTTACGCGCATTGTCACGGCCTGCACTCTGGTTGAGATGTTTCTGATCGGGCTTCCGCTGGTGCTCTGGATGATTGGCAAATACGTCAATGTGCCGGTCTCGTTGTCGTTTTTGGTCTGCTTGTACGGCTATTCCCTGACCATTTTCATCCCAGCTTGCGTACGTGTCTGTTGTTGGATGGATGCTTGCAAGAAGCGCATCATTATTGATGGATGCTGTTGGTGTTGCTCCTCCGTATGCTCAGATCATTTGCGTGCTGCCAGCGGATGCATTGGATTGGGTTGCAATGTTGATGGCCATGGCACTTTCTTTGGTGTTTCTCGTCAGCAACCTCTCGGCCATGATCAAGCAACAAGTGTCCCATGAGAAAATGCTTCCGCTCATCGCTCTCGTCAGGTAAGTCATGGGCAACATGCACAACGGCTAACAGAAGAACTCACACCTGTGATCCTGAAGTGCCATTCAGTTGCTATGGACAATTCTCATTAAGCTGCTCTTTTTCTAAGCAACCAGCGAATGGAATGGAATATATCTCCTTCTTTGAATCAAACAATGATGCAATCACATCCATAGTTTCTATTACATAAACCCACGCACAGACAACAAATCTGCGACTCATGACTCTCGCAGTACGACCAGATGCACTTGCTCCAACTGGTCTTGGCCTTCACCGGCTATTTCGTCTAAATGGTCGTCCAGAGATCGATTAGCTTCGTCTTCTTCTTCGCCGGTTTCATCCATTTCGTCCATGTCTTCATGGCAAAGTTTCTCAAAGTCGATCTCGTGCGCATTCATATTGCGCTGCATCAACTTCCGGTTTCTACAAGAACAACCAGCAGATGCGTCAGCTTCCTCTGCACCAACCAAGTGGAGTAGAGCAACAAAAAGAAGAGCTGAACCCACTTGAGAAACACTGCGAGTCGAAAGTACTGGATGCAATTGCGCAAGGCCAAGGCCGAATCCAGAGCTACTTCTTCCAGCTCCTCGACCACACCTTGTTCCATGAAGCACAGCGCCACTGAAGTTAAACTGAACGCAAGTGCTGCCACATCCAAAATGCAGCTCCATCGCAGCCAGAATTTCTATATATTCTCGTTTGTTTTAAGGGCAAAGAGATCGATTAGCATCTTCCAAAAGCAGGAAATACGAGTCATGGTCCACGGATGACGTACCTCTCTGAACGCCAACATGCGCAGAAGAATCTCAAAGACCAATGAGAATGTCACACATACTTCCAAAGCCAGAAAGGTGTTTGCAATTGGACTGCACGTATTTGCCCACCACAAAACTCATATCAGCACTCAATCGCTTCAAAATGCCGCAATGGTCACTCACATTCGCCAATGATTCACAATTGTCTGCAATAAGCCACAAATACCAAGTGTAGATCCATACAGAGAGCCACACGCAGTCGCAGTCAGTCTTCTGGGTTGGTCCACTTGTCATGTGACCATTGTTCCGCCATGTGACGATCATTGGGCAGCTCCCACTCACCCAAATGATGCAGACCACACTGCTGGTGATCATGAGGAAGTAGACGGCTCGATAGAAATCCGAAAAGTATAGTCGACTGGCGATGGTTCCTGCATATTCGCAGCAGTCCACTTTGGCTCGCTGCCGTCTCCGCGAGCTCTCAATCCGCGCCTTTTGCATTCTCCGTTCTCTTGCCAATTGTCGGTCGCCTGTGCTCACTTGCTGACTCGAAATGACGATGGCATGAAACTAGAAGAAAGTGGATGGAAAATGGTACCATGTACCACTCGTTGATGGCTCCGTTTTCAGCCAATCAGACCCATCGACAGTTGGCCACGAGAGACTGACCTGGCAACTGACAAGGCTCGCTTGAAGCACTGGGGCTAATGCCAGCTGGAGCATGTGTACAAGAGCCAGCTGGACAGGATGGGTGTTCATCTTTTGGAGTCATTTCTAAGACGTTCACCAATGGCGCAGTAGTAGATCATCAGCCGATCAAGTGATCAGTTGAGTGCAAAAAACCCCAGAATCAGATGCTGGGGATCATCCACTTTGGGTCTTTAATCGAATCAGAAGTGAAGTGTGAAACCGGCCACATGAAACTGTCAGCACCTGGCGTGTGAGTGAGTGTGTCGGACGGGTGTGTCTGCCAGAGTCACAAACTGTCTGACTCCAGCAACAGACAACCACAAAAGACAGCCATCACCACCAGAGAGGATAAATCGAGCAGATGGTCAGCCAAACCAAACGAATGTAAAAAGATGGTGCCAAAGAGAGCAGCATCGCATTGCTGAATCACCAATCACATATATAGTGTATGCCACACCATTCTAGTGTGTACACCATTTGATACCTTATTTTACGTTCTCGAACCCTGTTTTAATGTGGGCCACACACAACATCAACTTTTGGGAGTTCGAGAATCATTCTGCAACGCAAAGCAAGCAGCTCATCCACATGGCTGCAGTTGCACGCAGTTTTCGTGACGTTGCGCGCGATCCGAAGCGTTTCACAAGGCTTTTACTGTCCAAATCACAAGACCTAGTGTGCAAGAACATGATGTGTGAGCAGCTGGGCTCTCCATGTCTTTGTCGACTCTCGATTGTGCTGGAAAAGACCCCGAATCTGCAGCACTTGGACCTGTCTCGCAATGAACTGCGCGATGTGCCGCAACAGCTTTTTCATCTGCCAAAGCTTCAGAGACTGGATCTTTCGCGAAACCATTTGACGGTTGTGTCACCCGCCATCGCTCAGTTGGAAGACTTGCAGACGTTGGATCTGCGGTACAACAAGCTGACCAACTTGCCTGAAGACCAACTAGCACGCATGCAGCACTTGCGTCAGGTGCTGGTGTTTGGCAATGCTATTCAGAGAGAAGACGTTGCCAACGAGACATTGAAAGAGAAACTGGTGTTTGAGAATGCGCAAGACCAGAGTCAAGGTGACGTGGAACGCGAGTCGTCGCAGGTGCTACACACAGACTTGTAGCGAGTAGCATTAGAAGCTGACAGGTGGGTTTGTTCATAGAAAGAAGAAGAAGACGGCACTTCTGTTTTATATTTTGGGGAGAATCCCCGAAGACGAGTTCTTGGTCTCGACGTCCGCGAGAAGATGATGGCTCGAGGCATGGCTGGAAGTTCTTCTGGATTCGCGACGAAAACTCGTCGAGGAACTGGACGCGACCATGAGTTGTGGCTTGGTGCTTTCACGATGCTTGGTGGATATGCGATGGGTAGTAGGTGGACTTGGCGAGGTAGGCTGCTGGGGAATGGATAGGGTGCCGTCGCTGGATCGATTGCTGCTTCCTCTGCGGGATAACGAGTGCGGGTTGCCGCTGTCTTTGTCCTTGCCACTGTGGGTCAGTGATCGGTTGCTCCCGCTGTGGCTAAAACTTGCATTGCGCGAGAGAATGCTCTTTCGGAGCTTTTTCGGGTGCGTGGCCTTGCGAATCTCTTCGTCGGACCCGTCTCCGTCTTCGTTTTGGGTCCCGTAAGAGCGGTTCGCACCGATGTCATCCGCCTCAGTCGACGCTGAGTTGTGAGTCGCTTCGTCCAAGATGGCATTGTCAATGGCATCTTTGGGTGTCATTGCGCGTTGACGAAGTCGACTCTCAACGTGGCGGATCTCGTATTTGGCGTCGTTGACATGCATCACATGGAAAGCACCATACACTTTGTCCTGGATCAGAACGCCTGGCTCCGGGATGCGGGGCGTCAACGTCTGCATAAATGTCTTTGGTTCCACTGGAATGAACCGGGCTTCATCGATGGCTGAGCTCTTGAACGTCCAGGACTCGCAGATGTCGGCGCATACGCGAACAGTCGGAATGCCAACGTAGAAGGACCACTCGCTCGGTCTAGGAAGCGGCACGACCGCCGGAATCGAGGAGGCGAGGCGATCAATGCGCAGCATGCCAGCCTGGTCGAGATCGATCATAGACAACAAGGTGAGCACGATGCCGCTCTCCATTTCGTTTTCCAGTTGAATTTGAAGCGAAACATCCAAGGAGGATTCGCCCCCGCCAAGTGCTGTCGTGGAAGCCGAGGTTTGCAGTGGATTCACAATGGCACTACCAGCCAACGGTGACCCTGGCGTTGCCATGGCTTCTGCTGCCGCATTGCCGGCTGATGTTGCTGCAAGCGCAGCAGTGGAATCGTTGACGACCGAGTTCACCTGCCTGCTCTTGTTGTACAGCAAGTGCTTGATGTGGGCCAGTGAAATGGCGCAAATCTGGGTCATCTCGGCGCTTCCACCACAACTCGCCAGCGCGATCATCAGCCGCACCACGCCGTGTTGCACCAGTTTGCCCAGCGCAGGCTTTTTGGAAGAAGTGAGGTTGTACATGGTCAGGATCGAATTGCGACAGGCCTCGCGGCATTTGTCAAAAGTCAACGACTTGACTATCGCCACGAGTCGAATGTCTTCCATAAATGGCACCGTGCACTCGGCAAAAGTCGACAGCGTACGCAAGATGCCCGAGCAGCGTTCTGCCATGTCGTTGGTGATTTTTGGTCCTTGGGCAGCATCAAACTCTAATGGAACCGCCGAGGCCACCACGTCCAACGCGCCATCGTTGAGCATCATCAAGCCCAGTTTATCGCAACGCACCAGCTGGCTCAGCGTGTAAATGCAATCCAAAATGGAGCTTCCATCGCAGTGGGGGGAGATCATGCGCAACACTTTGACGGCACCGCCCTGGATCAAATGGCTCCAGTCGCTGGGTTCTTCACAGAGAATCGAGAGGATGCGCGCACTGACTTGCACGACTTTTGGAGAAATCGGGTCGTGGTAAAACACTTTTTGAAACATGCCCATGATGTCGTTTTGTAAAATCACTTTGCGGTATTTGGCGTGGAACGTCAGGTTGCAGAGGGTCCGCATGCATGCCAACAACACTTCTTCGTCCTCGCTGGTGGCCAGCAAGCGAATGATCTGCAAGAGTGCGCCACTTTCATCCAGACGATCGTGGAGCGTCGGGACGTTGGAGATGTTGCAAAGCGCATTCAACGCAAATGCACTCTGTTGGGTGTCCTCCGAGATGATGATTCGCGCCAACAAATCCAACAGGTTACTCGCAGCGATGGCTTCACAGATGGACTTGTGACACGTAAGATAACACAGCACCAGTGCGCAATAATGAATGGTCTGCGGGTCGTTGTGTTCCGAGAGCACCAACACCGCCAGCAACGCACCGTTTTCCATCAATTTCAGTTCATTGCCTGATTTGACGGCGATGTTGGTCAGACAGGCCGCAAGTTTGCGATGAATCTCTTGGTTACTAAACTCCATCTCGCACATTTTCGTGATGACTTGGGCGATATTGATCTCCATCAACACGTCGACCATGCGTGGATCACACGAGAGGTTGTACAACGAAGCCACACACAGCGACCGGATCTCCACGCTCTCAAGCCGCGCCAGCTTGACTAGAGCATACAACACGCCTTCTTTGATGTGGGCCATGCGGTACTCTTCGTGGGTCAACAAATTGAACAGTGCACGGGCACAAATCTCTTTGGTGAAGTCCGAATTGATGCGCAACAACGAATTCACAATGAAATCCGGCACCGTGCCTTCTTTCCAGATACTTCGGCGCTGCGGATTGCTCTCTGTGGCGAGATTGCACAATGCCACGGCCGAATAAATCTGAATGTCTTCAATGCCGCAACGCATCATGAGCGTCAACGCTGGGTACAAGTCGGGCACTTTGGTCAACGCGACGCGGTAGGTTGGATTGGACGCCAACTTGGAAAACGCAATGGCACAAGTCAGTTTGATAGGCGTGTGGGCACTGTTGGAGAGGTCGATCAGCATGGACAGCACGGGGGTCTTCTCCAGCGCTTCGGCCGCCACGTTGCACAACGCCGTGGAACAACATAGCAAGGTGTCCTTTTGATTGGACTGGCCAATCAACCGTTTGATCAACAACACGCAGCCATCGTCGACAATCCGCGTGCGAAACTCGGCGTCAAACGTGAGATTCGCCATGATCAACGCCACTTGACGCACCAGTTCTTCGCTGTTTTTGCCAGGACGTGTGAAGAAAAAGCGCAGAGTCTTGACCACTTCGGCGCGGATCAGCACTTTGCGGCTTTCCTCATGGAACGACAGATTGTAGAGGATGCCAACCGCGTATTCCTGGTGCTTGAGAATTGAAGCTCCGGCTCCAGGACCAGCTCCAGCACCACCACCAGCTCCAGCACCACCACCAGCACCAGCAGCTGCAGCAGCTGCAGAAACTCCGGCACCATTGCTTCTAATGCTGGCGTCCAGCGATGTCTGCGAGTTGGTGGCGGCACTCGCTTGCGGCTCATCTTCAACTTCGACGCCGTTCTTGTTGACGACAAACCGTTTGCAGAGCCGCACGATGGCCAAGATGACTTCTTCCTTGAGCAAATGGGTCTGGTTGGTCTTTTCACACGAGAGATTGAAGAACGCCAATGCACAGAGTTCTTTGATTCGCTCGTTGGTGCTCTTGGAGAGTCGGGTGATCACTTGCGGCACATTGTTTTGGATCAATTCGGTGCAAGTCGATGGGTAAATCATCAACGAACACAACGCGACAATGGCAAATTGTTGGGTGAGCTCGCTGGTCTCGTCTAGAAAATGCAACAGCAACGACACCACGCCAAAACGCGCCAGTAACGCTCGGGAATCCGAAGTGGACGACATGTTGGACAACGACAACGCAATGTTTTCCTGGATCACGCGATTGGGTTTGTAGCCCAATTCGACCAGTTGCACCACGGCATCACTCAACACGAGGTTTTTGAGGCTTGGCGAGTAACTCGAGATGTTGGCAATGGTCACGGCGCACATTTCCCGCACGAGTTCGTGGTCCAGTTTGAGCAAATCTTCCAGGGTCTCGAGAATGCGCACCTGGCTCAGAGTCTCGAGGTTGTTACTGATGCCCGAGAAATTACACAGTGCCGTGGCCAAATTCATTTTGACGACGGTATCTGCGCCACTTCCAGTGGCCAAATCACAGGCATTCTCCAGAATGCCGTCTTCCACAACTTTTGCGCGGGGACCCGACAGCAGCGAGAGGTTGTACATGGCCTCGGATGCAAACAGGGCATGCTTGGCGTCCTTTTTGATGGGGATCTTGACAATGGTCTGCACGACACTCTCCGAGATGGATGTGCCCGAGTAACTGGCAATGTTGATCAACGACTTGACACAGGCTTCTTTGGTGTCGTTGTCTGGTGAATTCAACATACTCAAAATGGCCGACACACAGCCTTCCTGCACGAGCCGCAACTGACCGTTGCGTTCATAGGAAAAACGACACAACGCCATCGCCGTGTTGCGGCGAATCTCTTCGTGTTGAGACTTTGCCAGTTCCAGCAACGCCAACAACACTCCTTCTTCGATCATGCGGTTGCGCAACGAGTCCTCGCAAGTGAGGTTGAGGATGGCCGCCGAACAATACTTTTTCACTTCAAAGTCGTCCAACGCAGCGAGGCGACCGAGTGCGACCATGCAATTTTCCACCAGCATTTGCTTTTCATTCCCGTGGGCGATTGT
Source organism: Paralagenidium karlingii (assembly GCA_027475765.1). Classification (NCBI taxonomy): domain Eukaryota; phylum Oomycota; class Peronosporomycetes; genus Paralagenidium; species Paralagenidium karlingii. The sequence continues at coordinate 185,763 of JAMFLO010000020.1, forward strand.
AAACTGCCAGGACAACAACAAAGCCACGCAAACAGCAGACAGATTCATCCAGTGAGTTAGAGTTTGGGCCATTGGGTTTTGCTTGGGCACCATTTTGCTTTGCTTCCAAAAGCCCAGGCCACGACAACGTACATGATAAATGCTGAAGGCACACTCTTGTTTCAGTCGGATCTCGCGCAGCGGTCCGTTGAGTAATTCGTATGGTGTATCGTTATTGTTGTCACCGTTCTCGGGGTCTTCGCCGTCTTTTTGGTCGTTTGGTTGGTCCCCGTTGGGTCCATTGCCAAGTGGACTGCCTTCAGCGCGTAATTGGCCAAATAGACTGGTCCCGTCACTGTGGCCACGTCCGGGGTTGTGCAGCCGTGACAGATAGATCAAACCTTGCTCGTAATCGCCTCGTTGACCAAACAAATCGCCGCGGTATCGAGGAAACAGCCCGTCTTTCTTGTGATGATTCGTCAGGCCACCGATGCGAAACGATCTGCCGCCGGGGCGACCAAATGCCGACTTGCGAGTTCCTTCGGAAGAACCCGGGGGCATTGGCGATAACAGAGGACTGGTGGCATTTTCGTTGGTGGAGGATCCTGCAATGGTACCAGCTGCATTGGGACCAGAACCACCGGCACCATTGCCACCGTTGTTGGTGTCGTTGTTGCCTGAAGCGTTGGCATTTGAATTACTTCCAACCGCAGCAGCGGCAGCGGCCGCCGCAGCCGCCGCATTTTCCTCGCGGTTGCTGTCAGGGATGACTTTGGTGTTGATATGACGATACAACGTGCGCACAAGATCTTCTTTGGTCTGGTGGGTTTTCCAAAAGTTGCGCTGACGATGCAGTTTCCAGTGTTTGCAGAGTTCTTTGAGTTCTTCAAAGCGGATCGGCGCCGTCGCCGGGTCCCGTTTGCGTGGAAACAAATGGAATTTCGTCAAGTATTCGCGCAATACATCGAGTTCTTTGTCACGTTCCAGTTCCTGCAGCAAGTCATTGGTATGACGAGCATTGGACGAAAGTCGATGGGTCATGATACCGACCACCTCCAAAGCCGCCGCCGATGGAGCACTTGACGACTTTCCACGCTCACGTCGAGTAGTTCCAAGGCTGTTGTAAAAGTGTTGGCTCCGACTAGGGGGCTCACAATGAGCCAGCAGCCAGCTCTCGATCGGTTGATGGTTGTGCACAACCTCGGCGTCCGTCCGTCAGTCCACGGCGCCAAAATTGCGGAGAAAGCCACGCCAGCAACCAAAAACCACTTCTGAACGGTTGTTTCCGTTTCAAATCATTCCGAGAAGCAAATGCTGCACGACGAAAATGGCCCGAGAACAGAGCAGTTGACTTGGGACCCCATGTGAGTGAGTGCCCCCCCCTCCTCCAAGCTAATTTCGGAGGATCCACAAGCCCAAAACATACAGCCAAATGCGGATGAACATGCGATCACCTTGAGCTCCATTGGAACCCCGTCAAGCTTCCAATTGCCACTGTCTCTCTTGGCCGGTTCTCTGCTTGGTCTTGGTCTTGGTCTTGGTCTTGGCCTTCTTCTTCATCAACCTGATCCTCGTGCAGAATGGCGCTCAAGAGCTATCACAAAGAGACCCTCAATGGTATTATCCACAGACATTTGAGTTTGGACGCTGTTGCTGTGACGCGTCCAGAAGAGTTCCATCTATCACCTGAGCATGTGGGGGGGGGGGCGGGGGAGTTGTTGGCGCAGCAGGTTGACAATGACCAATGTGGCTTTTTGGTTGGGACTGTAGACAACTGGTACGAAGAAAGAGCGGCGCCTCTGGATGGTGTGCTACCCCATGACAGTGAGGTGCGAACATGACTTCCAAGAAAGCAGTTTGGTCAGTTGTTGATGGGTTGATGGGTGTACTTTTGTTGCCATGTGACTCTTTTCCATCAGACCATCGAGGCCAAGTCGACGTACGGAGCCGAATATGCCGGAACACAACCACTTCCACGAGTACGACGCGCCTTCTTCGAGTTGGGTCGGTCGTGAAGAAAGGCTATATAATGCCCTTGTTTGTTTGTCCTGATCCCAGCGCGTCAAAGCCCGCATGATCACTGCTTCCAATGTCGATCGTGCATTTCAACAGACCGCCAATCCAAGGTTGTATGGAGGCTTTGGTGCCGTGTTGCAGGCATCGCCCCAGCTGCCCAACCAAGTGCAGGACCACTTCGAGTCGACCTACCAACACGCGTTTGGAGGACAAGAGCCTGCAGGTTCACGTGCACTTCGCACGAGGACTTGCAGTCCAATGGCTGCACTGGACGTTCCTGCTGGTGGTCCGGGTGGAAGAAGAGTCGAGAATGGCAAAGCCACGTCGGGAGTCTCTGGTGAAGTCTTCAAAGTGAACAAAGAACCACAGAAAGATACCCATGCCCAACGATCCTGGATGTACTCCAAGGATCCCATGATCACAGCCATTGAGCAACGCCAGCAAAAACAACAACAAGAGCATGGCAATCAATCCTTGTCTTCACAGTCAGTTGATAGCACCTCAGTTGTCAAACCGGACAACTACCGACGACGATCTACCAACATCACGACTGTCTCCCCGCACCACATGGGTGTCTTCAACGACGACGATCCCAATGGTTTGGATAATTGAGCGACTTGGGAACGACCTTGAGGTTGCCTTAACATGTTGACGTACACATACGATAGCAGCTCTGCAATAAAGAGAATTCATAGCGAACGGAGAACGCAACGTTAATTGAAAGAGATGCTCCCGTTGGTCCACCATGTTTTTGCTCCAACGCACCAAAAACTCGTCGTTGGACATGCACAGCAAGTCGTCGTCTGTCAGAGAGCTGAGCTTTTTCGGGTTGCCATGAACCAGCACTTCGGCATCCAACAGACCGTTCTTGTCCGTATGGTCACACCATTCCCACTCCACGTCCTCTAACTCTTCTTCTTCTGCCGCGTCTGCATTCATTTCGGCATCCCATCCCTGTTTGTCCACTTGTACCTGCACTTCTTCTTTGTCCTTGTTCTCTTCGTTGTACCGCTCTAATTCGGCCATGTAAGCCTTCTTAAAGGCTTCTTGACGTTGTTGTTCGCTCATGCCAGTCTGTGCGAGTTGTTCCATGCTCTGCAGGTGATTCTCTCGTGGACTCTCGGGCTCGCCGTTGGCCTCTGCCGCATGGTTTTGCGCATGCTTGGCCGCCAAGTGACCACTGATGGTGCTTCCTTGAAGAAACTCGGGAAGAGCTCGAGGCGCTTTGACGGGCTTCTCAGTCTTCAACTCATCCTGTTGACCACCACAAGAAGCGAAAGCTATCAGCGGCAACCCGGCCAAATCCCAAGAAGGCCAACCACATACCCCCTTGCGCTTGCGATCCAGCAGGTACTCGTCTTCTCCGTGATCATTCCCATCAATGTCGACGATGATCTCTTGAGCCTGGCAACAACATCAACGCAAGCGATCGCGTGTCAACAGACTCAAGCCTTTACAAAACAAGGACAGCAAAGGCTTCACCTGTGCTCCATATGGATATAAATATGACTGACTGTTCTTCATCTCAGCATTGCGGCCACCACCACCACCGCCACCGCCGCCTCCACCACCACCTCCTCCCCCTCGTCCTCCATTCGCACCGGCTGCCAAACGGGTGCTATTGCCACCAATACCAGCAGCACGATTCTCACTGGGCAGGTTGCTGGAGATGGAAACGAGCGAACAACGTCACAAGCTTTCTTCACCCCTCAAACCGCCAACCAGAGTCTTCCGACTAACCTTGGCAGTGTGTGACCTTCTCGAACGAGATCACCAATTCGCCGCAGCACTTCGTAAATGCCTTCGTGTGCGTTCGATTGTTTGTTCATCTGGTCTTTGAACTGATGATTTGCAGATCTCGCAAAGCATCAGTCATTTGGATAATGACAAGGGATCTTTGCAGTAAATGGACTGCGCACCTTTCTCTGCAGGTTTTGGATGCGCTCTAATCTATCGTTGTTATCACACTGACAGACGTCGTTCGCATACACAAGCACGACGATTATCATTATACCCCGCCCCCATCATCATCCATCACCAATCACCCGTCAATCCACTGGCTTGTCATTCAAGAAAAAGCCATGCCCGTATTCCTTCATGGCGCACCTCAATCAACGGGGTATTGCAGTGGCCACAGTGGAATTGAAACTGGCCCGGCATCAGCAGCAACTGGGCTTCCAGCGCCGTGTACTCTCGTCCACAATCCGGGTCTTTGCACTGAAAAGTCTGCCGCTCAATCTCCAATTGTTCGCTGTCTTTGAGATGTTCGTGCATCACGTAGAGCCGATACTGCACGACGTCGACAAAGTATTTGTAGTCGATATACCTGCACATGGGGTGTGGTAGTGGCGCGCCACCAAGCAGCCAGTTTGTCAGATTCAGCAGCAACAAAAGTCAGTCTGTGAGAGATGACGAGCTTGCACCAATAGGTCGTCGATGAGCTGCCTCCAAGGCGTTTGTCGTTGAGCACCTCCCTGTGATCCATTCACGCGAGTTGGAAATGTCAGTGACCACATGACAAACATCTCTTCTGGTGAACCCATGCGATGACTTCAAACTCACTGGGACACCATCTGTTCTTGATGCAGTTCCGTCATGATTTTGCGCACTTGGCGCGTCTGCAGATTGACGGCGTTGCCCATTTCGTCGTCCTGTCATCCACACACCCACATATGCACACACACAGAAGCAGTGGGTCACAACGTGTTAACACAATCCAGCAAACCAGCAATTCAGGCGTCAAAAACGGTGGAGAAGTCGACTCACTTTCAGGAATTTCTCGCGTAAAAGCGCACGCAACACCACCAAATGCTCATCCGAGTAAAAGGCTCTGAAAAGGAAAGAGTCATGTATGGGGTCGTTTGGGGTTGGTGTTGAGCGATGAGAGAGAGAGGAAGAGGAGAAACAGCACCACCATCCATTGAGTTAACACATGGAGTCTCCGCACAGCATCAATTTACAAAGCAAAAGCACTTACTTGCCCACCAACAGCACCAGTTTTTCCACCAAACCGGCCATTTTGAACTGGCGACAAAACACACCGCCAACGCCCAAAAAACACTTCAAATGAACCCCCAACTCTCGTGTTGGGTTTATTTGGGGGACCACACGAGTTTAATTGGGGGAAGATGGGTTTGGACAGTTCAGAACCGGTTCAAAATCGACAGAATCATGTAACCGGTACACATACAACCACGGTTCCCACGATACAAACATTTATCGGATAGATCAACCATCAGAAACGACAAGTGTGTTAACACAACCACGAGGGTACACAGAACAAACAAAAAGGGTGGTGTCTATTGTATGGCGGAATTCTTTTTACTTGAGATTGAAAGGTTTTGGGAGATTGGGGGGAAGACGTTCGGGCGACGTCATGATCATCAAATCCTTGAAATACTTGACCGTCTTCATGCGCAGTTCCATGGTCGCGTCGTCGTCACAAGCTACACTCGCAACAATCAATTAACACTAGCCTCTTCACGGCTTCAAGTAGCAAGAAACTCTCACCAATGGTCACACGTGGATGCAATTGCAGCATCGAGACTGTCCACATGTGGTTCACACCTTCCTCCACCACTTTGTACAGCGCAAAAGACTTGCTGATGCCCGTGATCAGGATCAACAACTCACGAGCGTCCATGACGGTGCCGACACCCACAGTCAGCGCCATGCGCGGCACCTTGTTGAGGTCGTTGTCAAAGAATCGCGAGTTCGCCACAATGGTGTCATGCGCCTGGGGTGCCATGCAACAATGGATAGTGTCAAACCATGCTTGTGGTCACTTCTCAAGTTCACTCACCAGCGTTTTGACACGCGTGCGTGAGGTCAACGAGGAGCCTGGTTCGTTGAAGGCAATGTGACCATCGTTCCCGCAGCCACCGAGGAAGAGTTCAATGCCACCATAGTCCTTGATCTTTTGCTCATACTATCCATCGCCACAAGAACCAAGCAAACTCGTCAGCGTGACAAACAATCATCTTGAGGTGACAAAGACAGCTAGCTTCTAGCTCACCTCTTCGCATTCCTTGTTGAGATCAGGCGCATTGCCATTGAGAATGTGCACATTCTCACGCCTGGTCAAAGGAGCATCACGATACGATCATCAGCAATCGGATCGCAGGAGAGTGACAGGGAGAGCGAGTTCAACTCACTTGATGTCAATGTGCTGGAAGAGATTCTTCCACATAAACGTGTGGTAGGATTCGCGATGGTTTTCGGGCAAACCGGCGTATTCGTCCATGTTGAAGGTCACGACATGTTCAAAGCTGACTTTTTTCTGACGATACATCTCAATCAGCTTGTTGTAGGTGGCCAACGGCGAGCTTCCGGTGGGCAAACCCAGCACAAATGGTCGGTCGGCCGTTGGTGCGAATTCGTTGATACGTTGCGCAACGTGTTCGGCGGCCCAAGTGGCGACGGCATCGGCATCGTTCTGAATGATGATACGCATGTTGGTTGGCTGGTTGGTGTTGCGGCTTGTTGTTGCTTGTTGCTTGTTGCTGGCTGTTGTCCACGTGGGAGGTCGCCGGCGGATTCGAGAGTGAGAGATGCGGAATTTGCCATGGTGAGTGCACGAGGAAGAAGAAGCCGGAGCGCCATGAAAGAGCGCCAGATCGCCGGGTGGTGGTGGAGTTGACTTTTGTCACTGAGTGCAAGGTGGCGTGAGGTGGGTGGGATCCTTTTTGCACTTGCCTTGTCATGGAAATGGGCTCAACTTCAAAGAGACGGTTTGGCACCATTTTGATGGGTGCCAAGGGAAAGAGAAACCAAGAAGAAGCCATGGCTTGTCTCTTGTCCACCGGCCAAAATGACTTGCCCTGAGTATTACTACTGCCCAACCTGTGCAGACGAGGCATTGGTGTCGCAAATGCCCGCGGTGTAGTAGGTGCAGGTGCAGGTGCAGGTGCAGGTGCGTCCAGTGAGTGTGCTGTTTGCATAGATGAAGCTGTTGGCGATCCGTCTCCTTTTGGTTGAAAAGAGTCGGAATCATTCTTTGCCTTTTTTGAAGGATTTGAAATGAGGCTTGGTGGCTGGCAAAATTGGCAACCAACCAGGTGGACGGACTGTCCTGGTGGATTGTACGCGGTGACCTTGGGGACAGCGCTTGTTGTTTTGCTCCACGTGGCGACTTGCGTGTCGTGAGTGTAATGATCTCACTCGGGTGTAAAGAGATCACCTTGGATGTCTGTCTCTTCCAGTGTGATCTGCACACGTGCGCGGCGGCTACTGAAACGGAAGGTTTCATGTTTTGCTATGACGAGCGAGCTTTTGACATCACGAGACTATGTTGTCCGAATAAGACATTTGGTCTCAAGAGTACACAAGTACACTCTGTTGTGATTGATGATGCATGTGCTCGAGGGGCCCCTTCGCATGGGGTCGCTTGGGTGAAACAAGCAAGCATATGGATTCGTTGAGACTCTGTTCGTCTGGTTTTTCTTGTGCATCGGGTGTTTGGATCAGGTGTGTAAGTAATTGGAAGAGATTGCCTCTTGTTGTCCAATGTTTCCCTCTCGGAGCAGCATCCACTACAGTTGGAGGCATCCATCCAGTTCCATTTGATGGGTTTTCTGTGCGCGTGTATGAATGATTTTGTGATGAGTTAAGTCTTTAAGAGATCCAGAGCGGCGCGTGGCATGGCGTGGCGTGGCGTGGCATGGCAAGGCGATGACGATGGTGATGGCTATTAGACAAGGGCAACGGCAGAATGGGGATGGGAACAGAGATTCGATTTCTTATCGCATGGCCGGCATGGAACCATCCGCCTTTGTTGACTCCAAAGAGTGCGATCACTTGATCACCTGCTCAACAGCGGCGTCCCAAGACATACGGAATCATTTGACAGATACGGTTTGTCGAAAGCCTTGTGGAGGGTTGTCACGGAGGTGACATGGATCATCCATGTCCCAACACTGCCACACGCCCCCCCCCTGGTTGCACTTTGCAACGGAGGACTGCTTGGGTGAACTTGTCGACTTTTGCTCCGACTCGCTTGTTTGCGAGTAGTAGCGCTCTGACTCGAAATGGGAGTTTCCAGGGTTCCCGTTTGCATGGGAAGACGACTGGCTCATTCTACAATTTCTCAAGTCCTCGACAAATCAACCAAGCAACTTGCAGCAGCAGCCATGGGCAAAGTCATCAAATTCGAAAATGTCCGCGTGCTACGCGACGGCAAATTGCGCGACGAGTACTTTTGGGTCGACAATGGCAAAGTGATTGACCCCCAGT